>JAIGNY010001747.1:0-23548 GCA_020152595.1 Chiridota heheva | reverse complement strand
AAATAATAAACGCAAAATCTTTAAATCACTAAATGGACCGTATGGCAACTTGCAACATGTGCAGCGGGTTCAAGAATAACCCTAGCAAACCTCCTGGGGTCTCCTACAGATCTGCAAAGGGTCTTATTTTAGCAAAGTCACAAAATCTCAGACAGCATTTCAAGAAGATAAAGCTGTGATGTTACTTTTAGTCTAGTATCAGTCATTTCTTATACCATATTTTATTTGTTTTAAATAAGCTTTGATTGTACACACAGGCGGGATCTGAAGGGGGAGGGAGGGGAGGGGGAGTCACTTGGCCCCCACTTTCTTCTGAATTTGTATCTTTTGTGTGATGATTTTTTTGCATCTTAGCTCAATTTGGTGGTTTTGCCCCCACCCCCACCACCCACTTTTGACTTTGCCCCTCCACCTTCGGTAGGCAAATTCCACCCATGATTATCCATTTATGGAATAAGATTTTTAATTACAACCTTGACTATATTTCCCCTAATTTCATTCAGATCTACAACTACTACTTCCCTTTTATAAATACATATTAATGCAGGTAGGTAAGTCTTAACAGCTATGGTTATACAGAGATGTCCGTGGTCCTTTGATAAACTAGCTGTGAAACACTGGTGAATAAACCCGGGACAATATAGATTGCCAAACTGATGCTCTGACCACTCGATAACGGAGCTCTCCAAATATATTATTACAATAATAATAATAATGATAATGATAATGATAATAATAATAATGATAATAATAATGATAATAACAATAACAATTATAATAATAATAATAATGATAATGAATGATAATGATAATAATATTGATAATAACAATAATGATAATAATAATAATAGTAATAATAATAAAAACATTTATAAGGTGCCCCTTAGAACTGAATCTTCAGGAGCACAGATCAAGTAACACAGTATGTTAAAATGTAAGTTATGTAAAAAAGTAGAACAAACAAGCTGAACTACACTAAAATACAGAGGGATAATAATACAGAGGGATAAAATTTACCCCGCTAAGCGTAGCGGGGATATTTACGAGAGTTATACTTACCTTCCATGCTATAATATGCAATCTGGTCACACGACCTGATTCTAACGCACTTCTAACCGAACCTAAAAAACGCAGTAACCAGCCAAGCCCTGACCTCCATAATACCTCTGTACCACCTCACTCAACATTCCACCGAGGCCTGAACGAGAGGGGGCGGGGCGGGATGCATGGAAGGTAAGTATAACTCGTAAATCCTCCCACGCTACGCTTAGCGGGTAAATTTACTTCAAGTTATACCTTACCTTCCATGCTATAATATGCAATCAGATTGCAACCGAGGATAGGAAGGAAGGGAGTTCAGATCGCCGCACATTTTTTTTTTTTTTTTTTTTTTTAATGGCTGGTACGAAAACTCACACGAACCGAATCCCGTTTAAAGGATCGAAATTCCTTCACCTCGGAAGGATGAAAGACCTCAAGAGTGGGAGGAACTAAAACATAGGAAACCACGGCGAGGTACAGTCAAACCGAACAAGGCACCATTCGTTGACAGTAACGGAGGCAAACCTCGAAAGAACCTGAGCGTAAAGCCCAGAAAAACAAGCCAACCGGAAGAGCGTTTGGACACAATTACAGCAAAGTGTCCACAAAAACGCCACAAGCCACACCGGATTCGGCCCACGAGACAGAACCGCGAGAAACTACGATTGGGAACGGCGTGTACCAACGAAAACCAATTGAAGAAATCCCGGACAAGGGAAAAATTCGTAACGCGCCAACGAAGAGCTAAAGTTAGCGGGGAACACGAACGCCGAAAAGTGAGTCAGACCAAAAACAAGAGAAAAACCGCAAAAAGCGGTTTCTCGAACGCCGCACGAGAGATCCGTGAAAAGAGGTTATGCCCGAACCCGAGTGCATACCGCGTTGTTCTATGAACAGTTCAGACTACTTTAACAGAAAGCCACTGGATGATCTATCGGAGGAAAATGTCACATGACACACTACGAAGAGATCTCCCAGAACTCACCAGTGGTCGCGAGTCAAAGACCGTGAGACCCCACCGAAAAACCCTGGTGGATAGCTGCAAGGTATCCCAGAGCTCATGACGGAACTAAGCTGGAGAGAGGGCCCACCTCCACAACGGGAGGGGCGAACAACCCCTCAGAAAAGCCATGCTACGTCGAGGAAAGGCGGGCCGAGGCCCCACCATCAAACGGCGCTCTGGGACTGAGATGCAGTCCGCCGGAGCCCGGGAAAGAGACAAAAATCGTCCCTGACCCGAGGCTCGTGACGTGAAGCCTGCAAGGTCTCGAGCAGCCAAAGTTCGTCCTGCGCCGAGACGAAAAAGGGTCAAGTACCTGTCCAAGTTTCCGACAGAAGGGGTCACAAGAAAAGTGCCCGACCTTGATCAAGAAGCCCCGTCGGCACCGGGCGGTGATATATCTGACGGTGAAAACTTCGCTCCGTACACCAGGTGGGAGCACCCGCACCACCACCAAAGGGTGTGACCACCGACTGAACGTGTAAAGCGGAGGGACTGAACGACACCATCCGCAGCCCAGAAAAAGCTGCCGACCCTGAGCAAAGGTTGTTGAAAACGACTGACCAAAAATCATAGGCTAGCGAAACAAAAGGCAGGCCGTTAATATAAAACGTATACAAGAAGGGCTGCCAACCATGTAAGGCTATGTAGCTGTGAGACGGCATAGGTCGTAAGACCGCGGAGCCGCACAACATAGTCGACGGCACCTGCCGAGGTCCGAAAACTGTAGCAGTTGCGGGACCGCGTAGCTCCAGGCCACGCCTATCAACAGCGAAACTTGTCTAAGAAGTTGACTGGAGAAAGTGTTAACGCATACTCACGATAGTAACAACCTTGAAACCGCGGAGCCTACGGCTCGGGCGGAGAAAAACGAATACCGTATGTCTGTACGGGCAGTTAAGTAACAGGCCGTAAAACCGCAAGGAAGCAGCTGTAAGGTGTTAAAGTATGGAAGGAACCATACGTGCCGTTGTTGGTAATAGCTACCCCAAACGTAAGGTTGTCTACCAAAAGGCCACCTATGGTCAAGAAAAATATCCTTCATGGAGGTAATATTGACAAGTAGGGGTAACGTACTACGTCAACCGTATGAGTCATAAACCCCAACACTGGGATAGAAATCACGAAAGAGGTGACGTCCTGTGTATACTACACGGACCGTTAAACACCCTGCACCACGGAGCGGAAAAGCGCGTGGCTACTGGGGACTTACGCCGTACAAAGTACGCAACCCGTTAAGTATAATAGATCCGTTATGGGTCTACAAAGGCGTCAGCATGACAAGTAAAAACCACGAGTCCACCGCCAACGATGTCGCTGTGCACCACGGAGCAAAAAGCTGCGTGGCTACGCGAGGGGACAACTGGTACTGGTGCGTGTCCCGAACGGTAGCTATCAGTACCAAAGGACCGTCTAGGACCACGATAGCGTGAACGTACTACACCTGTAACGTGAGTCGTTATCTCATTATACCTCTATTCACCACGGGCCACCGAGTAAGTGGCGACGCGTGAGGAAGAAGTACACAGTACGCGTTCCGCTGAGAATAGGTAAAATATATATAAACTGAGGCCGTAAGAAATACAGAGGAGTTCACGTGCCACGCAAGCTATACTGAGTCGTAAACTGAGATTGTTCCATCACGGAGCTCGAAACCGTAGCTGCGTGGGGAAAAGGGGACTACCGTCGTACTCAGCACGTGTCCCGGTAAGAGAAACGGCCGCGAACGCAGTAGTTCATGGCTACTGGTCCTCTACCACACAGCCGCGCGCTGGTATAGGCCGTTAACTCCGTTTGTATAAAATCACTCACGGAGCCGCGGCCGGGCGGCTACGCGTGGGGGACTGCCGTCGAACGCTAAAAACGCCCCAGCAAGAAAAAACGCGACCGCGAACACTGCACCACGCGCTAACGGTCGCAATATCCGAAGTTCCGATACCGGGTTTATATCGTTATTGCGTTAATATCTGTAGAATGTGAGCCGAAGGTCTCGTTCGACGCAAGAATCACATTCAGAGTAGCTTGAACGGTCGTGGAACTACGTAACACGGAGGGAATAGCTCTCGTGATGGTATGCCTCCCGTAAAGAAGAAAATCTTATCACCCGAGCGTTAGGCCTCGAAACCTGAGCAAGCGCTAACACGCGACGCATCCTGGGAGCGCGACGTACCGACAATCGGGGACTCGTCCTCGTGTCCATGAACTGGTGAAAAACTATGCGGAACCGTGACGTTCAACGCGAAAATCTCACCAAGTCAGCTCACACGGACGTGGGGATCTCGAAACTAACGGGTGTGACGTCGTTGTATGCGTTACCTTGCTGTAGAACTAAGCAGCACTACAGACCCAAACGTCATCCCATGCCCTGGACGGAGCCGCCAAGTTGTGTTACGGACCCGTGCACGGGGCCGTAAAACAAGCCGTGGGGGCCGTATGGAACCGATTACGGGCCGTCACGGACCCTAATGGACCCGTGCAAGGAATCCAATGGCTCTACAACTAGCCGTAAAAAGGGGACTAACTCACGTAAGACCCGTGAGGGCGCCGCCTCTTGTTGGCCGACCGTCCCATCGCGAACCGAGGACCACAGCGGTGTACACGGGTTTGAACAAGTCGATAACACCAAAGCGCAACCTAAGAAGCGTTTACATGCGACGATCGCAGGACAGTCAAGGCGCCAGAACGCACCGACACTAGGGACCTGCCCGTCCGTGTCGATGATATAGGCGCAAAACATCGCGGAACTGTGACGTTCAACGCGAAAATCCTACAGAGGCAGTTCACACGGCCGTGGGACAGCGTAGCTATGACCAAGCAGCTTCCTAGCTAGCGAACTCAACTTCGGGCTTCATCGTACAGTGTACGTTATCCCGTTGCAAAAACTCGAAGTCGTACAGGCCCGTGCGGTCTAGAGAAGCGTTTGCACGCTATGCAAAGCGGGACCTCTGAGGTGCGTAGCGATCCGGCGCGACGGAGGCCTGTCCTCCGTGCCTACGATACTGGTGAAAGTAATTGCGGAAATGTAACGTTCAACGCGATAATCGTATAAATGGTGTTCACATGATCGTGGAATTGCGTAGCTAATGGCCACGGAACCATGAATAGAATAACTCTCACGGCGCTATACTACTTGTGAAGATTATCACTTGTCACCTGGCCACATAGCTCGTAGCTAGCGGGTGCATATCCGGGTAAATCGTACGTGTACGATATCCCGTTACAAAACTACAGAGCCGTGCGCATCCAAACACCGAGCCGCACGTTCGGTCGCACCTTGAAAAATACCGTCGCGGTGGAGTCTGTGCTCCACCACGCCGCTGGAACCCAATCGCTGCAAAGAGTACCACGAATGGACTCGCAGCATAATCTGCACGCCGTAACGCTGAGATGGATGTGACCGGAGCGTAAAGCAAAGAAGCGTTATCACGCTATGCCGGGTCATCAAGGGTGTGTAGAGCATCGACGCCCGAGGACCTGTCCTCCATGTCCATGATACTGGTGAAAATAATTACGGAACGGTAATGTTCAACGCGCAGACAATCTTAATTGCGTCGCGACGAGTCGTGGAACTGCGTAGCTAATGGCTACGGGACCAAGAAGAAAATAGCTGTCGTGCTGCTATACTTCTTGTAAAGAAAGTCATCTGTCACCTGACCACGTGCGTAGTAGCTAGTGGGCGATAACGGGTGAACCGTGCACAGTGTGCGTTATCCCATTAAAGATAAGTTCCGCTCACTGGAGCCGTCCAATGGAAGCGAAAGGACCCGTAAACGCGACCGTGGAATCGTATGGAACCGTGCGGACCCGTAAACACGGGCCGCGGAACCGCCCAATGGAACCGTGGGACCCGTAAACACGGGCCGCGGAACCGCCCAATGGAACCGTGCGGACCCGTAAAACACGGACCGTGGAACCGTGCGGACCCGTAAACATGGGCCGTGGAACCGTATAACTGTCGTAGCCGTTGGCTACGGGACCAAGAAGAAAAATAGCTGTCTCAATGCTATACTTCGGATGAACCGTGCGGTGTACGTCTTTCAAGAGGCGCTCCGCTAGGAGTGGGTGGCAGCCCGCCTCCTGGCTTTGGACCTGGGTGGCGGTGGGGAGACGAAGAGGGCCTATCAGACCGTCGCTTCTCCACTTTCTCCGCCGCTCTTTGAAAGTACCGGTCGCGGTGGAGTCTGTGCTCCGACCACGCCGCTAGATCCCAATCGCTGCAAAGAGTACAGGGAATTGACTCGCAGCATAATCTGCACGCGTAACACGTGAGATGGATGTCACCGGGCGTAATTTAAAGAAGCGTTTGCACGCTCACGCATCACGAGACATCCTGGGTGTGTAAAAACATCGACACTCGGGACCTGTCCTTCATGTCCATGATACTGGTGAAAATAAATACGGAACTTGTAACGTTCAACGTAGACAGTCTTAATTGCGTTCACACAAGCCGTGGAACTGCGTAGCTAATGGCTACAGGACCAAGAAGAAAAATAACTGTCAATGCTATACTTCTTGTCAAGAATGTCACCTGTCACCTGACCACGTAGCTAGTGGGCGTATAACGATTAAACCGCATTTATGTCGTGAACCCGTTAAATACGGACCCGTGTAAACACGGGCCGCGGAACCGCCAATGGAACCGTCCGCCCGTAACAACGGGCCGCGGAACCGTCCGCCCGTAACAACAGGCCGCGGAACCGTATGGATCACGGAACCGTCCGCCCGTAACAACGGGCCGCGGAACCAGTATGGATCCCGGAACCGTATGGATCCGTCCCCGAACCGCACAATGCCCGCATATAGGGCTGCGGAACCGTCAGGGATGGTCCAACGGAACCGTATGGAACCGTCCGCCCGTAACAACGGGCCGCGGAACCGTATGGAACCGCCCAATGGAACCGTCCGCCCGTAACAACGGGCCGCGGAACCGTATGGAACCGTCCAATGGAACCGTCCGCCCGTAACAAACGGGCGCGGAACCGTATGGAACCGTCAATGGAACCGTTTGCCCGTAACAACGGGCGCGGAACCGTATGGAACCGTCCAATGGAACCGTTAAGCCCGTAAGAACGGGCCGCGGAACCGTATGGACTCACGGAACCGTCCAATGGAACTGTTAAGCCCGTAACAACGGGCCGCGGAACCGTATGGACTCCGGAACCGTATGGAACCGCCCCCGACTCACAACAACCAGCGTTCAACGCGTTACAAGGGTTGTGGAATCGACAGGGACTGTCCAATGGAACCGCTTGGAACCGTGTTTACAACTTAGGCGGCGTTAGTTAACGCCCCTAAGAGGTTATCTCTCTCTCTCTCTCTCTCTCTCACGTTACGCTCTAGGCGCAACGCCTCTAAGAGCGTAACCTTCTCAGTGAATCTCTTTTATATCTGAAAAGAGAAGAACATATATCCATGCGTACATACACAAATACGGCAAAGTAAGTATGATCTTACGGACACGCTAAAGAGAGACGAGGCCTAGCAGTCTAAACAGAACATCAAAACTCTCTTAAACAGAAAAAATAGTTTACTGAAAAATAAATTTCTTAAGAGAAGAACGTAAGTCCAAGCGTAAAACCTAAACACGGCAAAGTAACTATGATCTTACGGACACGCTAAAGAGAGACGAGGCATAGCATTCTAAACAGAACAACAACACTTGCTTTAACAGAAAAAATTTAAAACCAAAAAATTTCTATCTGAAAAACGTTAGAAACCCGAGAAAACGCATCCAACGTAATGACTTTACTAGCGCCGGGTAGCGTGGGAAACACCAACCACTGTGTACTTGAGGTCTGTAAAGATAAAAAGGAAAGATTATTTTCCTGTAATTAGGTCGTCGGAGAGACCCACCCACGGTCTCTCCGACACCCCAATTTCAATCCTGAAAATTAAATATTTTATCTCAAAACTGTGTGAGAAAAATAAAAATATTCATATGCTGTTAACGTGAAAACGAAAATAAGCTCGCTAGTAACAACTGTAGCTCCCTAGAGTTGTTACAGGGCGACCCCACATTTACCCAGCGGTGACTATGACCCAATGCGCATGCGCCAAAATCGAAAAAGGAAATTGGCTTAATGCATACGAGAAGGTGTACTGAAATATCCTAACGTGCTAAACACTATACATAGTATAACGCTAGGGTCACCTCGAGGCGGGTGGGGCTAAGGGAGAAAAAGACCAATTCCCAGGGCGAGAGGTCCCCTAGACAGGCACAACCTGTGCTCTAGGACCTAAAACACCCACCACGAGAGTAGGACGCTCTCGAACTAGCCACTCGCTATGTACGAATGGAGACGAGAACCCGCTATCCTAAGTGTAGGCTACACGGGTAAAGTCGTGTAGGTCGGCCGAAGAAATCTCGGACCCATGGCTATCTCACCCTTCTCTCGGAAGACTTGAAAAGGCGAGCCAGATGAGAACGGGCAGCGTAAAAACCCTTCAGGTAGAAGCTGCCGAAGAGAAAAGAGTTAGAAAGGTTAATTAAAAATAAAATAAAAGTGACCAGTTTTCAGCGATGTTAGTGAAACAACGCGCTGAAAAAGAGTGAGGTGGTACAGAGGTATTATGGAGGTCAGGGCTTGGCTGGTTACTGCGTTTTTTAGGTTCGGTTAGAAGTGCGTTAGAATCAGGTCGTGTGACCAGATTGCATATTATAGCATGGAAGGTAAGGTATAACTTGAAGTAAATACAGAGATATAAAATACAGATACAGATACCGTATAATCATTCCTAGTTACCCAAATGTACAACTCTCACTTCCCTTTTATAAATATATATCAAAGCAACTCACCTGGTCATCCTCCATCTTCCACTGCAAATCCAACAGGTCAGATTTTGTTTCTCTGTCCGATAGCATCCTCATACCCAACGCCGATGCGAGAGATCCAGACGAAATCTGGAACTGAAACATCATGGTGGATGAGCTTGTTACGACAAACACATAGATTTGTGCCCTGAACAGAAATGGTATGAGCTGATCCGAGGAAAGCGATGATGTAGATGGGATTTTTCGGGATGCTTGGAGAGTGCCATAGTTTGTATTCCAGATGGTTAAATACTCTGTACAAGAAAGAAGAAACACAAATGATCTGTTGACCGGTCACCATGTTGTATGCATCATTCTTTTTTCAGTATATAAGGATGTTTTAACTGACGACATGAGGTCACATGACTTGGTTTACATCGCCATTTTGTGGGCCAAAAAACACTGTCGTCTGCTGTAGAATTAATTAAACTTACATACATTTGCATGTTGTTATATAAGATGATTTTTGTAAGATAGTTATGCTGGAATCTTGTTGTGCTGTTGGTTGCACTAATAGACATGTTTAAAATCCACTGATTAAGATTACTTTAAGTACCTAAAGGGTAATGTTGTCTCTAAAAATATCATTTTATATTAAAAAATTAATTCATCGGGTCAGTTTATTTTAACCAGTGGGTGTAAATGCCCAGCGCATGTTTTACATGCCCAGCACGTTTTTTCATCACCAGCACGTGTTACCGCACTTAGTAGGACCGGAACTATTAGTTTTACTGAGTTGGGTGACACATGAAACGCGCAACGCGTAAACACTTTTCCCTGCAAAATGGCTTCCAGTTGGAGTCACGTGATGAAATCTTTTTATACAGGAACAGTAATATCAGGACCAAGTTTAATTTTTACTGCATCTTCTACAGCATCATAAGCATTATTATCCCACAATGCAATTCCCATATTTCAAGATGAAATAAAGTGATATCAGAATGGTGTAAAATGTTCTTTTTGTGAGATAAACCTGAGTTTTTGATTAATTTGATTAAAAACACTAGAGGGATTAGTTCAGTGGTGAAGAAAGTCAAATGTCTGATAGAGGATTTCAAAAGAAACAACCTTCACAATCTTATTGCGTACAGGATCTGCATGGTTCTCATTTCACAGCAGAGTGAACTGGAGCAAAAGGAATAAAGTGTCTTGCTCAAGGACACAGCTCATACCATGACTGAGATTCGATCCTAGTACGTTTTGAGTATGAGACCGATGCCCTAACAATGGGCTTACTGCACTGGTTAAAAAAAAAAAAAAAAAAAACTGTCAAAATCTTTTAGAGTAAATAAATCAAATATTGCTGTGAGGTTTACCATAAAAAATATATACTTCACCTGTAGTGCTATTGGTTGTTTCTTCAGTAATATTCCTGAGACCAGATACTGCTACATGACACGAGTCTAACACCTCAATTGAAACCTAGGAAAGCAAAACAAGAGAAACTGTCATATCATATTCACTCTCTAAGAAATTCTCTAATTTCAGGAAAAATATGGAATTAATTATTTTCAGATCAGATTATTCCTGTGAAACCCAACTCCTTACCACATTACATGATCTCCTTAAACCTTTTGATAAAGGCCACCAAACTGATATTGCCAAACTAGACTTTAGCAAAGCCTTTGATATGGTACCACACCATAAACAAAGTCTTTGATATGGTACCACACCATAAACAAAGCCTTTGATATGGTACCACACCATAAACAAAGTCTTTGATATGGTACCACACCATAAACAAAGCCTTTGATATGGTACCACACCATAAACAAAGCCTTTGATATGGTACTACACCATAAATAAAGCCTATGATATGGTACCGCACCATAAACAGAGCCTTTGATATGGTACCACACCATAAACAAAGTCTTTGATATGGTACCACACCATAAACAATGTCTTTGATATGATACCACACCATAAACAAAGCCTTTGATATGGTACCACACCATAAACAAAGCCTTTGATATGGCACCACACCATAAACAAAGCCTTTGATATGGCACCACACCATAAACAAAGCCTTTGATATGGTACCACATTACAAACAAAGCCTTTGATATGGTACCACACCATGCACTTCTACATAAAATCCACAATGTAAATAGTCCAATCCACTCCTGGCTGTCAATTTTTTTAACTAAACCTAACACGAGAAAAGTCGTAGAAGTAATAGCTTGGGAAGAAGCAACCGTTGACTCTGGTGTACCTCTGGGCACTGTTTTAGGCCCACTTCTATTCCTATGCTACATAAATGACCTACCAGAATGTGTTAAGTCTCCGGTACGGCTCTGTGCAGATGACTGCTTGTTTTATCAGTCAATTTGATCATTCAAAGATCACCAAATACTACAAAATGATCTCACAGCACTCAAGAATGGGCCACCAAATGGGACATGAGATTCAATGCTAAGAAGTGCTATACTCAGTCAGTGTACACAACAAATCCAGCTACTTTTACAACTTGAGTGGAGAAATCCTCACAGTTCGAAAATAACCCACATTTAGGAATCTTCTTCTCTGATTATCTCAAATGGCAACAACACTTCTCAAACATCAGCAAACAAGCAGCGTGCACCCTTGGCTTCCTACGTAGAAACCTCTGCAGCTGCCCAACAAGTGTAAGCGCATAGCCTATTTTGCCTTGATCTGGCCAATTATGGATTATGGAGCCACTCCGAGGGACTCACACTTTTAAGAGCAAGACATTGATCGCCTCGAACGTGTGTAAAACAGGGCAAGAACAGACACTGCATCCAAACCTATGTCAGATATAAGGTGTTACAATCACTATCCCACCCTACACATAAATGGATCAATCATTTTTACTTAAGTTACTAATTTGATCTACATATACTGTACGAGGTCAAAGCTTTCAATGAATAGATCTGCAAAACTAGGAATTTGGGGGGAAGCGGGAAATTTAAGGATTCAATTCAGGTTATGAAAATCATCAGCCTTCGAAGGTGGACTCGCTTGTTATTGCAGATAAGGGGTGTATAAAACCATCCAGCAGTTTAGACAGAAGACAGTTTAGGAGGAAACCCATCTGTGTAGTTGGAAGAAGGAGCTATTAGAAATTATTATGTGCCAGGGTTTGGATTGACAGCAATTCCTACCGGGTGTTAGATTCTAACAGTACCTGGTAACCAACGATCCAGGTCAATGCATCTTCTGAAGTAGCGCAACAGGTCTAAACTTACCCGATTCTAAACTGGTAGAGGAAACTCTAAGTGAAGTAATCAACATCACATCAAATGCAGCTATTGCAAAACAGAAGCAATGCAGTCAAGCGAACTAAACCTTAGCACATCATGAGCAACTTATTAGTCAAGTTAGAAAGTAGAGAACCGCAAGCCAAGTAGTCACGCAACACATGCAGCGTGGACAGATCATAGCGTGGCTCCCTAGTCTGGTAGTCATCTGGTATTTTGTTATTTACCATTTGTAAATATTCATCATCATGTATTCTTTGCTAGTGTAAGATCAAATTCAATGCCAAGTATTATCAAATTGACTACATTGTCTTGTCTTTGTGTCAAAGGTGGAAGAGCAAGGAAGGGGGTGTACCCCAGATTTTACATAACCTGGTTACAACTACTGGCTAAGGTATCTGAAGAAGTCCTCGTTCAAAAAAGCATTAATCTACAGACTAAGGACTGGGCCCTGAAGACATACCAAAAGCACAAATGGAAGAGGAGCAACTATGGTATTTCATACCAAAGACTTTAAAGATGGTAACTGCTGCCCTCTCGCTTGGTGCTCGGCATAAGGGATTGACTTACTTCCTTCTAATCTCGTAGGGAATAGGACCAGAGCATAAGAGATTGGAGAAGGGTAATAGTACAAGCTTGTGTGCTGTATGTTGACTGCAGCTTTGAGCCTACAAAGTTTCCATTGTAATGTGCATTACGTACCCATTGTGCATACAAAGCACTATGTGAGAACTACGTATTATTATCATTATTATAACAATTCTTAAAGAAGGGAGTCTGCGTTCTGTGCGGTAAGAAATTGGAGACAAGAACGCTCATATCAGCTTTCCTTAGGCTAGGATGCAAAAAGTAGTTCTTAGATTTCTTGTGTCTATGCTGAGATGATGCGACAAGAGAAGAACTCTGCAAAAGGTGCTAGTAGAGCACGATCATTGCAACAACACCTTGTGCATCTATGTACTTCAAGACATGCCAACCGACAGGCACTCAGGATTTGACAAGACCTGGAGCATTGTTAAAAGAGCACCCATGTTTTGGATGAAAATATGGAGACCTTTTTTAGTACTGTTGGCATAGCCACAAGAGTGGAGGGGGAGTGGGGAGGGGGGGGGGGGGTTGAAATGAAACAGTGGTTAGATTGTATATGGAAATCCAGAGCACAAATTTAGTATAATTGCAACATTCTCCATTAAATTGTATTTCCAGAATGAGCAACACATATTTTAAGAGATAACTATGTAGTAAGGTGCTACCACATATAGTCAGCTAGAGAAAGCTGCACCATATGTTTACATGTATTGAATATGCATGCAGCTCAGATGATACTACTGTTTATGCAGCCGAGTCAAGACCTTTGGATAAGAAAAATCAAGATGTCAAGGCTGACTATGGCAGGCCTGAACAAAAAGTACATATTCGAGCATCAAATGATCATTGTATTTCTGCTCCGTTTACCCTAAGATCAACCTGTAATTTCTTGTGTTTCAGCTAATCCTCATGTGACTCGTGGTAACAGTTTGAAGTTGATCAAAGAGTTCTCAAAGAATAACATTCGCCTTTTAAGCGTTTCGCAAAAGTTTGATAATGAGTGGAATTGGTTAGCCTGAGTGGGTGGTTAGTTCCAATTCTGCTCACAAAAATTTCTTTAATAACTCTGAGCATTTTTGATTTTGTTTATTTTTCTGTATTTCTCTTTTGTGGTGGTGGTGGAGTTAAATTGGACTTTTTATGGGGTGACTAACCCTCCTTATAGCCCATCATCTTGTTATGTTATGTAAAGGGTAGAAATCTAACTCCTACAAAGAAATGGAACTTCATCCAGATTCACAGCTCATTGAATTAACAGATTCTTGTGACACAAAATGATCATTAAAGTCAACTTTGGCAGACAGGAGTCTGAGTTAAGTTGATGTTGTTATCAAGACCGTGGAATATTTTCAAACTAACAAAGATTCGGAAATAAGAACTCAAGCAATTTGGACTGGAATCTTAAAATGCAAATAAAACAATTTGTATCTTTGTCAATAGCACCCAACCAGATTTTCCAGCGCACTGATCAAGTAACAATCGGCCTAGAAGACTGCCATTGCGGTGGAAGTGACAATAGACCTCCCTGCAGCTAGTAGCACAAGACAGTCTGCTAGAGTTCTGAGAAAATGACCCTGGTTTTAAAAGGGTCCTCCAGTTTTGCTGAAGAACTTTACACAAAATACTCCATTGTCCCAGGCTTCAATAATGAGACCAAAGGCACACAGATTTAGCTGATAATTAATCATTCAGAAGAGTGTGGTACATTCTCCTTTGATGGGAGAAATGAAGTGTTTTGGCAAAGTACTGTACAGTTGGTAATGACCTGCACTGACCCATGCAGGCACCAATCGCCAAATGTTATAAGTTGGGACAGAATCCAACATGGGTGCAAGAAAGCTAATCTGGGGGTGAAAAATAAAGAGATTTTCGTATTTGCTCACTTTGTGAAAAACCAACAAGGCAGACACGAGGAGACCAAATGTTTTGTTTTGTACATGATCCTCCCTTAATATGGGAACTCGGCAAGACTTCTATAAGAAAGCATAGATGCCAAGCTATAGCCTGCATAGCAGATGCCAGTCTCATGCGACCGGGATAGAAGTGGGTAAACACAGGGTTTTCACCCTACTCTTTTGGAGAAGTGTTTAGAAAACTGTGAAGGTGTGACTGTCCTACCATCGGGACCGACTGCTTAAAGTCCCCTCCGAAGGACGGCGAGCACCATTCAACCATTGCCACTTCTTTCAACAGCTGAATGAGGAGCAGGAGCTGCAGAGGACGGTCTTATCAATTACAGGTGAATGAGAATATCTTCCCAAGTATTTACAAACTTGATTCATATTTAGTAATGTTGCCAATGACAAGTTGTACAGTAGAAAGAATGTTCTCTACCAAGAATCGAGTCAAAACTAACAGTCGGAAGTATGCTAACAAAACAACTGTCTGTGTTATCATTTTGAAACTCAAAAGAACAAACTACAATGCCATCATTGATGATTTGAAGGAAAAACAAAAGAGAATTACTTTTGTAATTAAAGAAAACTCGTAATTCTTGTATTCCTACTTTTTAAGTATGTTACGTTTTTTACTAACGAGGAAATGTGATCGGGTTATAGGTCTACATAAAGAAACTTGTCCTCATACAGCAACGGTGTGGTACTATGTATAATTTAAAAATGGAAATTGTTCACCCTTCATGGTTTTTGGTAAATAACTTTTGGTTCCATCTCATCAAATGCCTTGCATTCTGGGTCTACGTGAGAGCTTGCTGCTGTGAAAAGCCTCATTTGACCGTTAGTTCTCTTCCGAGTAGCCTTGATTCAGTCTTGTGCTTTCAATACGTGTTGCACACATTTGCAATACTATATACTGTAGCTGACTTAAGTTGCTAACTCACCAGTTTGGGGCATTATCAGTTATTTTACCTGAACTTGCGGCATAATTGCAAAGACCATAATCATCTTATAGCACAATTGCTCATGTTTTAATTTAGTGGTGTAATTGCTAAAGAAAGAATGCATTAATGTTCCATTACTTTTAATACCTTCAAGGCAAAACGATTTTATTTCTTACCTATAATTATTAGGCATAATTGCTCTTTCTCCACAAAGTTATAATTGAAACTTAAAATGGCAGATGAAGCCTGTAAACTCAATTATACTGAAGATATCAATTTTGATTTGTCAAAATTGTGTTAGGATTAATTTTGAATTCTTGAGAAGACAGTGCAAAGGTAATGGCTGCTGTAAATTTACATGCCCTCTATAACATCTCAATATGTACAGTGCATTTTTTAATATGGGGTATGAGCCTTTAGGTGGGGTTGGGTGTGGGGAGGGGGTACTTTTCCGATTTTCAGTTTTAAACACAAGGGAAAGCAATTCATATTTGTAACAAGGTTTTGTTGTTGCAAATACATTTGCTCCTTTTAATTGGAAGTCATTTCTTACTTTAAGTCTCATGTGTTTGTATAGTCATGCATAGCACCGTTATTTCACTCTTATCTCCAACTTTCACCATTTCACGCTGATCACTACGTAAACAAATTTTTGTTTTCAACAGGTACAACAATTTTGATTCTCTCGTGTGAATTGAGACTATGATTAAAATATATCTGTTTCCTTGTTTCAAGTACCATGTTACATACAGATTTCATAAAGTATTCTATAACTTAGTTCAGTACTCTGAATGTAGTTCTTTTGTAGTTTTTTGTGATTCTGTCCCAAGGCAGTGGGGAATGGGGCCAAGTCACCAGAAAACTGGGTTTTGTTTTAAAATAATTCTTTTATGTTCAGTGGAGATACCAAAAAGCAGTTTTCAGACTGTGTCTATGGGCACGAAGTTTGCAGGAATGCTATTGAATTGAGAAACTTGTTGATACATTTGAGTTATTTCTGGACATTCAACGCTCCTCTGGAACTTACCAGTTCATCTTTTAGCCCCATTCCCTCATAATCTTTTTTTTTATCAACAAATCTTGTTACCAAATCAAACAAAGAGAGAGAGCTATTTTCACAGGGATTTGTTGAGAGGAGTAGGATGTTTCATTTACACAGGAACGGGTCCTGGCCGGGACAGAAGGAATTTTGAGAAGTTTGGACCATTATCCGTAGGGATTTTCAGATTGATGTTATTGATATTCATCATTATTTTTGAAGGATGTAAACATTTGATTAAGAAGTAGTTTGGATTATATTCGGAATAAAATTCTTAGTCACTTGGTAGGGTTTCCCTTTTTTTATTTTGTTCTGTAATAATTCAGTGCACAAATAAGGCTAAAAACAACCAGTTTCACATTTGCGATTTTGAAAGAAACATTGAACGGTCGGCAATCCATGAAAAATCGAACAAACACGTAACATAGGAAATAAAATGCATACAACCAACTAATAATGAAAAACATTATTTGGTCATGATTTCTCGATTCTTAAAATGTTCTCATTATGAAAGATAAGACAGAAAAAGACTTAAAAAGATATTTTGAATTTTCTTTCTTTTTTCTTTGATAAAAGATCAATATCATTACAAAATCAAGGCCAGGAGACGCAATTGGGGACTTATTTCTTACTTTTTTTCCCTAGTTGTAATAACGGACGCAGTTTGGCCTGACGCAATTGGCAACCGAGATGGAACAGTACTGTAGCGGCGAGTTGGTCAGTTGTATCCCGATATTATTTGTAACTCGCTTTATACATATCATTTTTTGTGAAACACATTGCAGGCAATAACAGGCTTTAAAACAAATTTTATTCAGAGTACTTGATCTTCACAAATCCCATCCTGTCACCGAAATAAGATTAATGTTTATTGTGCAGCATTCTTTGTTCAGATGGAGCCTTAGCTTCATGGTTAGAGGAACTTTCCAACAAGATTACCAGCAATATCCTGCGCAATATCGCGAGGCATTGTTCCCATTGTTATGCAGGAATGTGTGTTGGTACATTAGCTTCACTGAGGCATGTTTTATGGGTGCGCCTAATTCGTCATGCATAGAAAAAAAATCCCAGTTTTGCGAGATTCGGCAGGATGCCACGTAATGAAAGTTGGCTCGCCTGCCTTAGCAGTATGCAGTAAAAAGATGCTTATTGTTGTTGATAGGAAAAAAACCATTTCAAACAATTCAAAATTCTTCTTGAGTCTCAGGCGACCAAATTATATTCATTATCATGCAGCCTTGACGGTCCAATTGTTCCAGCGTAGTGGAGAGGGTGATTGAAGATATAACGTACGAGGCAATGGTGGATTTTTTTGTGAGCCTTTGTCCTGTGGAATTTAAGTGTGTATTGTTGCTAATTAAAGTCAAGGCTGAGAAGGATGATGGAATATAAGTAAATGAAGAAGCCAGTCTTTGGAAATGCAAATTTGATCTACCTAACATTAACGGTAATAAAGGAACTGATACAACTTAAAACCAGTCGATGTACTGAACAGCTATAGTGAGCACCAAAACGGCAAAGCATAGTTTTTCGTTTGAAGTCTGTGATAGATCTTCTACAACACGTTTCAATTATAACCTTACTGCAACACAAATAGCCCAGTGAATAATGCTATAAAATCAGAATTGTGTCCTAAATGCTCCTCCAACTTTTATCGAAAGTAAGTAATACAACAAAATCACGTTATTGCAAACGGAAGGTGTTGAAGCTTGACAATTCTCTTAAAACGCAGGTTCGCCCCAGCGACGAGCTCCAAATGACAGCTCCGGCCATGGCGCCAACTGGATTAAAATCTCCTTTGGAGTTATATGTGAACCCAGCCGACAATTCAGCAGCAGAGATTTGCGGTAAGTATCATCACAAGCCACAGTTGCGACACTATGACCTTAAAGGGGGACGACATTGAACTGTCAACGGAATAAAACACAAAGTGGGATGCAACTTATTTATACCAATATAGGAGACCATTCATTAACTAACAGCTACCCAGATGTCAGAGACTGGCGCTCTCACTCTCAGTGAGAAGTGTAGCCCTAACAAAAGTTTGATGAACCTTGATACAGAGGGGAATCCACTTCACCGAACAACTAACACCCATGCTATGGTATGCCCTAGTAGCCATTCCTTGCAGGCATTTGGAAGGCCAAACTAGATTCTCTTTGTCCCCCCCCCACCCCCTCCCAAGGTATTCAACAACCCCACTAAAGGCTGGAATTGTTTCATCTGGAGCGCCACTTCCATCCAGAATTCCAGCTGGTTTTGACAATGTTATTGCATCGGAGACACAAAAAACATGCTGAATGGATCCCACATAATGCCGAAGAAGTAACTTATAGTTTTAATTCAAACTGTTATAACCATTGAACATTCTCTGTTTAAACTGTATTTTGTTATACAGTATCTTATGAAAAGTTATGATAAAAGTGAACAATTGTTAATTTGCATAGTGTATGAAATGATGGTTTGCCAGAAAGCTATTGCCCCTCCCTACACAAAATTTCCATCAATCAAGTCCAAAATATATATGCGAAAACATCCTCTTTCAAATTGCAACGATTTTCAAAATAGTCCAGATTTGGCAGTTCAAATGTTTCCACTTACCTGACAGTTGGCATGCAATGGCGGTAAAGACATCAGCATGGCTGCTGTCAGGGACAGTTGAAGATTTGAGTAAGAATAACTCCACAGCTCTCCATTGCTCCCTGAATAGAAGGACAAGAAATGAGCAACACAAAGCAGGTGAAATTAAAGGATTAGTTCAGTCGGTGGTCAAGCATGTTTATATAATATATGCGAGTCCATTTTATAAGAAAGAGGGCATTACAAGAAACAAAATGGCGAAGATACTACTTTAATATCTTATTCCGTTAAGGGTATATTTAAGTTTCAATTTCTAAATTGCTAAGACATCCTGTAAAAATCATAAAGGTAGCAAAATTCCTATTGTAATTGACCATTTCAAAGCTCCCTAAATTTTCTGGGGCTACTATTGCAAATTGTGGTATATAAACAGGAACATTTAAAAAAAGTTTGTTTGCAAATCCTTTGCTTTTCAAGAAATTGTCCTGTTAATGTTTGCTTTCATGTACTGTAAAGTATAGTAATTATTCTATATAGCGCCCTTTCTATACAAGTATATTCAAGAGCGCTTTACACACAGAGCTTTATGATAAGTACATGATAGAGGACTATTAAAGAAACTAATGTTGATATCTAACGGTAAAAAACCATGTTGATATCTAATTCTGTTTAGGAGTTATTGCATTTCAAGTGACCTTGCAGTGTACAGTGTGATGTCTTTTTTGCACATACAAGACAACGTCACAGTATTTCTTTGAAAATCAATTGCCTCTTTTTAATTTGATTGGAAACATGTTTCTTTAATTAATGAGATAGTGTATAACATGTGCTTTACAAGAACCTCTTTGCCTATGTACCTTACACTCTAAAAGAAAGAAGAAAAAAAATGTTCATATTATACTATACATGAAATATATTCTTGGATTGAATTACTGTACAACATCACACTTTACACTGCAATACTCTGGTGAAATTTTTTAAATGTAGTTAACTCCAAACCTGAATAAGATATTGACATGGTTTTTATATCAATTTAATTCTTCACTAGCCCTCTATCACATGATAGGAAAATTTATGGAACTGTTCCTTTAATGTTTGTTTGATGAAGGCTTTACGGCACTACAACAGCAAGGGTCAAATTGTGCCGGAGAGGTTAGATCATTCCAGAGTTAGGAAGGAGAGAAAACGGGGAGATTGAGGAAAACACTAGAACTAAAAGCCAGAAAGCTGGGATTGAAAAAGGAGGTGTATGGGTGAAAAAACAAAGTAGAGAGAGAGAGGGTGGGAGAGGAAGACTAAATATGGTTCTAGAGGGAAACATGATGAAGGAAGGAGATCAATTTATCTGGAGGTTTTTTTTTGGAAGAGCTCGACTATTGAGTTGTGGGGAGTGAGGGAAGCTCCTTTAATGTTCCACTGCTTGAATCTTTTTCTTTCCAGTGAATGCGGTGCATTTTGTTACTGGAATTTCACAGATTTCTCTGTGTGGGGGTCACAACGCAGTGCTTCAAGCTTGATCCTTCTAGAAAACCGGGATGGGAAGTGGATGTACACTGCATTTTCATGCTTCTCATTTCCAATAGTGTTCAGAGAGAACCATGGTATATGTAGGATGTTACTGTCCTACCATAGGGACCAACCACTTAATATCCCCTCCGTAGGTGTGTGCTATTCAACCATTGTCACTTCTTTTTACAGCTGAATAATTAGGAGCTGCAGACGAAATGCTTCTGCTTTGACGTATGTTTTAGCATAGCCTGAAAAATCAAGTTAGACCTGACCGAGCCTTAAACCCGGACCTCCAGCATCTGTTTGAATAAGAGTGGCTGGTTCTCACATATGGATTGAGCACATACTCTAATCAACTTCTAAGTGAAAGTACTTTCTCGTCAGTTTTTAAGGAAAGAAATACATGTATTAACAAAATCGATTTTTTTTTTTTTTTTTTTTAAATCCTAAAACTTTGAAGAGGTACAGTATATCACAAAAAAGTAAGTACGCTATTCTCAAAATGAAAAGACTAACCAGCCAACAAATATTGGAATGTCTTTTGAATAATAAAATAAAAGAAGTTGACCATCTTGGCCTAACCTAGGATACTGTTGTGTAAAATCTCTGTGGATTAAGGTACAAGATCGCTGTGTAAATTGCCATCGCTGAATTAGATACTACACAATTGACATATATATATACAGCATTTATGAAAGTAGGTACACAGTGGACAGTTATCTGCTCGTCATCTTCAAAAACTAAATTGTTACAATTAAACTTTTGTCAACTTACAAAGAACGATGAACTTTTTAAGGCTTGCATCCTCCAGTAACCTCACGTCCTTGAAACTACATTCAGCTTGGGGTTGAAGAAAAACATGGGAGGTATATCCTTCTTTCTGCCCTTCAAAGTTGTGAACGATATTCAAGGCATATTCTTTTCTCTGAAAATATTACAAAGACGAAGAGGAAATATGGTTGATAATTAGTATATGAAGTACTTTTAGAAACAAATTAAATTTGGTAGCATTTGCACTGCATTAGTCTGCATGTGCTATTTTGATACATCAAATTTTGCAGTACAATGAGAGCATTAAGCATCTCTTCCTTTGAAAGATAAAATTTATTTCCCTTTTTATAACGTTTTCTTTTTTATAGTTCAACATTGCATACAATTACGAAATTAAGAGTGAATTTGGGCAGAAACCTAAAAATTTTAGACCCAAGACAGTCATTTTCATTCCAAATCTTGTGATTTTTCAAGCTTATGCTTAATGCAAAACGAACACCTGCTTTACTTAAAAATTCATGGAAAGAAACTGTAATTTTTGTTTATTTATGATAAAAATTACAAATAAACAAATTTTATCAATCGTAGAAAGAAACAACTTCGTTGATTGGAAAATCTTGATTGAAAAAGTTTCAAATCTGCGCTATTTTGATACTTTAAATGTCCCATACAATGATAGCGTTAAGCCTCTCTTCCTCAAAAACATAAAATTCTGCCCTTTTTTTAACTTTTTCTTAGCTCAACAATGAGTACATTTACCAAATTAAGAGCAAATTTATGCAGAAACCAAGAAATTTCAGCCCCAAAAAAGTCATTTTTATTCCATATCTTGTAATTTTCTATAAAAAGAATTCATGAAAAGAAACTTAATTTTTTTCAATTAAAGATACAAATTGCAAATGATATTTTATATAAAAAAATCATTGATTGGAAAATCTCAATTGAAAAAGTTGCAAATCCATGCATGTTTATAATAGGAATTGAAATTGGTTTAATCAACTCTTAAATCTACTGTATGCTGTGGTTTACAAACGTGTCATACATGCGCTAAAGCAACCAAATTCCCCCTTTGTAATCAATTTTGGGGAATTTCAACAAAAGCGGCAGAATCCCTCTATTCTTCCACACTAATGTGAACTCTAAACAGTTTCTCATTACAACAGCCCTTACCCAACAATTCAGTAATAAAAAAAAAAGTCTCATGAATAAAAAGGGAAAGACAATTATTTAATGTTTAGCATACACATTTCTACAGGACGCTAAAAGAATGCCATTTCCAAATTTCTAATCTACAGTACTGTTCTGTCTCAATTGACAATTTTGCTGGATGAGGATGCATTTAGATTTCAGAAATAAAAGCTGACTCATTTCTGATGCTTCAAGGGAAAGGGGACTCCTTTCCAACACGATTTGCGCTAAAGAAGAAACTATTCAAGGCACAAATAATTGCGCCTCCTCCAACGAATATCTGTCGCAATTGGGACTGTTTTAACAAAAGAAACTACACAAGTAGACACAACAAAATAAGGATTAAATGCATCAGCCGTGGAATGTAAATCGTTACATGTATCTTAAAAATTCTGATGAGAGAGAGAGAAGTTGAACACACAATCACAATGACGGGGTCGTCGCCTGCGTATTCGGTTATGATAGTACAAATGCTATCACGAAACGCTTAATACGACCCGGACGAGAACACAGGTACAACGTACGGACAGACATAACATCGACAACCAAGTCAATGTCCACGGCCTTTGATAACCAGTTGTGGTGCACTGGCGTATCTACCCACCCCAGGATAGAACCCGGGCCTCGTGGTCTGTAGACAGGTATGATAACCGCTACACCACAGTAGGTAGATAAAAATTCTGATGACAGAGCCTGAACAATATTAAAACTCAGGGGGGGCATTCTCAATTACAATATTTTTTTGCATTGAAAACGAGGATCAACTTTGAGTTGAATGGGCTATTGTTAACTGGTATTGATTTTATAAACAAGAGCAGACACGAATCCAACAAAATCCAGACTCATTCCTGATGATTACAAGCTTGTGCTTTAATGAAAAATTGGGAGTGTTAAGGGGGATGCAAATCTGATGGGCGACCCATTTGGGAACTCGTTTCTGACTTATTTTTTCCCAGTTATGAAA
>JAIGNY010001752.1:355000-658114 GCA_020152595.1 Chiridota heheva | reverse complement strand
AAACACGAGTGTAACCTAATTTCCTAATACCGCCATGCCATATGTGTGTTGTATATGACGACGACGAGTGAACACACAGTTGCAATGACGGGGTCGTCACCTGCGTAATCGGTTATGATAGTAATACTGTAATAATGCAATCACGAAACGCTTAATACGACCCGGACAAGAACACAGGTACGACGTATGAACAGACATAACATCGACAACCAAGTCAATGTCCACGGCCTTTGGTAACCAGTTGTGGTGCACTGACGTGTCTACCCAACCCAGGCTTGAACCCAGGACCTCGTGGTCTGTAGACATGTATGATAACCGCTACACCACAGTAGGTAGATTGTTGTATATTGATTGGTCGCCAGTTATATAGGATTACGCCCACGTCATCAGTTGTATGGATGAGTGGTCACCAGCTACAAGGATTAGGAATACGTCACCAGTTGTAGGGTCTACACACGTATGTGTGTGCGTGTGTGCGTGTGTTTGTGTGTGTTAATTTTGTGTCGCTTATAACTCAAAAAGAAGTTTTTGGTGATGGTTGTATCTTTTGAAGAAATTACTTTACAAATTGCATCAGTGGGTAGGATTTAACATTCCAACAATTTTTAATAATTGGAGGGTAAAGGTCAAAGGTCAAAGGTTAAATAAGTGTTTTTTATGCTAAATTTTGCGGCATTTTAAACTAGAAATATATAAGACCAATACCAACTTTATGTTCTATCACGATACCTTGGTACATGAATTTGTGTCCCGTAGACTCTAAAGTCAAAGGTCACAAGGCTATTGACCATTTTTCACCATTTTCCCCTATAGTTATGGAATGGTAAGTGTGATGTGAACATGAATGGAGTCATACAGTAGGGTGCGATAAACGTGCAAAGTTGTATATGTTGTTTCACTTATTAGGGTCAAGGGTCATGGGTCAAATATATGATTTTAAGGGTAATTATGTACTAATTTGTACAATTATATATATATATATATATATATATATATATATATATATATATATATATATATATATATATATATATATATATATATATATATATATATATATATATATATGTATATGTATATATATATATATATATATATATATATATATATATATATATATATATATATATATGTATATACATATATATATATATATATATATATATATATATATATATATATATATATATATATATATATATATATATATATATATATATATATATATATATATATATATATATATATATATATATATATATATATATATATATATAAATATATATAATGTGTATATATATATATATATATATATATATATATATGTATATATATATATATATATATATATATATATATATATATATATATATATATGTATATGTATATATATATAAATGTATATATATATATATATATATATATATATATATATATATATATATATATATATATATATATATATATATATATATATATATATATATATATATATATATATATATATATATATATATATATATATATATATATATATATATATAAATATATGTACATATATATATATATATATATATATATATAATATATATTTATGTTTTTATATATATATATATATATGTATATATATATATATATATATATATATATATATATATAATATATATATATATATATATATATATATATATATATAAATATATATATATATATATATATATATATATATATATATATATATATATATATGTATATGTATATATATATATATATATATATATATATATATATATATATATATATAAATATATATATATATATATATATATATATATATATATATATATATATATATATATATATATATATATATATATATATATATATATATATATATATATATATATATATATATATATATATATATATATATATATATATATATATATATATATATATATATATGTGTATGTGAGTGTATACATGTATATATGTGTATGTGTGTGGGTGTGAGTGTATGTATGTACCGCCCGAGCAGGTGCCTTTTTGCACCATTTTCGTAGTACATGTGTCTTTCTTTTCTTTTAAAATAATAATGATAAATTTGGTAATTTCTTCTTTTTTTAATAAAAAGAATTGTCGCTTTCTTCATTATTTTTGTAGTGCCGGTCCCAAAAATGAGGTTTTACTGTATTAATTTTGTTATGCTGGTCCATTTTACAATATTTTTGTTGAATACTCATACTGCAAATATCAAAATTGACTTCTTTCATACTGCGGTATCAAAATTGTATAATTCCATACTGCAGTTACCAAAATATATGTCATACTGCGGGTGTGTTTTTCAGTTGGTGGGCTGCACACCCCTACCACTTTTAGCACGAAGTTTCCCCCCCCCCCTCCCCCGCCCCGCCTTCCCGCTCGGGATGGTTTGCCTCTTTTTATGAAGTTTAGCAAAATTGCTGTTATGCATGCTATGCCAACATCATTTAGCCCAGTGGACTATGAGATTGGTGTATGGTTGGCTACTCCATAATTTTTTATTTTATGGTGTCCATCTTTAATTATTGGTAAATGTTGGATCCGTTCTTTTTTCACAGTGTGTATTTGCCATGTTTAGCAAAAACGAAGTGCAAAAATTGGCATTATCTGATTATTTAGGACATTCAAAATTCAGGGAAACCCGAAATTAAGATTTTCACAGATCAGCGTCAACACCTAATTCTCTTGTATGCAAAGACAACAACATCAACTCAACTTAACACTATCCGGTTCATGACCCACCTTTAAAGTTTCTCTTTAAAAAAAAAACTGTCACTTGAGCACTTCCCATTCCGGTTTCTTTCCGTTTTTTCCCCAAATTGGTAAGAGGTATTGGAAAATGAAAACAAGCTTGTAACGGAAGCAGCGACACATTGTCTACTTCCTTCATTCATCAGGTGGCTGTAATCAAAACACCTCTGTTGATTTACATGAGGTGAACGGTAATTAGCGATTCTAAAAGGTGCAAGAACGCCTAACAGGCGCCATCGAAAGTTTGTGTTGGTGAAGATAATTAAAGATATTGTGATGTTTATGAAAAAGGGTCCGTACAGTTGTTTGTGACTGTTGCAGACTATGCTAACATGGCTAACGATACCAGGATTCCTTTCTGTGGTATATTGCGAAAAATCTTCAGGTATAACTCATTTTGTAAACTGATTCAAGCCACGCTGTATTTTTTTTTCTTTCTCTATAAAAAAATGTATATATTCATGGTGCAAATTCTAAAATATGCCCATCACAGTCCTGACTCAGTAGCCAATGTTTTAGAATTGCATTAAGCAACAGATTAGTGGCTGACAACGAAAGAAAGCGTAATCAAATCCATGGGTGTATCTAGGGAGTAGATAGGGTACTTGACCCATGCCCAGAAATGTTGCTAAAAGTTTCAGATTTTGAAATATACCCATCATAGTCTTGATCTAATAGCCAATGTTTGAGAATTACAGTAAGCAACAGAATAGTGGCTGACAATAAAAGCTTTTTACCCTACCCCGTGACCCCCCCTTCCCCCTCCAAAGGATCCAAAAAAGTGCAGGAAATTTGCTAAAAGTTCCAGATTTTGAGGCAATGACTATTTTGTTTAACTGCTTTCCAGTTAAGTTTAGCCTCAGTTTAACTATTTAAAGCTCTGCTATTTTAACACAATTCTCATTAGCCTGAGAATGTTTTTGTGGGTATAAAGCCAAATATAAGATACATATTGCAGTATGGAATCAGTGACGTAATTAATGCAGTGAGACTGCACTGGGGTAGAGCCAGAGCCTCCGACCTCAAAGGCTTCAGCGAAATAAATCGAAAAAAAAAAAATAAATGAAAATAACATAATTTCCTAACGAAGTAAAAAACAAAGTATATAAAAGAATGAACAATTTGTATTTATCATCCAGTCGACACCGTACAAGTTCTTGAGAATTTGACGTGGGCCCCTTGATTCAATACAAATATGTCCCTTTATCAATTGTTCTGACTGGGGTCCCCAGTCAGTCTAAACAGACGACAATAGTCGAAATAGGCCCGTGTGCCTATATGTAAAAATAAACATAACTAAAACGGTTAATACCGTCATGGTTCGCATGCCCATGCAAATTGACCCCCATATCATATGACCCGGCTAATTATAAAAATGGCATCCCATGTCTCACGTGGCATTTCTTGTCCCACGTGGCATCCCATGTCCCACGTGGCATCCCATGTCCCGCGTGGCATCCCATGTCCCGCGTGGCATCCCATGTCCCGCGTGGCAAACCATTTCCCGCGTGGCATCCTATGTCCCGCGTGGCATCCCATGTCCCGCGTGGCTTTGCATGTCCCGCGTGGCGTCCCATGTCCCACATGGCATCCCATTGCACACATGGCATCCCATTGCACACATGGCATCCCATGGCATCTCATGGCACACATGGCATCCCATGGCACACATGGCATCCCATGACACACATGGCATCCCATGTCATCCCATGGCATCCCATGACATCCCATGGCATCCCATGGCACACATGGAATCCCATGTCCCACATGGCATCCCATGGCATCCTATGTCCCACATGGCATTCCACCATATCTCCCACATGGCATCCCACCCCACATCCCATATGTCATCCCATCTCATCCTTTATCCCACGTGGCATTCCATCATATGCCCCACATGGCATCCCATCCTATGACCTACATAGCATTCCACCCTATGTCCCACATGGATCACATCCCACGTCCCAGATGACATCACACCTCATGTCCAACATTACATCCCATACCTTGTCCCACATGGCATTCCACCATATTTCCCACATGGCATTCCACCATATCTCCCACATGGCATTCCACCATATCTCCCACATGGCATTCCACCATACGGTGTCTCACATGGCATTCCACCATATGTCCCACATGGCATTCCACCATATGTCCCACATGGCATTCCACCATTAACCCACATGGCATCCCACGCTATGAACCACATGGATCCCATCCTACATGTATGTCCCACATTAATCCAACCATATGTACCACATCACATCCCTCCCTATGTCCCACATGGCATCCCTCCCTGTGTCCCGCATCAGTCGCTTCCCTCTTGATGTCCCACTTGGCATCCCACCTTATGTTTCACCATATGTTCCACATGGTATCCATCCCAATGTCCCAATGAGATCCTACTTTATATCCCACATGGCATCATATCCCATATCCCCATGGACTTCTACCCTATGTCCCACATAGCCTCCTACCCCTTGTCCCACATGACATCCCATACCATCCCATGTCCCACATGACATTCCATTCCATGGCATTCCACCGTATGTCCTGCATGGAATTCCACCATATAACCTACATGGCATCCCACCCTGTACTACATGGCATCCCACCCTGTTCCACATGGCATCCCACCTCATGTCCCACATGGCATTCCACCCTATGTCCCACATGACGTCCCATAGGCTCCATAAGAAGTCTCATCCTAGCTATTACAGTCCCGATTGAGCATACTATGTATGAAAGTGTCAGTTCATATAATATGCAAATGATATGCAAATGTATTGTTGAATAAGAAAAAAAGGTGGAGTCAAATAAGTATGCCTATTATAGCCCTTGGTGTATACCACATGGTATATATTATATCATATGTCCCTCATGGCCCCCATCCATGTCCCACATGACATCCCTCCTTATGTCCATGTGCAATCACATCCTGTCACACTCCCTGACTAAGCATACTAAATAAAACAAAAGTCTGGTCAGTTCATATACTGTAACAACTTTATGCAAATATGCACAATAATAAAGGTGGGAGTTCAATAATCATGCCTGTTACAACTGTTGGTGCCCAAACATTTTGAAGAATTTTAAGGATTTTAAACCTCAAATGTTACAAGAGAGACACTTTTTTTTTATCATTTTACAGTTATTTTCTAAGAAAATATCAAATGTTTTGTAGACTTTTTAAGGAAACTAGTCTTCAATCCTGTCTTAAGTATCTCTAAAAACTTTAACATTTTGTAAGGAAATTCTAACCTTCCATAAGATATCTAAAGAAACTTTAACTTTTTCTGAGAAACTCTGAAGAAACTTTAACATTTTCTGAGGAAATCTCAAAAAGCTTTAACATTTCTGAGGAAATCTCACGATACAACTGTGGACGGTCCGACAGACAGCCGGACGGACAGCCGAATGGACAGCCGAACGGACAGCCGAACGGACAGCCGAACGGACAGCCGAACGGACAGCCGAACGGACAGCCGAACGGACAGCCGAACGGACAGCCGAACGGACAGCCGAACGGACAGCCGAACGGACAGCCGAACGGACAGCCGAACGGACAGCCGAACGGACAGCCGAACGGACAGCCGAACGGACAGCCGAACGGACAGCCGAACGGACAGCCGAACGGACAGCCGAACGGACAGCCGAACGGACAGCCGAACGGACAGCCGAACGGACAGCCGAACGGACAGCCGAACGGACAGCCGAACGGACAGCCGAACGGACACAGCCGAACGGACAGCCGAACGGACAGCCGAACGGACAGCCGGACGGACAGCCGAACGGACAGCCGGACGGACAGCCGAACGGACAGCCGGACGGACAGCCGAACGGACAGCCGGACGGACAGCCGGACGGACAGCCGAACAGGGACGGGACGGACAGCCGGACGGACAGCCGGACAGCCGGACGGACAGCCGGACGGACAGCCGAACGGACAGCCGGACGGACAGCCGAACGGACAGCCGGACGGACAGCCGAACGGACAGCCGGACGGACAGCCGAACGGACAGCCGGACGGACAGCCGAACGGACAGCCGGACGGACAGCCGAACGGACAGCCGGACGGACAGCCGGACGGACGTAATTGCCAACGAATAAGTTCGCATTATGCCTCGCATGGGCGAACCAATAACAGAAATACGCCGGGGTATATAGACGTGCCCCGCGATAAATACTCCCTCGTATGTTTAGATTGGCTTAAGGTTAGCCCCCAGTGTAAATGAAGCTCGCTCCGCTCGCAGTGAGGGTCTCCGGCCCCAAACTGCCCGGGGCATCCGGCCCCAGCGTTACGCCACTATTTGGAATGTTTCAAAAGTGGTTTTAGTGTGAGTCTTCTTTCACATTCTTACTGGATAAAATTATGACAGGGTAGGTGAATCTATCTACCTAATGCGTCTTGCCCATGTTCGCTCGAAATGTCCCATTGGTATACAAAAAGAGATTCCGCTAAACTCAATTTTGTATTTTATCTCCCAATTTCAAACTTCTGTCTATATTTTTCAATTGTATCTTTTACTCACACCTGCTGTTCTGTAGTGTTCAAAAGATGGCGCTCAATAACAATGAGATCAACCTATTTACTAGGAATGATTTTATTAGACCATTAGGGTCAGGGGAAACGTGTCCCTGGCCAATTTCCGTAAGTAAAATGTAAGTAGCGGTATATACCAGTATGCACAATAAAAAGTGAATATAATACGTTAAATATCGTCCAAATTTGATGAAGATTTGTTTTGAGTATCACCCCAATTTGGTGATGGCTTTGCCTTTAGCAGAAGCGGGGGAGGGGCAGAGGAAAACTTCCCTCTGAGAGGATCTTTCCTGTTGCACGCTGTCTTCCCGGTTGAGAGACAAAATTGTAGTAAATTAGTCAAGATTTCCCGAAATTTTTTTTTTGCGAAAGAAAGAATTTCTTTAGCAGCAAATTTGGGAGGATATTTAATTGACAAGGGCAATTCTTCCGATTGTGACCCCCTCCCCCACCCCCACCCCTTCTTCTTTTCAATAGGTGACCTGTGAGGCCCCGAGCGAATTTTCGTAATGATAATTTGAAACTTAGAGGCCATAATTTCCCAAAAATCTGTAAAGAAACAAATGTCCCCCTATCAGCCTATATTTGCAGATATCATGGCTAAACGGCACTTAAAACAGTTCCCCCTATCAGACTATATTTGCAGATATGATGGCTAAACTGCTATTAGGGCACATAAAACAGTTCTATGTAAGCTTAGACAATATGCAATTATTATAGTGTGGAGAATTAATCGTAATAGTTATCAGAAAATCATTTCACACTCAAACATCCTTTGCCCTTCGACATCCTGATACACCATGTACACACACAGACCAAAGCGCTTCGCTCATGCTATGGCTTGGCTCCCATACATCTTTCCTGCATAAGCCAGTGTCACTCATTTTCGACCTAGACCCTTTGGATGAACTTAATCTGTCAACCTTCTGCTCCCCTCCCTCCCCTCCCCTCTTCTCCCTCTCCCCCTTCCCCTTTCTTCTCCCCCTTTTCCCTCCCCTCCCCTCCTTCTCCTACCTTCGAAAGGCGAAAGAAAGTTTCTACTTTCTAGTTGCATGCTTCATTCCTGGTTGGAAGGAATTAATTATTAGAAAATTATTATCATATAATTGAAGGGAAATGAGCAAAATTGTTCGAAATTTGTCAACAATTTCACTCAAATTGCCCGCAATCGACAGTGATTCCTCGGAAATTGAATACAATTTCCCAAAAATTGAAGAAAATTTCCCGAAAATTGAAAAAAAGTTCACAAAAATTGACGAACAGTTCTTGAACTTTTGATGAAAATTTGGCGGAAAATGAAGACAATTTCCAGAAAATTTATCTAGGTATTTTTTCCTGAAAATCCAAGGAGATTTCCAGAAAATTGAAGCAGATTTTCCCATTTTGCAGCAACATTTTATTGAAATTAAATGAAGCAGTGCAATTTATCCGCTTGTAACCATGCAGGAAAATATTCGAGTCCCCCTCGGGCCCTCAGAGAGGTGACCCTTGCTACAACCCATGACATGACAAATATTGGGAACTGCCCATCGGGCGGAAAAATAAATTGTATTACTTTCAACAGTTGAACACTTAAAAGTAATTGGAGAGGGGGATGGCCCTGATATTATTAAGATTTTCATCTCCCTATCTAAAGGTTTTTGGTTCTACAGTATATTATGTTGTAGATTTTGGTCCAAACTTCAACATTTTTGGTCCAAAACTGAAAATAGAGTCTAAAACTGAAGAGTTCGGACCAAAATTAAAGATTTATGGTCAAAAATCGGCAATTTTTGTTGCAAACTGGACATCTGGAAAGGTTTTGGTCAAAAATTAACGATAATTTAATCGATACGATTAAAACAAATCCTAACGTCTGTTTTCTGTCATGGTTCATTTGATATATTTATAGCTTTGACAAACATTTTTTTTTTTTTTTTTTTTTTTTTTTGGGGGGGGCTATGGCATTTAATACCCCCACTTAGACACGCCACTGGCACTGGTTCCCTCCATTTAAAAAAAAAAAAAAAAATCCTGGATAGGACACTGTGAGCAACAAATAACTTTGCAGTTTGACATATGTCAGCATGCAAAAGAATGTGTACAAGAAGTTTAAAGCAGGAAATTTATGCTGTTTTTAGGTTGTGTGTGACGCCAAAATATATACATGCAAAAGATTGCATATACTGGAATGCGATTTGAGGGTCACTTTCCGACTCAACGTATTTTGATGGAAAATGTATTAATTTATATTGGTTCGACATTTCTGGTGACTCCTTTTATTTGTTTTATTTTTAGCCCAGAAAATTTAAGATCAACTTATATTGGACAAAGAATCGGGAAAATTCTATGCCAGCATCTTCAAAAATTTGGAAATTGAAAGATCAAGTCTCGAAATCGGAAGAATTTGATCATGATTCGACAATCGTATTCATATTGATCATGAATCGTATTCATATTGATTATGAATCGGAATTTTGCATGTCCCAAATAACCGAATAAAAAGAAAAGCAAATACGGGGTCCTTAAGATTAATTGTTGTTAATCAATTATTTAATTACCATTATTTAAGAGAGAAGAATAAGTTAATTAATTGTTGTTAATTAGTTAATTTCTTCTCTCTTTTTTTCTTCTTCTATGGATGCACGTGCTTTCCGCTTAGTATGAGGGTGGTCCAGGGTTAGTGCCTAGGTGTAAGTTATTGTGAGGTAGGGTAGGGTTGGTGGGCCTGGAAATGGGGTGTAAATATGTACGTGTATACACACATACAGACAAAACTGATATATTAATATTTCATTTTAACATCAGTAAAATCAAATGGGAGTGCTCACCATATCAGAAGGGTTTTTGTTAGTTTGTGAACACATTCACAACATTTTTCTCTAAACGTTGTATGTATTTATGCCTTAAGTATTTATATTCATCTTTCTGCTTCATTTTTGTGTGCTATATATTCATATCTAGACCTGTAAATGTTGTGAAGAAACAACCAATCAAATAAAATTAAGAATATTATACATGATAGCCCAAATTCACAACCAGCCGTCAGCGAGTCAGTGGCAATCTCGGATCTCAAAAAACGGTGACCCACCAGTGAAATTTGGGTAGCTTGCACAAAACAAATATTTTAATGTGTTACTTTCTTTAAAAAATAAACAGTTATGATAAGGGGACGTGCCTTTAATATTTGATACAACACTTTATTTCAGTTCTTATCTCCGTAAAGGGGCGCTTTATAAACTTTACAAATAGATATAGAAGCACGTCAATGGTCCGGGTACACATCGGAAGCTTTGCTTTGCATGGGTCCCGCTTGAAAGATGCACCACTAATGAATTTTGTGATGGCTCGCCCACACAGCAAACTGGCAAAGCCCTATATGTTTTAAAGAGTTTTTACAAATTATGAGCAGGGAAAAGAAAAATAGGCAGATTTGAAGGCTTTTTGTTCAGTAAGAAAAACGTCTAATGTAGGTAGAGCTGTTGGACCCCAACTTTGATTTTGATTTAAATTGAATATATGCGCGTGAAGCATAATTATAAGATGGGGGCGGTAATTTTGTTACTTTAACAATACAAAAAAAAATTAAATAATCTTTGAAAGATTTTGGGATGTTGGGATGATATTGAAAAGGAATGGATGTAAGAATGGACTTGTTTCTTCTCTAAAAAGAGCACTGTGTCCTCTTTAAAAAGGACACTTTTTTTTCTGAAGAAGGGCACTTTTCCTCTCTTAAAAGGCACTCGTGAAAGTAGAAAACTTTTCATCAAAACTGCTGAACAATTTCAGTTTTTAATTTTATGCAAAAATATGCAAAAATGTATTTATAATGGGCGACCTTTGTTACGAATCTCCTCTTTTTTCAATTTGGAATATCTATTATGCCTTGAATCAAAGTCTATCGCGTTAATAAATTTAGTAATCACTTGCAGTGACTGAGATTTAGTAAAGAAATTAGGAAAATTAGCTTTCCGCCCATAACACTCCAATTCAACATGTTCTGAACTTTCTTTTAAACTTTGATGAGCCATAAGTCAGAAACTGAGAAGCTGTTTCTGACCAAGGACCTTGTTTGGACATTCCATGAATTTCTTCCCCAAATTAAAACTTCTAACAGGTTATGCTGTAAATCCACCTCTCATATGTTCATCTGTCTTCGAGGTGATGATAATTGGAATAACAGGCAAACATGGAATGCTGGATTACACTTTATGAAAGATGTTTCCTTCTAGCCTCTTAGCCACAGTTCCATCTTGATGGACAAGTTCAAGTTAGTTTTTTAAAATTGCTTGAATTAAATAAACACGGTGTGAGGTATTCCCATCTTGCAAATTAACATGAGTTCAAACTTACAGTGTTTGTTGAAGGATGATCTTTATTCATATAAATGAAAATAAAAAGTGAAAGATTTGACTCGAAGCCCGAGGAAATATTTAATCTCAATGGACTGAAAGGTGTAAATCTGAACTGACATATCAATATTGGAACCACATGACCTGATGACACGTGTTTCGTTGCGGCATCATGACCGCTGACTCGGTTTTTAAGGAATGGTGGAGACGAGGACTGCAAGATTAACAAATATGCTCTCTCAACAACTATAATGATTAAAATAAAATAGTGAAACAATTGAGCTGACAAAACTTTCCCCAAATCACAGAGCTAAAACCATGTGACTGGAAAACCAAAATGGCTCCCTGAGATTTTTCCGATGATACTTTTTTTACCAGTTTACCATGCGATAATTCTTAGTTATTTACGATTAATCATTCATGGCAAGGGATAAGCTAATAAAGCATTCAAATTCTTCATATCGTGACAAGAAATTGATTAAATTAGAAATTGCTTACTCAGCCAAGTAATGACTGACGGTCATAGTAATCCTATGCTCCCCTTTTCGCTTACTAAAAATCACAAAAACATTGTCAAATCTGAAAAGATGGGAATTATTGTAGATTCCTATTTTGGTGGGTATCGGGAGGAAACTTCAAGTACTTGGCAGTATACAAGTTATAAGAAACTGAATAAAATCATAATTCAAAAGCTTGTTCTCCAACAGTTTTTTTGGTGGGCCCGACATATGACTGAAGGGGCCCCATTATGATATCAAGGGACATTTATCATTTATCTATCTTTTTGGTGGACCTGGCTAATGATTGAAGGGCCCGTCATGTTAGCAAGAGAGACAAAAAAAGAAGGGTTAATCCTGGATATGAAAATGGGCCCTAAAGAGCACACGGGCCGTGTTTGGTTACTGTTTTTGCCTTTTATGTCAATACAAGGCGCTTCGCTGTGGCTGGCTTCAGCGGAAAGGTGCCTTTTTTATGGTACTTTTCACCAGGCCCCCTCGGGCCTGGGAAACAGTGCTGCCGCACCAGCCTAGTTACGCTACTGATGGCTACACAGACGGTGTCGAAGTCTTAATTGTGCACCTTCACCTTAAACTCCTTCTCCAGTGTCATTTTGTGTGTCCTCTCCTTCTTTGCCTGACATTTTTTCATTGCCATATGCGTTTAACCTGTTAACCGGCAGTGTTTGTTGAATTTGCATGGATGTTCTTATTATTCAGACGTTCCGACACTATGTTTAAGATCAACCCCTGTTATCATGGAATACTCCAAAGTATGACTGTTTCATATTATTGACTATCTAATAAGATAACAAGGCCCTATTTAGCTCTGAATTCAACTGCACTTTTGCGTTAATAAATTTGCTTCAAGAGATCCATATGCCCTGAACATCTAGGCCCAATTGTATGCCTTCTGACTACCAATAGCTATTGGGCCAGCTGCTGCAGCCCCAGAATGCTGACCACTGGGCCCAATGTGACGGCCTCAATCTTCCTTTGGGAGGCTGCTGCACCCGTTTTAACGGCGGAAGGCCAGCCTCTGCCTTCCCGAAAATTACATAAGAATGAAAGAAATTAAAGAAAATTTACCAAAATTTGATTAAGAATTGTTTTCAAATGAAGAAACGTTTCGAAAAAGTACGCGAGAATGAAGGAAATTTCTTAAAGATTTCCCATGCAAGGGCACCGAAAAGGGCGAGGCAGGTGGGGTATATACCCCACAAATAATTTGGTTGATCATAGTTTTTTCTTAAGCTTCCTTTGTCATGATTGCGTTGCTATAGTTACTATGCCAAGTCACAATTACAATCCAGCATAATTTAAAAAAAAAACATTAAGTACTTCAGCCGATGTCAAAAGAGTGGGAGTGGAGGGGGGAAGGAGGGGGAGGGGAGGAGGGGAGGGGGAATTGTTAAAAATTGGTGCCAGGAAATACAATCTCCCGATTTTTTTTAACTTAAAACCCCATGATTAATACTGGGCATTTTTTGGCATAGACAGACAATTGCCATAAGACCACCCCCATATGAATCCGCCCCTGGACTCATTGCATAATGAAAACTACATTAAATGTAATTTTTTGATATCTAACTGTGGGAAGGGAGGAGGGGGGGAGGAACTATGCCACTGAATTTTACCAACATTTCCAATGATTTTACCTTCAAATCAAAAGAAAGCATGCAACAGGGTAAGGAAAATTCATTCAAGAACCTTTCCCCTTGCTCCCCGCTTCCCAAGACTCCATTAATGATGATAAAACAGCTTGGCTTGGCCCCCTGACATTTCCCGTCTCCGCCCCTGCCCACCACGCCACTGCCGGCGAAGAATATTTCTCACCCAGTGAATACAATTTTGAACCGCTATTGGGCAACCAAATATATTTCAACCGTAGGTCTGAGTTTACATATACACCACTGGCAATGTATTATTCAGCTGGTCTGTATTGCGTTGATTGAAAAGTTAAAACCCAATTTGTTCTTTCGGGGTCAAGTTGCAACGTATCTCTTAAATTGAGAGTCAAATTCCTGAGCACCAGATAGGGGTTTGGATAAACTAAAGATAGTTACTGCTTGGGCAATTGTGTGACATGGTATTCCAGTAAAAGTACCATCAATCATGCACTCTCTTGCATTAGATACTTTTGAATTAGAATATTGTGGATCCCATTTCCAGAGATGCATGTTGAAACTGGGTTTATATTTGTTGAGTCCACGTAGAGGGTTTAAAAGCCAATTGAGCAAGAATCGGCTTTGCACGAGACATATTTATCATGCGAATTCGAAGGGCACTGTAATACGGCAATATTTCATCGACAACCACCCACTCTCCTACCACACGCCCCAAAATGGTTCATTTCATCAGGAAAACGTCGATCAAAACTTTGACAGCAGGGTAAAAAATATGCAATTCCCTTTAAAGGCCACAGAGTACCTAATTCCTGTCGGGGTGATTTTTGTACATCAGGGAGTGATAGGGAAATTTTTGTATGCAAAGAACATTTAATTGGGGAGACAAATAATTATGCCACCCCTGTTGAACTTAGATTCCAAAGCAATTTGTTCAAAAAACAATACAACTTTTGCACAAATACATAGCTGGAACAGTTATCAAAAATAACTCAATAAATCTTACTTGCAACTTTCACATTACAGCCGTTTTGGGCCAGGTACCATTTGAGTCTCTGGTACAACCAAATTTAACCAGTCTCGGGCTGAAAAATACTGTCTTAAAAATTGAAATGACCTATCCAAGCTTCACATGCTGCTATATGGTTTGAACTGCAACCACACCTGCACACAGGACAAATAGAAGACTGGACTACCAAAGACTTTTTTGCAACATAAAACATTTTGATCATCACACAGGCAGAGGTGTAGCCAGCTTCATGGTTTGGGGGTCTTGGGGGTGGTGGTTGGTTGGGTGGTGGTGGTGGTTGATTGGGTGGTGGTGGTTGGTTGGGTGGTGGTGGTGGTTGATTGGGTGGTGGTGGTTTGGTTGGGGGTGGTGGTTGGTTGGGGGGTGGTGGTTGGTTGGTTGGGTAGTGATGGTTGGTTGGGGGATGATGATTGGGTGGTGATGGTTGGATGGTGATGGTTGGGTGGTGATGGTTGGGTGGTGATGGGTGGGTGGTGGTGGTTGGTTGGGTGGTGATGGCTGGGTGGTGATGGTTGGGTGGCGGTGGTTGGTTGGCGGTGGTTGGTTGGGTGGTGGTGGTTGGTTGGGTGGTGGTGGTTGGTTGGGTGGTGGTGGTTGGTTGGGTGGTGGTGGTTGGTTGGGTGGTGGTGGTTGGTTGGTGGTGGTTGGTTGGATGGTGGTGGTTGGTTGGGTGGTGGTGGTTGGTTGGGTGGAGGTGGTTGGTTGGATGGAGGTGGTTGGTTGGGTGGTGGTGATTGGTTGGGTGGTGGTGGTGGTTGGTTGGGTGGTGGTTGGTTGGGTGGTAGTGGTGGTTGGTTGGGTGGTAGTGGTTGGTTGGGTGGTGGTTGGTTGGGTGGTGGTTGGTTGGTTGGTTGTTGGGGTGGTGGTGGTTGGTTGGTTGGTTGGTTGGTTGGTGGTTGGTTGGTTGGTGGTGGTTGGTTGGTTGGTGGGTGGTTGGTTGGTGGTGGTTGGTTGGGTGGTGGTGCTTGGTTGGGTGGTGGTTGGTTGGGTTGGTGGTTGTTGGTTGGGTGGTGGTTGGTTGGGTGGTGGTTGGTTGGGTGGTGGTTGGTTGGTTGGTGGTGGTTGGTTGGGTGGTGGTTGGTGGCGGTGGTTGGTTGGGTGGTGGTTGGTTGGTTGGGTGGTGGTGGTTGGCTAAGTGGTGGTTGATTGGGTGGTGGTTGGTTGGGTGGTGGTTGGTTGGGTGGTGGTTGGTTGGGTGGTGGTGGTTGGTTGGGTGGTGGTGGTTGGTTGGGTGGTGGTTGGTTGGGTGGTGGTGGTTGGTTGGTGGTGGTTGGTTGGGTGGTGGTGGTTGGGTGGTGGTGGTGGTGGTGGTGGGTTGGGTGGTTGGTTGGTGGTGGTGGTTGGGTGGTGGTTGGTTGGGTGGTGGTGGTGGTTGGTTGGGTAGTGGTGGTGGTGGTGGTTGGGTAGTGGTGGTGGTTGGTTGGGTAGTGGTGGTGGTTGGTTGGGTAGTGGTGGTGGTTGGTTGGGTAGTGGTGGTGGTTGGTTGGGTAGTGTGGTGGTGGTTGGGTGGTGGTTGGTTGGGTGGTGGTTGGTTGGGTGGTGGTTGGTTGGGTGGTGGTTGGTTGGGTGGTGGTTGGTTGGGTGGTGGTTGGTTGGGTGGTGGTTGGTTGGGTGGTGGTTGGTTGGGTGGTGGTTGGTTGGGTGGTGGTTGGTTGGGTGGTGGTTGGTTGGGTGGTGGTTGGTTGGGTGGTGGTTGGTTGGGTGGTGGTGGTTGTGAGAGGTGGTCGAAGAATGGAACCAAATTGCTGATGGCATCTGTTTTCCAAAATTGTGGTCCTTAAAACTGTTCAATGGGCTAAATTTGACTGAACAGCACGCAAAAACAAAATCTGGCAACATTTCTGAACTTTTTGGGGAGGCTATAGGGGTGGGTGTTCTAAGAACCCAGTCAAATATATTGATGTACCTTTTTATATCTTGTCTCTATAAACTGCAAAAGCAAATGAAAGACAGAAGTAAAATAAATAAAGAACAATTATATGAGGTGGACTGGTCCTTTGTATTCAGGTCTTGGAGGAGAGAAATGCAAATAATATCACAAATGGAAGAACAGTTTATCACAAATATGTTCTACTTAAGAAACTAAAGATACTAAGGCTACATGCTAAAGAAGTTCTGATCTGAAAAACATGACTGACATAGGAAAGAAACAGGAGAGGAACAATAGTTCACTTGCATTCTCTGAGTAAATAGCACCGGATAATAACAAATTGAACACATATATTATGTCACGTGTATGACAACAAACATCTGTAGATTTGCGTGTCCCTCTAGCAGAAAAATGACCAAGTGCATTGAGTAGTAATTTGCTATAACGTATGGTTTAAATCAAGCAACATGCAAAATAAATCTCATAACCTTTACTTATTATTTGACCACATTTTTGGTATTAATTGCTGCACACTGTCACTTAGTACACATCAAAAGTTAGCATTGTGTTATGTTGCCAGTAAACAACTTGTTGAACAAGAGTTAATGCATTTCCTGTCCATTTTCCTAAATAAACCAGAAGCCAGAACAAGGTAGGTACAGAGGTCACGAAAAGGTTTACAGGTTTCATATAACCAGTTTTATTATTATTGCAAAAAACGTGTCACTTCTTAGCTCAAGGCTTCATACTATGGTGGGATGAAGAAGAAGTGCAGGTCTCATACAAAAAGCTTGTGCATGCGCCAATGTGTAGAAACTGCAGCAAGTTATTACAAGAATCCCTTGTTGTTAGATCAAATGACCCCAATGATGGATGCGCACTAATGTTTCTAAACTCATGATTTTAAAAGAAAGCTATTTAAGGTTAATGAAAAACGTAATGATCAATGAACGTGAGCTTTATCACTGAACATTTTCCAATTCTGAGGTATTTAAGAATAACAAGACCATGGGAAAATGCTAACAACACTTTTGACTAAAGTAAAAGATATTCAACTATTAAAGCAACATTTCCATAGTATTCATTCATAAATATAAGAACAGAATTCAGCGTATTAATACAGCAATGAAGGAAAATAATAAAGATGGATGGCAAAATGAAAGAGTGAACAGCTTTTTCCTAACAACAGCAAAAGCTTTTAAGAGTTGTCTGTTGGACTATTCCTGGAGTCTCACCAATTTCTCATGCTAACAACGTTGTAACTCAACATGACCCTTCCAATTTCCCCTCTTGTTATGAGGAGTACTTGTAAATTAGGTGGCACATTTCACAGGATCTACCCTGCCACCACATTAATAATCGCCCTAACATTAATAGCAACTTTATCAAACTGGCATAAACAAATACCTCTACTGCTCCCAAGTCTCCACTACTATCACACACACGCGGGAACAAGTTGAGCTCATACCACGTACATTCATATCAATTTGAAATACAAAATACACTATAAGAAGGAATCAATGTACAACATGCTTTGCAAGCTTTAAGATAGATTTGATCTAATTAGTTTGGATTTGTCAATTCACAGCAAGCTGAAACATTAAGTTTGCCTTATTTATCAATGAGATAAGAGGACCTAACACAAGGGACCAAACACACTCAAACATGGTACATTCAATATCTGCTTTGGCTTCAGAAATAACTGTAACACATTTTCCTGATATTTCATCCCCAAAAGATACATTTGGATAAAAGCACATATTTATCATAGATTTTTCTTTCGTCTCGATTTAAAGACAACACCATCATCAGGCACTAAGGTCGATACCCACGCCAAGTTTGTGTCCGCCTTGGTTCAGGCTCTTTCCATCGATGAGGGATGAAAGAGTCAACTTCACACCTACAAAAGAAAAAGACGATGGAAAATTCATAGGTTATTGACAATATATTGCATGGCTCAAGGATACATATAGGCAGAGTATACTGCTTTCAATTCTTTTTCTAAAAGGTTCAGAACACCAACAAAAGTTTCAGCTTGAATTTACAGACAGATAAAGAACAATGCAACAACACCATGCTATCTATAACAGTTCAACTTATCAACAACATTGGATCAGGAAAACAAATCTTAGTTTGAGTAGATAGTGCACAAAAGCTGTTCATTACATTTGCAAGTATCCTTACATTTGCAAGTATTCTTACATTTGCAAGTATTCTTACATTTGCAAGTATTCTTACATTTGCAAGTATCCTTACATTTGCAAGTATCCTTACATTTGCAAGTATCCTCACATTTGCAAGTATTCTTACATTTGCAAGTATTCTTACATTTGCAAGTATCCTGACATTTGCAAGTATTCTTACATTTGCAAGTATCCTGACATTTGCAAGTATTCTTACATTTGCAAGTATCCTGACATTTGCAAGTATCCTTACATTTGCAAGTATTCCTACATTTGCAAGTATCCTTACATTTGCAAGTATTCTTACATTTGCAAATATTCTTACATTTGCAAGTATCCTTACATTTGCAAGTATCCTGACATTTGCAAGTATCCTGACATTTGCAAGTATTCTTACATTTGCAAGTATCCCGACATTTGCAAGTATTCTTACATTTGCAAGTATTCTTACATTTGCAAGTATCCTTACATTTAAAAGTATTCTTACATTTGCAAGTATCCTTACATTTGCAAGTATTCTTACATTTGCAAATATTCTTACATTTGCAAGTATCCTTACATTTGCAAGTATCCTGACATTTACAAGTATTCTTACATTTGCAAGTATCCTGACATTTGCAAGTATTCTTACATTTGCAAGTATTCTTACATTTGCAAGTATCCTTACATTTACAAGTATCCTTACATTTGCAAGTATTCTTACATTTGCAAGTATCCTGACATTTGCAAGTATTCTTACATTTGCAAGTATCCTGACATTTGCAAGTATCCTGACATTTGCAAGTATTCTTACATTTGCAAGTATCCTGACATTTGCAAGTATTCTTACATTTGCAAGTATCCTTACATTTGCAAGTATCCTTACATTTGCAAGTATCCTTACATTTGCAAGTATTCTTACATTTGCAAATATTCTTACATTTGCAAGTATCCTTACATTTGCAAGTATCCTGACATTTGCAAGTATTCTTACATTTGCAAGTATCCTGACATTTGCAAGTATTCCTACATTTGCAAGTATCCTGACATTTGCAAGTATTCTTACATTTGCAAGTATTCTTACATTTGCAAGTATTCTTACATTTGCAAGTATCCTTACATTTGCAAGTATTCTTACATTTGCAAATATTCTTACATTTGCAAGTTTCCTTACATTTGCAAGTATCCTGACATTTGCAAGTATTCTTACATTTGCAAGTATCCTGACATTTGCAAGTATCCTTACATTTGCAAGTATCCTTACATTTGCAAGTATTCTTACATTTCCAAGTATCCTTACATTTGCAAGTATCCTTACATTTGCAAGTTTTCTTACATTTGCAAGTATCCTTACATTTGCAAGTATTCTTACATTTGCAAGTATCCTTACATTTGCGAGTATCCTTGCATTTGCAAGTATCCTTACATTTGCAAGTATCCTTACATTTCCAAGTATCCTTACATTTGCAAGAATCCTTACATTTGCAAGTATCCTTACATTTGCAAGTATCCTTACATTTGCAAGTATCCTTACATTTGCAAGTATTCTTACATTTGCAAGTATCCTTACATTTGCAAGTATTCTTACATTTCCAAGTATCCTTACATTTGCAAGTATCCTTACATTTGCAAGTATTCTTACATTTGCAAGTATTCTTACATTTGCAAGTATTCTTACATTTGCAAGTATCCTTACATTTGCAAGTATCCTTACATTTGTGAAAACAGGGAGAAACATGTTTATTATGAAAAACTGTTTTAAATTAAGATGGAGATGTTTTCCACACTAATTTTTTTTTGCAAGTAAGGAAGTCCTGACACCAGGGTCATTTTGGGTAAACTTTTATTATGATGTTATGTGGTTTATGAGATTTGTATACAATCTGCACGCTGTTTGCAATGTTTTTAGTATACAGAGATTGTTTTCTAGGTTTAATTTATTCTATTTTCTTTGTGCTTTTGACATAAAGGTAGAGTAAGTTATTCTTCTTAGTTTTAGTATTAAAGAAATTCAGTATCTGCAACCATATGATGTAGCAAGAAAGACAATGTATCCATATAGTAACCCTGTACACAATGAAGCTATGACAAGACTGCCTGGATTTTTAAGCAAGTTTTGTAATTAAAAGAGAGTGTGGGTTTTTGCCTTTACCAAGATCCATTTATTCTTATAAGGACATGTAAGTGAAATACAAGCCTGAACAAAGGAAGCACATGTAAGTGAAATACAAGCCTGAACAAAGGAAGCACATATTGCAGGCCTCCCAGTGACTATTTTATAAAATAAAGGTTTTTTTAAAGGTTGGAAAAGTTGAAATAAAGGTTTTCCAAGGTTTTGGATTTAAATAAAAAGGTTTATAAAGGTTAACTCATGGAATACATTTTCATACAATGAGCATATTCTGGGGCAAAAGGCAGCTGGTGGCGCCAAAAGTCCATTACTTACGTGAAGTTGAAAATTCTATTTTGGTCCTGCTACTTTTTAAATGTGTGTTGAGAACAGATATGCTATTAAATGGATGTGTATACTTGCCAATGAAGCTAAAACCTTGGCACTTGAATAATTTACCTTACTTAACTTTGAAAATAAAGGTTTTTAAAGGTTTTAAAGGTTATTTTAAAAGGAATAAAGGTTCAATTTGTCAATAAAGGTTTTTAAGATTTTAAAGGTTTTTAAAGGTTTACCGGGAGCCCTGCATATTGTATTACAAAGATTAATGTGCACAAAACAGTGAGAATTCTTGATTTGACTTAAGGATATTAAGTACTGCTAACTGGTTTGGCAAAAAACCATATTGGATTAAGTATCAATGTTTTAGATGGTAGGGCTGTCACGATACAGGTAAATGAGATATCCATTATAATGGACAGAAGTATTGCAGATCTCATTTATCCCATAAAACCCATGAGCAACACAACACAACATCGCAATAATCAACCTATCATAACAGCCCTAGTGTTGTACAACAGTAAAGACTACTAAATTAACCCGAAAAACCAACTAATTTCCAGGGAACGATACACACCTGTCCTGAGGGTCTGTGTGTATCCAAAACCAACTTGACTTGTATTACTGATCTTCGCACTAACTGAGGAATCTTGGTCGATGGTGTATTTTGCACCAATAGCAAATCTGGTGGCATTGGTGCCGGAAGTCCAGCCTAAGTTGATTGCAGTCTCCAGGTTATCATTGACTTTCTGATACACTGAGCCACAGAAATCGGAACCATCATTTCTGCCAAAATAAGATGATAGACAAGTATAATGAGTATCTTACGATGGAATGCGAAAGATACGAAAAGAAACAGCTTGTATTTACCAGACGAAACGTTCCTTGCAGCAATGATATCCTTTTGTTGTTGCAAATTGGCAGGAGGGTTGAGGAATACATATATTTTAATTATCTCTGATATTTAATCATATCAATTATGGACAATAAAGAGTCTGAGGTCTTATGGACTATACTTAACCAGATATTGATGCTGTTGTTAACTGGCTCACGCAAAAGTATTTTATTAAACAGCCTAAAAAAATGTTTTACCATACTGTTAACCATTTATCTCGTATTCAAAAAAAAAAAAAATTACTTTGCAAACAAGAAAAGCTATTCAGCAATACAGTATGATTGTGCTAACACAAAAAAGGCAAAAAGGAGATTACTAACAAACATTTTGTTTTCATTCCTAATCATTAAAATGCCTGTGTTATTGGTGCTTTTACTAAAACAAACAGAAATGAAAACACATTTGATCTCAAGCTTGATGAATTTGGCTGACACAACACATGAAATATTTCAACTGAAACACTTTCTCATTTAACAAATATGAAGATATCTTTTTTCAAATAGGTAAGGCAACTATCAAATAAAAGTGCCGACTGAAAAAAATGTCAATTTTACGGATCTGGAATATTATGAATGATGAATTCTTTCGTCAGGTTCAAGTAGGTTTCAAGTAAATATATATATATATTTTTGGCAACAATAAGGATACTTACACTGCAGCATGGAGCTGGAAGTCATCTTTTGAGTACCCAAGGGCAAAGTTATTCTTTGTAAGCTTTGACTTTGATGTATCAAATGCAAACTGACCACCAGCTAACCATCCCTCGTACCTGAGGGGAAAAAAACACATAGTAATGACCAAAGATTGTCCTTTCTTTGCACTGATATTATAGTCTTTCACTGTAAAACTTACGCAATAAAACCTAGCCTAAAACAATTGATAAACTTGTTGATAAAAAAGTTACAGAATAGTTACATATCCAACCCTTTCAAGAAAAGGATGTAAATATAAAAGGGCTTGCACTAACTTATTTCATTGCCAGTTTTAATTAGGTGATCAACATCATACAAGATTTTTTCAAATGCAAGTCAACCCGCCTCAATGCAATTCAGAGGTTTATAGTCAATCTTTGATGTTCTTGAGCTTGAAATATTGGAATGTACTTTCTGACAACATGAAATCTTTGTGATATTCCTTGCAATTATTCTAATGTGCATCTATCAATTTTCATAAATTTTAGTGACATCTAAATTTGATCTGAGTGAAGTGAAGTTTTTCTTTGTCAAACTTTCTTAAACCTTTTATCCATTTTTGTAGCAAACTTTATGTTTTTTATATTTTACTTTTGTTTTATTCATTGGATATTCGATGCTGAAATGGTTAAACTGCAACATGTACAAGATGCAGCGGCACGTCTAATTGTTGGCACCAAGAGACATGACCATATGTAACAAATCCTCGACAACCTTCATTGGTTACCTGTTAGAAAACGCATTTTGTTTAATATAATGTTAATTGTATATAAGTCTTTGGCAGATCAGGCTCCTGGCTATATTAGTGATCTTCTCACCCCCTACGTGTTATTTCGGACTCTGAGGTCAGACTCCAAAGGACTGCTCCAGATTCCACGTGCTGCTCGAACTGCTAAATCTACATACGGACAGAGCTTTTTCAATTGCGGCACCAAAAGAATGGAATAACTTGCCTTATTGTGAGATGTGCTTCGTCTGTACATCGTTTAAAAAAATCTTTAAAGACTTATCTTTTCAAGCAATGATTCAGTGCAATATGTTTATCCACTGAACTTTTTGGTACATTGCAAATATTTCATATTTTAATTTTTCTTGCTGGTCAGGTTTTTTTATCTTTATTCTGTTCTTGTTTTAATATTAGATCTTAGCTTTTTAATTTTGTGTATTTACCTTTTGCTTGTGTTTTAATGTGCATATTGTTTTTATAGGGTTTATTGTACGCACTTTGGGGTATATTGTGCAGCGGAAGGCGCTTTGAATATATTGTATTATTATTATTGGTTATATTTTTTTACTTTCTTTATGCAATTTATGTCATTTAAATGAATTTTGTGTTTGATGTTTGTTTTACTTCACCTTATCTCCTTATGTGCATTTCATTTTATTTGTTTACTTTTCAAGTTTTTGACAGAGCATCACTGTAAACCATCTCAATCTACTGAGTTGAGCTACCCCTGTCTTAAGATGCCTGTTTCACTAAGTAAACAACACATAAATTCGAGGAAGTTCCAAGTGAAGTTAATAATCTCCCATCATTGTCATCCATCAGTCTTGGCAGACTGGAGAAGCATGTGTTGTTGATAGGCACGGTCTGTGTGGCTGTACAGTCTGATTCTTGAATTGCAAATATGGCTGCAGGCCTGGCATGGAAGCCTGGTGCATCAGATTGTGTTTGTGTAATTTTGCGAAGAGATATTTTGCCGTTTTATAGAGAAATGGAATGATTGTGCTTCAATGCTGCTCTGTTAGTGGCAAGCTCTCAGTTAGTTGTGTCCTTGATTTCATATCCCGCCAACAGACATCCTTGAAGCATGTGTGTAGACGCCCTCTGCTTCTTTAAACCAAAGGCCAATTGACCGCACTAAGTATGGAAATAGGCAACACCCACCATAGCAACATGGTAATTAGGTAGGGCAAACAAACCTCAAATCCGCAACCATGCATTGAAATTTAGCTATTCATATGGCCTGCTGCAAGTTTTGATGCATTTATGGCACTTTAGTTTTTAGCAAAAGGATTAAACATAATGCTGTTTGCTAGTCGTTCAGTAAGCACCCATCTTCCATCCTGCTGACATGTCCCAGCCAGCGTAAACGACGCTGACGTAGGAAGGTGAATATTGTTGGGATACCTGCTTTAAAGAAGACATCCTTGTTGGTCACTTTGTCTTGCCAGATTCCTAGATATGATGCAAGCATCTCATGTGGAACGCTTGGAGTTTTCTTTTTTGTGAAGAGTAGGTTGTCCAAGACCCACTGCCGTAGAGCAAGTAAGGTGCTGATGACGCAAGACTTGTAGACTGCTATCTTTGTAGTTGTAGTCAGCTGTTTGTTCTCCCACACCCTCTTGTTTAGTCTGGAGAGAGTTGTGACTGCTTTGCCTATTGTTTTACCCAGCTCTTTATCAAGTGAAAGGTTGTCTGAAGACATAGAGTGAATTGATGGACAACTTCCAGTAGGTAGTCCTTGAAGATGCCTGGAGGAGCTGAAGTGCCAAGTCCCATAACTTACGTCTTCTTCAAGATGATAGGGCTAAAAAGGTTGCATGCTGAAGAAAAATGGTGCATCAAGGTCTGCAGTTCCCCTTCTGCATTAACTACTATGGCAGCGTCGTCGCAAAGAGCATGCTCCTGATGACAGCGTTTGACAAATCGCCAGTCCAGACGCCCGGGACAACTAATATGTATGTCCGAGCAAATTGATTTACATATTGATTTACATGTCAATATGCCCGCCGGGCAACCACAATACAATGAAAGGATGATTAAGTGCAGCCGGATAAAATACTGGCACACACGTCAGCATGCAGTACAACACAACACAACGGAAGGCATGACTGAGTGCAGCCAGATATTTATTTCAAAATATATTATTATATTTTTGGCATTTGGACCACGGACAACTATATTTACATGTGTCTGCCCGGTGGGCAAGTGAAATTTTAGGCGATTTGATGAGCACTTCAGACGGGTGATGTTTTGTCATCAGATCTGGTGTGGAGGTAGAATCCCTCAGTTGTTGACTTGAAAGCATGTTTCAGCAGAAGTGAATAGAAGATGCCAAATAGAGTTGGTGGGAGTACACAACATCTGTTCTTAACTCCGAATTCACTAAGTAGATACCACATTCATTCCCTTAAGGAAATTCTAACTGAAGCTAATGATCTCCCATAATTGAGGGGCAATCCAATGTCTAAAACACTCCATGATTCCCTTATACAAAAAACTTACATTATACCATCATCAAAATTTTCTGTCTTGGCAAACATAAGTATTATTCATGGTTGTTTGATGTCCATTCAACTTGACCGTCACAAACTTTTGATTTTCAATACGAGTATACCACCAGAGACAAAGTGTCTTTCTCTTTCATAGGGCATGGCACTATTAGTAGAGCATACTGTAGGTGCAAACTGAGCAGAGAATTCTCCTGAACGACAAAAACTGTCAGCGATACTTTGTCTCATTCCTTACGGCTTACGGCTCCTTCCATTAGCTTTGGCTTTATTATATTGAAAAAATGTTTTATGGATCAAGAAATCTTTCTCTGAACAACTTTTAATACTATAAAGAGACTTTGTACCTAATGCAATGCACGTCATATACTTCAAAGTATTATTATTAATAATGTTCAAAGGTCAAACAGAACTTCAGATAAAAAGAAAATAATCTTACTTACCCTATTACAAATGCTCCATTGATTGTTGGGCCAGCAAAGTCAAAATCGACGTCATCTGTGATGTTAAGGTAATCTCTCTTGTATGCAAATTTGACTTTGCCACTCTTTTTTCTATGAAAGCAAATTGACAAATGTTTGTGTCTGAAAATATGCTGAAAAAACATTTTGAGAACTTAGGCTACCACATAAACCAGTTTTATGAAAGGAAATTATTTTAACACTTGGAAAACAAACTAAGACAAAAAGAACTAGCAGTAACTATCTTTACTCATGCCACCACAACAACCTTGAACAGTAATATTTGGAACTTACATATACATCCTACACGATTTAAAGGAAACACATCGATACTCTTGTTCAGAAGTGACTTCTTAATAAATCTACATATACAATCTTAATTTTAAGGCATCCTTACTTGCTATGAAAGAGGTACAGCTTGAGACAACTTGACAATTCATCTGATTTAACCCCATCAGTTAACATGAATATAGCAAAAATACACACAAAATCAGTTAACAATTGGCCATTTTACACATATTCAAATTGGAAAGTATTTATAGACATTATTGCAGACCCATCCCGTAGTTTCTTTGTATAAAAATCAAGGGTATCCAAAAGAACTGTTAAAATCCTCATAAACGGAACTGACTTTGCACAGATTCTATCCTAATTTCATCGCCATAAACATAAGCCTTTGTAATGTTGATATCTATCCTGAAATGCTGAATATGATTGTCAACAAAGTTTTAAGGTTCCGACGCACAATGTGGATTTTAAGTTTGAACTATTGTATAATAAATGTTATTGCACAATGGGCTCAAAATAACAATGACAACCAAATAACTCACGATTCTCACAAGAATGGAATTTCACAATGAACTATATTTAACCATTTTTATCCCATTACTATGTATACAATTGCTAAAAACCTAATTTCAAAATATGAAACAAAACATGATTATTTTCAATTTAAACTTTGTGCCTATATAATATGCATATTAATGAAACCCAACTTTTTTGTATCATGAACACATACACACTAGCTAACAACATAGATGTACCAAATTTGAAACTAATTAGTCATGCAGTTGTTAAATATGAGCATTTTTAGATTTTATCATTAAGCCCCGCCTACTCATTATTATGCATGACATTGCCACCAAAAACAATAGGGCACATCAGCGGACATACCATGGGCTATTCGTGTACCATATATGAACTGAATCCCATGTTCTTCAGATATTGTATTTTCAACAAAATCATATTAAGCCGCCCACTATGCATATTAATAAAATTCAACATTTTGGTACCATGAACATCTACACACTAACAAACAACATAATTACACCAAATATGAAAACAGACACGTGATTGTTAAAATATCAACATTTTAACATAAATCCCCACCTACTCATTAATATGCATGACACCGCCACCAAAACAATAAGAGTACATCTACGGACCATGAGCTATCGATGTACCACATGTAACATGAATCCAGTGTATTGTTCTTGAGATATCGTGTTTATGGGCATCACAAACATACACACACACATACGCCATAAATACCGCATAGCTTCCTGATGCTATCACATTGGAAGCAAAAATCCCCTCAAAAAGGCATACCAACAGCTAAAAACACAACCCTGCATTAAGTTTCAATCTCACTTTGTAAGAAGTATAGTTAGGGAAAGCTGTAAAACTGACCCAGAAATACAGTCACGGACAAAAAATATTGAATTGTTATGTTTATTACAAATGAATACAAAATATATCATGACCCGACGAGTAAAAAAATTACACAAAAAAGAAAAAATGTTACAAAATAAACGACCAAAAAGGTTTCAAAGAATCCGAGTTTTCAGCGTGCTTTGCACAGGCGGCAGTCATTTTTGGAGGAGTGGGTATGAAAAAAATTTATTCTGCATCGAGGCCGCAGTTTTGAAATCTGTACCGTATGGTGATGTTTTGAATGTGTCAGGAAACTAGATCCAATAAGCGACCAATTTACTTGCTGATACGCTTTCTACATCTGTTTAAGCACATTCCAACCATGGTTGGTTCAATTTGATTGTTTATTATTTTCAGTCTAAAGAATAACATGCAAACTTAAGACAACTTTTTCCTTGCTCAAGTTATGTGGTCTAATCTTGTGGTTATTCTAAAATTAGAACCACAAAAATTTCCAGAATTTGTTTTCAACACTTAAATTTGTTTCTTGCACCCATGGTTCTATGGGCACCAGTGATACCTGATCAACAGGTACCTGCAAACTAAAAATAGTGGAACTGCCCTGCTTCATTTGTGATGGATAAAGAGCAAGATCTCTCTCTGTTTTTGTTAATATATTTGTTTCTTAATGTCTCAAAATGTTCTAAAAATTCTTGGATCTTGGCTCAACCTCAATATATGTGACGATGCTTTCAACAACTAAAAATTAAAGATTTTAAGGCCGACTTTCCAATGAGTTACTAAACCATTTTAAAAAATCTAATGAAAGATTCCATTACATGAAAAATTTCCTTCATTTTCATTTTTCTGATGAAAAAAAAAGACTATCCTCTTACCCTGTTTGGGGCGAAAAGCTGGTGTCAAAGGTCAATTTGAGACCTTGGGCAATTTGGTCTTCAATGCTGACTTCTGTTGAAAGTGTGTTGTCTGTGTTCCATACCTCCTTAAAAGCCAAACCTGAGGAAAGATAACAAAGGGATATATGCATCAATCAGGTTGGTATGTAATGAGATAAACAACTCACTCAGCGTACACTACTTGCAATATTGAGTAAGATATCCATAGGCAAACTTCACTTTGGTCTATTAATGCAACTATGCTGATGGAAAATATGAAGTCCAAACCAAAATAGGTAGTATTTAAGACTTAAGAATTTGTCAATATGACAACAATAGCATTATATACCAATAAGAACACTGAAATTGATTTAAAACAATCAATTTCAGAGCAACTTGCTTACTATGTCAACTTGGCTCTCCGAGTTTAGAGAAGCACTAGTTGAATGCTTTAACCAGAACCAAAAGGTTTTGTGCTTCTGATGCTTTTTAAAGTTTTGTATTAACTTTCTTGTATTGTCATTGCATATCATGAAATATTTGTTCCATATTTAATCAGAAGCCACAAACAAGATGCAGATCAATAAAATTGATAACATGAGCATGTGCACAATAATTAACATAATTAATTAATACATAATTAATTAATTATCACAGCAAGTGTGATGCAAACCACACATACCATTGCTCATACATCATATATGAAGAATCTTACATTTAGGCCAGCCTACTCATAAATATGCATGACATCACCACCAAAACCAATAAGAGATCATGGGCTACTGAGTAACACGTATGACTTGAATTCAGTTAATTGTTCTTTAGATATCGTGATTACAAGCTGTTTTCAGCAAAATCATATTAAGCCCTGCCCACTATGCATATTAATGAAATTTAATGTATCTTATACCATGAACATGTACACATTAGCAAACATCATAACTGTACCAAATATGAAACAAAACAGATATGTGGTTGTTAAAATATAAGCATTTCAAGATTTTTACATTATGCCCCACCTACTCATTAATATGCATGACATTACCACCAAAAACAATAGGGCTTATCTACAGACTATGGGCTATCTGTGTACCAAATATGATATGAATCCACTGTGCCATTCTTGGGATATCGTGTTTACGAGCTCAGCGTCACACACACATACATACACCATCATGACTGCATAGGTTTCTGATGCAACAGCATCAGAATCAAAAATGCAAGATCTGGTATTACTGTATGCTTGCACATTATTTTATTTGATAGTGATGTATTCGCCAAACCAATTTTATATGTACTTCTATATGATGGACACCCAATCTCAGTGTCTCCAATTAAGTGCATTCAATTCCATGCTCTTTATGCTGAGCCATGGTGGAGATGGGTTACTAATAGACTAGAGCTGTGGCCGTTTAGCGTGTACACGCTACACACTCGCAAATCTTTGTAAACGTTTACTAAATACTTCATTGCGAGTAATCGTTTTTTATAGTCAGTCTTGCCGTTGAAAATCAATATGATCATTCATGATTCAAATCACACACACATTTGGCCGACCAAATTCCAATCAATGACTTTTTACAAACTGTAAACCCGATTAGCATAATCCTTTTCAAATGCGAGAATCACAAATGCGCAGTAATCACCCATGAATGGGGATATTATGCACTTTGATTTCGCCGAAATCTGAGTGGGCTAACTTGTAAAATGCGCCGCGAATCTGCAGCAGTAAATGTTGAAACTTACAATAGGCCTAGGCCATAATTGCTTTGAATCCCACTCAATCAAGGCCCATTTTACAAGCTGTTAAATCGACTAACAAACAGTCAAAGTACTTCAATCGTGACAATCAGTACATTTACATGTAAATATTACCTGATGAGTCAAATAAATTTTGCAAGAAAGAAAAAATGTTGCAAAATAAACAAACATAAAAAGTTTTTGACACGACTGAAATTCTAGTTGCTCCGCAAAGATGGCGGCCATTTTTTCAAGAGGACTGATATTTTAGAACTTCCGGGGTGGTGGCATAGTTTTGAAATATTTTACGGCTTTGAAACAGAGTACGGCAAAAAAAGTTAAAAGATGTTGAGTTTAAATGACATTGAAAGGAAGTTATCTGTTCTTTCTAAACTGAATTTCCATGCATACTTTCCATAAAAATGATGATTTATACTGTAGAAGTAAACTTTTTACGATTTGGAAAGCAAAACTTGAACGTCTATTTGTACAATGGAGACAATACTTTTTCGATACTGATTGCACGATTTTTTTACTTCGCATTGTAAATTTGAAGCAATTTTGGTGTATTTCCGAAAATTACGGTACTAAACATGTGTAAACGATACACGCTCGTTTTTTTTTTGCGTGTACACGTTTACTAAAATCCCTAAACGTTCACAGCTCTAGTTACTAATACAATCACACATTTGCAACCAATTACATATTCCACTAAAGGTCGAACGATTTCATTGCTAAACCCAAATTCACAGCCTCAAAACTGGGTGGACTCCTTGTTAAGATTTATTCTTATACTTTTATATTTCCTTAATCCAATAAGTAAAACTCACCATAGTCTTTCCATGAATATTTTGTTTCTAAATTTCCATCAACTTTTCCACTTTCATTATTTGATGAACCACTCACTTTGAAGCCCTGAAAGAAAACACAATGGAAAATGTGACCTTCATATAAAGTGTGTACAATGGTGTCTTGTTGTAAATGACATTTTGTACGAAAATCAGTTTGAGACATGTGAAATGTTGCACTGTACAATAGAATGGGTATCGATTGTCATTTCACAAAAAGATTTCATCCATATAACACCAGTGTTAACATTAGTGAGATAATCCCCCTGCCTAATCAGAATTCCCCCTTAAAAATATTACAAATGGGGAAATTGCTATTGCTTTTAGCACATGACATGTCAATCTCAGCACATGTTAGTTGATCAAACCAAGAATTCCCCTCAAATTTCATTTTCTAGTGTAAACAGTGGTAATAACTTTACTTAAATTACTGTGTGAACTATGAAACTTGCAATACAAATGTGAAAACATGAAAATACTTATGATGCTGCTATCACCTGTACAATGTGGTTGTGACTCGTATTAAAGGAGACACAAACCCACATAATAATTTGGGTTCTATTTAGCTTAGGATGTAGGAAGCTTCAAAAAAATCAATACGGCTTCCCTCAAAAATCAACCAGTTTCCAGATTTTATTCAGAGTTTGAGGCCCTATAGAGGTCGCCATATTGTTCGGTATATTTCGAAAGTGACGTTTTAGAATCAGTTCCAGTTGTTTGTTATCATGAAATACTTCATAAAAGACGACAATATAATTGTCTCCTTGCCTCTTTTTCGGAACTAGTTCCTTGAAATGCTCTTACGGTACAGTAATACTACTAGTAGGCCTACGTTAGGCTAGTTTTTTATCATAAGTTTAGCGTAAGTTTTCATCAGTTAAGATCTAATGTTATTGACGGGGATAATCACTACTGACTGAAAAAAAAGTTCCATGCTTGTAATTCTGACACAAATTTCTTAAAATTTCTTGCTATGATAAAATCTGTTCTTAACTTTCCCAAATCAACTCACGCACGCATGTATTGTGGTAAGGTAAAGGTGCATAGGGGTGCTACTAAAATGAATGCCAACTTACTTGTACAGAGCTAATGAAAAAAATAAAAAATTACCTAATCGAATGACAGCGAGGGTCAAAACAAATGACAACTTTACCTAACCATAACCTAACCCTATTTTGTCATTCGTTTCCATTTGTAATAAAACTCAATTGTCATTCTCTTTGCAAAATGAATGAACTGTCATTCGGATTCTTCAGACTGTTTGTGTGTAATGTATATTGTCATTCGTATTATTCTTTTCCTAAATAGGCCTAGATGTGTTTACACATGCATGTGGGGACGGAACTGATTCGATGACGTCACTTGAAGTCATTTGTATCGAGGGCGGGTGTGCAAGATGGCCGCCCCATACAATTTATATATTAAGTAATTGATATTTGTATCAATTAAAATAAAATATCATGGAACACTTTTTAATCATCCCAAGGTGAGTATAGTGTTATTAAAGAATTATGTTCGCATCATAATAGATACAAAAAAAAGTGGGTTTGTGTCTCCTTTAAACAAGGGAGGTACTTGTGGTTGATTGCTTATAAATAAAGTAGGGATTAGAACGTTTAGCACTAAAACCTATAATCGATCGTTAATACCGTTGCAAAAATTTGTTTTGTTTACAGAAAATTTCGTTCTCAAAATTTTAATTGAAGCTATTCACCAAATTTTAACCACTTAACATTCACTGTGAAAATCCAATTGTAAAAACAATCAATTTTTTCATTTTTCGCATCATCAATGACTTTGTTTTCTGTCATAAAGAAAAGTCATCACAATACACAGTATGCTATGCTGCAGTTAGTGTCAAACTTTGTTACAATTGCTGATGGCAACAAACTTATTCTGTCCATTACATAATGAGTACTCATTCTGTATAAGAACATTCATGCAATTTGGTGCAACAATTCATTCAATTCACCAGAAGCAGTATCTTGTCTACCTAAATGGCTTAAAACATTACATAGCAACAACACATCTGGTTTGTTTCAATATCAAAATGCGCCAAACTTTTCAGTCTACAATCCACAATATAACTTAATGCTTCGTTTTCAGAATGAAGTTGAACACAATGTGAAAAACAAGTGCACCTTTAAATAGAGCAACGTTTGCAAATGCACTAAACGTTTACTAATTATCAAATTGCGAGTAATCATTTTTCAAAGTCAAGTCTTGCCGTTGAAAATCAATATCATTCATGATTCAGCTGACAAAATTCCAACTAATGACTTTTACAAACTGTAAACCCAATTAGCATAATCCTTTTTAAATGCTAGAATCACAAATACACCAGTAGGCCTAATGACCTATGAATGGGGACCAGTAGGCCTAATGACCTATGAATGGGGACCAGTAGGCCTAATGACCCATGAATGGGGACCAGTAGGCCTAATGACCCATGAATGGGGACCAGTAGGCCTAATGACCCATGAATGGGGACCAGTAGGCCTAATGACCCATGAATGGGAACCAGTAGGCCTAATGACCCATAAATGGGAACCAGTAGGCCTAATGACCCATGAATGGGGACCAGTAGGCCTAATGACTCATGAATGGGGACCAGTAGGCCTAATGACCCATGAATGGGGACCAGTAGGCCTAATGACCCATGAATGGGGACCAGTAGGCCTAATGACCCATAAATGGGGACCAGTAGGCCTAATGACCCATGGATGGGCACCAGTAGGCCTAATGACCCATGAATGGGGACCAGTAGGCCTAATGACCCATGAATGGGGACCAGTAGGCCTAATGACCCATAAATGGGGACCAGTAGGCCTAATGACCCATGAATGGGGACCAGTAGGCCTAATGACCCATGAATGGGGACCAGTAGGCCTAATGACCCATGAATGGGGACCAGTAGGCCTAATGACCCATGAATGGGGACAAATAGGCCTAATGACCCATGAATGGGGATATATTGCACTTTGATTTCGCCAAAACCTGAATGACTTTTGAATTGCACCACGAATGTGTAGCAGTAAACAGTTAGAAGTAAACTTTTCACAATTTGGAAAGCAAAATTCCAGCGTTTATTTGGGCAATGGAGTCAATACTTTTACCAAACTGGTTACGCTTGCTTTTTTTTGGCATGTATGCGTTTACTAAAATCCCTTAACGTTCACAGCTCTATCTTTAAATCAAATTTCAAGTTTACATGTGTAACGCGTCATATAAGAGGATATCAAGTAAAACAATTGAATACTTTTGACACTTAACATGTCCCATGCAGTTCAAACGGGACTGCAATTATTCGCCACTTTTGTCTTTCTCCAAATTAATTTTCACAACTTTCCTTTCGTTTTCTATCACTACAAGTTTGGTTTATATGGATGCTTTTCACAACTTTCCTTTCGTTTTCTATCACTACAAGTTTGGTTTATATGGATGCTAAGACAATAAACTTTTCAAGAAAAAAAAGTCAAAATAAAGAAAACCTACATAAATATGCAAATTTTGTGCTAAATATTTAGATTGTTTGTGAAATTTCCTTTCTATTGATACCAGTGTAAATTTTTGTTCTCAAAAACATGCAAAAACAATGAAAATAAACAGAAAATAACCACTGCTATAATTACTCACGAAAAACAAAGCCGCCCATCCGGTTTGGTTTTCGAACCTGGGTCATTCACATCAACTTCCCACACGCTTACTGCTACACTACACTACCTATTGACTAGCATGGGATTTGTCTAAAAACTTCTCTTTCAACCCATTTTTTTCTCTCAAAAATCTTCAACATAAACCCCCATCATAAAGTTACTCATTTTCTGAAAGAGCTCTTTCAAATGATACCAGGATCACCACTGTGGGCCTATTTGACGAAGCAAAATAATTTTTTGAACAGTGCATGTCCAAATCGGTTATGCCACCAATAAACTCCTAGATAAAGAGATCTGTTTAATTCTACTTACAACTCCTGAGGATGTACTTGTTGCCACATCAAGTTTTGCAAAACCAAAACCTAAGGAGAACAAATTAACGTAAAATGTATATAAAACATTCAAGTGATTTGAATTTGGGACTTATTGATACAAAGGAGGGCAAAAATTGACAGGTGGGGATGTTAAAGGTAAGGTCTGTCAATACACAGTTGAAACTTTCCAATGGAATGTAATGAACAATGAATTCACACCATAGAAAGAAATCCAACAATCAATTTTCTGGATTCCTTGAAAATTAAATCCAGTGGCCTCTACTATGAATGTAACAAAAACAATTGGTTTCTGCCATGAATGGAAAATAAGGAATGTGAATTTTAACTGAAAGGAACTCAAACAATGAATGCTTAGCCTAAATGAAACTGAAAACAATATGGCCTTGGAAGAAACCAGCCAGAAGATTAAAAGTGTTCAAAATGCAAATGATCATTACAAATCAAAACTTGGCGATGAATCTTGATGGGCCTAGGATTTCTGAGGTAGATTATAGTGGGTATGGGGATCGAATGAACTCTGCAAATTATTCTAGGCATGTTGGAATGGACGCTATACAGGGTGCTAATATTCTAGTTATGCTATGTTCTCCTCTTACCAAATCCTTTGCTGAATATATCCCTCGCTGCTTTTCCGAGGTCTGCATAACTTGGTGGAATTGCCATTGTGTGTGATGTGCTGATTCTGGCTACAAAATATCTTTTAAGCTGAAGAAAAAGATACACAAAACTTGGCCATTACAAAAAGAGTAAATAGGCTACATGTAGATGTGAATAAAGTTTTTAAAGATATGGATGGGCTTCAAACATCAATTCTAATTATTGTAGGCTAAAAAAAGGTAAAATTGTTTCGTTTTCATAAAGATCCTAAAACAAAACATTTCCTATACATTTACCACCTCACTTAAAACAGTACATAAGGGGGTATAGGATTTTGTAGTACCCTCGGACGGTCAGCCATCACCAACAGCACCCATACTAACACGGCTGGCACCAGTCCGGCAGTCCTACGGGGAGTACTATCTATGTCTTCAAAAACTGTTTTTAAGGTGATTTTAGTTACTTTTATCGAAGTATTTTAAACTACAATTCTTTCTATAAAAATCGTCTGATGAGCTCCTTAGAGTACAGTCAAAGTTCAAAACACTGCCATCGGGGCTATAACATTTTAGCGGGGGTAATATGTTTTAGATTATTTGAGGAAAAATCAAGATAATGCTTATAAAGTACAATTATATAATCTAAACATTTCCTGATCTTTTATTTATTAGTTTTCGCATAGTTTTTATTTTATCAAAAGTATTTAATTAAATTATGCGAGCAAAATAAATGTTGTCAGCGAAAAATCCACCTGCAGTTTAGTGGAACTAATGTTTGCACTGGGTCCAAAAATCGGACCGGGTACCCGACCTACATTATCAGTCGGGTCCGACATGCCGACAAGGCCTTTTCAATATTTTTCGCAGAAGTAGTATATGTGTTAAAATCTAACAAGTGTACCTTGTAAAATCTTGAAATATTTCTTGTTTTTCAATCCTATCTTTGTTTTTGTGAATACAGAAATAGAATACAAATGTTTCTTGCCTCTTTTATTTACCTGTCTTCATGAAATACCATAAAATATATTCACTTCCTCAAAATTTCAAGAGACGGGTCACTTGGTATTCTGTAATAACACAAGATTTCACCTCATTAACGCTTCGCTTGGAACTGACTCGACTTGATTCTCTTATGTGCACACACAGTAACACGTAACAATTTCATTTGAACACAATTTGTGATTGATTGGTTCATAACAGGTATTACATTTTTTGCAGCAAATAGCAGACATGCTTTCAAAATAGTTTGGTAATGTACAACCGCAATATATTACTTCTGCAGCATACTACATAGTACACTGCTTGTTGCACGCTGGTTTTGATATATTTTTTTACAGCAAAGTTTAGCGAGTTTAAGTTTTGCACTACTAGTACATGTAGTACTACTAGCCACATTGCTCGTTCAACATCATTTCTTAATTTGTGACAATATTTTGTCCTCGTTTTATTGTATTGCGTCGGAATCAAAAGGAAACAAACCACTTTATAATTCTTGTAAATTAAGATTTATTCTTTTGACATACAATTCTGAAACAGAAACAGTCTGCAATTGGTAATATTATGAAAATCTGTACCCGAGTTGTATATCCGGAACCGGGTAACAACACCATCAGTCAGGTACCCGGATATTTTAGGTACCTTTGTAAACACTAAGTGGAACATCCTAAAACTTATTTGCGGACATTTAATATTTTATCACAAACGTGCGGTGACTAAAAAATTGACAACCAAAATATGAATATCGGAGAACTTTATTCTGTCGTGGTGCTAAATAGGTAAAGATTTAGGTAAAGTTTTTTTTGGAAAAGTGTATTATTTAGACTTATTGATTTAACAATATCCAAAAAGTAAGTTATTTTTCAATCATCAATTTTCTACAACGTGTGAATTTGAAAAAACATAGGAATTGCACCGAATCTCTAACAACCCTCGTAAAGCAATTCCAATGTCAACCCGTACTGAGGGATGTGTATAATAACTACAATGGAATGCACCCAGGGGTAGTTTGTTTTTTGTGGGAGAATTTTGCCCATTCTGCTAGATAGACAAGCTTACCCATATTCTGAATTACCAAACAAAAGTGCATAGCCTTTAAAAAAATGCATTTTTGGCTGTCTGGCAACAATTGTTGCGAATATCATTCAGATTCGCTGAACCATAACTTTGGATTCCTTCAACCAATTTTATTTTTGTTAAGCTTCTTTTGAAGAGCTCTTTCCAACCATGTAACTTTCAAATCCATATCAAAAACTTCATTTTTTCTTAATGCTATCCTTACATGACAGTAACGTTAGGCCTAGTCAGATACATATGACTGTGTACTGTAGCCATATGCATCGGCTGTACAGTCAGAAGTCGTTGTGCAAATTACGTGGAAAACGTTTACATTGCTCAACATAATAGTGTTACCAAATATTGATGATGAATGGCTTAAAATAAGCTTTCCGTGACGAATTTGTGGCTGTTGCCTTTTGTAATTATAAGTTAAAAACTTGTCCAACTATGTAAAAATAGCATGAACATACTAAAAATATACATTATCTTTAATAGGCATCTACCTTTTAAACCTCAATGGCTGTTGTAAATTGGTTAAAATAAGAAATTATTTCATTGATCTTTCTCCGCAATGGTTCACTGTACAAAGCGTTAAAGTGTATGTACCTAATAATTTAAAAACACTGCTAACGTCCAAGCGTCAAAAGAATCCACGGGCGTATACTACTAAATCGAACAACTAGCGTGCGTACTAATAATAACAAAGCTTGGACGTTGGAAGTATGAACGAGATCTGACAACAATACATAACATATACCACATGGGGAATGTAAATGAGAATATTAATCATATCGGTCACCGTTGTTCATATACACAGGCGGGATTTAAGAGGGAAATTGAAAGGCCAAACCTCCCCCCTCCCCCCACCACACACACTGTTTCCGAATTTGTACCTTTTGTAAGATTATTTTCTGCATCTTAGCGTGATTTTGCCCCCCAAAGTTTTGACTTTGCCCCACTTTCGGTAGGAAAATTCTGCCTACTTTTCATGTTGGTATGTGTCATGAGGCTGAATTGGTCGCAGTAAGAAGTATGGCAATTACTGAGCCGAAACATATGAAATATATGAATTGTGTTTGAACAAAATATTTTTTTACAGGTCTACAATTTAATTGACTAAACAGTTATTGTCATAATTTCATTTTTTTAAATAAATGAATTCCCCCCTCCCACCCTCCACAGTAAATAGAATTTCTGAGCTCAAGCAGTATTCATTTTGAAAAGGCACTTTTGTAATATTTGTTTAAAAGTGTCTGCAAATTCTGCACAAATTCTTGCACCTTTGACAGTAACTGAGGTGAAATTTTCATTTTCAAAAGGGGCATTTTATTCATTTTTGTGTGGGGCACATTCCCCCTGTCCTCCCCGTTCCTACACTTATGTATTGAGCATCACGACATGGACATAAAATTCATTAAAACAAATTTGCAATAACTGCATGATGAACAATTATTGACAAAGCTAGCCTTTCTTTTAGCTGTATAGGCCTAAATTCTTTTCCCCAAATTTGTTTTGACCATTTTGCCACATATTAGCATTGCCACTGTATACCAAGGTCTAGAGCTATGAACGTTTAGGGATTTTAGTAAATGTGTACACGCCCAAAAAGCGAGCGTGTATCGTGTACACGAGTTTAGTACCGTAATTTTCGGAAATACACCAAAATTGCTCCAAAACTACGAGGCGAAGTAAAAAAATCGCGCAACCACTATGGCATAAGTACTGACTGCATTGCCCAAATAGACGCCGAGTTTTGCTTTTTAAATTGTAAAAAGTTTACTTCTACAGTATAAATCATCATTTTAATGGAAAATATGCATGGAAATTCAGTTTAGAAAGAACAGATAACTTCCTTTCAATGTCATTTAAACTCAACATCGCGTAACTTTTTTGTCCTATTCGTTACGGCTTTCAAAGTTCTGTGAAAATCTTGCATACTGAGGCCTATGATATACCTCGCCATAAAACATTTTAAAACTACGCCACCACCACCACCAGGAAGTTCTGAAATATCAGTCCTTTCGAAAAAATGCCCGCCATCTTTGCAAAGCATGCAGAATTTCAGCTCTCTTAAAACCTTTTTCTGTTTATTTATTATGCAATATTTTTTCCTGTTTGCAAAATTTATTGACTCATCAGGTAATATTTACATGTAAATGTACTGATTGTTACGATTAAAGTGTTTTTGGGTCGATGAAACGGGCCTTAATTGCGTGGGATTTTAAGCCTTATGGCCTAACGTTAGGCCTGTTGTTAGTTTCACTGTCTACTGCTGCACATTCGCGGTGCATTTTACAAGTTAGATTACTTAGATTTCAACGAAATCAAAGTGCAGAATATCCCCATTCATTGGTGATTACTGCGCATTTGTGATTCGCACATTTAAAAAGGATTATGCTAATCAGGTTTACAGTTTGTAAAAGATCATTGATTGGAATTTTGTCAGCCGAATGTGTGTGTGATTTAAATCATGAATATTGATTTTCAACGGCAAGACACTAGGCCTATAATGTATGAAAAACGATTACTCGCAATGAAGTATTTAGTAAACGTTTACAAGATTTGCGAGCGTGTAGCGTGTACACGCTAAACGGTCACAGCTCTAGTGTTGACCTGCCATTCATAGTAGCATTGCCACTGTATACCAAATTTCATCAATAATTTGTTTCAGAATCCGCGCCCTCTATTTTGGCCTAATGAAATTTTAACAATAGCTCCGAACACGGAAAAAAAACGAACATTTAAGTCATTATTTTCAATAAAAAAGTAGCAATTGAACACAAAAATAATCCACTCGCATTATAAAAATGATGTTAATGTATCAAAATTGAGTAACGATGGTGTGTTATGTGTTCGATTGAATGAAATATCGGCCGATTTTGTAACGCTACTTTCCGGTCGTCTCGCTGATCTGTTGACCAGTTTGCTATGCAATAGTGTGTGGTCACGATAAAACGGGGAAAACCCTATTATTAAAAGAGGTTTTGTTACCAATCCAAAGTGAAGAAATGCAAAAGCAATTCTCAAGTAAAAAAAATGAAATTTTAAGCTTTAAAATGATATATGCCCGAAGATAAAACTCAATTGCGATAAATTTTTAAATAATAGATGAAAATTGAGGTTTTTATCATTTTTTTAAAAGAAAAAGATTTCAAATCGGGCATATAGAACTAAGAAGTACATTTTCTCAGCTTTCCAAATATGTATAACTTAGATTGGTCTCGTTGGGTTCCAGATCGCAAATTGGATGTCAAAGTTGGTGGGTATGAACAAAATGTCTTTCTATAAATAGTGGAACTAGTATACATGTTTGTTATTATGTGAATAAAACGGGGTAATGCAATATATTTTAAAATTTGATAGATTCACTTAGTAATGGAATTTCATTAACAAAGTGTTTCTAAATTATATTTTTGTAGAACGGCCAGGCTTAAGTCACTGTGTAGGCCATAACATAAACAGAGTACAATAATAGCCTAGCCTAATGTTACGAAAGCAATTGGCCTACTACGTTAGGCTACCCTAGCTTTGCTTATGGCTTAATTTGTACACATTTTTTACAAGTTCAAATTTAGTATCACACCTAGTGCACTTTGTTAGGTGTAATTAATAATCACTTGAATCATTTTTTAAATTACCAAGCATAAATTAGGCCCCTGGTGCTAGATCATTTTTTCAGTAAATTCATATGCCCAAATTGTAAATTAATTTGTCGTTATATTTTATGTGTAATTTTTAAACATTACAAAGGTCAACCTTAGGCCCTGGTCCCCCTGCAGTATGTCTACTACCCCAGAAAAGGGGGAAGTCTTGGCCCCTATTGTGAAAGTGCTGGGTTGGAGAAGGAAGATGTTTTAATTTGTGTTGCGGCTGGGGGGAAATGGGAGGTTGGTGTTTTCAAAATCAATACGGGAATGGTTCTGGATTTAAGGGTGGGGGTTGAAGTTTGTCTTTAGATCTTGGCGTTAAACATGTTTTTTGTATTAATACTTGTCCTTATTGTCAAAACGGTATGTATTGTTTGTTAAGAAAACTTTAGAAAATGGAAAGAAAAAAAATTGCAGAACATATTAGAGCAAATGAGTAATGGTCTCATGTGATCAGCCTCCTCGTGGCAAGACTGGATAGGGCCTTTCAAAAGGTCCATATGCAGCTGAACTAATGGTCATAAGTGTAAACTGAGGATATCAGCTTGTGCTAACACTTTATTTCATAAAAATGCATGTTCATCACTGCTTATAGAGTATATGTGTATATATAATGTGTGTGTTATGTGTACATGTATATATGTGTTCATGTGTATAGTATATATATAATGTACTAAATAACAGTAATTAACAATAATTAAAAGTAATTAAACTGCTTTCTAGCATCACAGGGGCAATAGAAAATAAAATAAATCAATTACATGGTACTTAGATCTCATAAAAAGCATATTTTGAATAATTGCATGACTTTCTGTCTATATTCGATATTATGCTCATAAGAAATCATCAATTTTGTTAATTAATAATTAACTGAATGAAATTGTTTTGTGCTGTAAATGCCCATATTCATATTCTATGGGCAAGTATCTATAACCTCCACAAGTTTGAAGTCCATACCTTGCAAGACTGAAAAGTTATGGATTATTGAACATGGAGATTTCACACCTCTAATTATTGCAAATTGGAATGACCGTTTAGGTGTTTTAGACGAAATGGAACAATGTTTGAGGTCCCAAAAACATTGATTAATAACCTTTTAGGCTTGATTTTCATTTGTTTGGAAAGCATGTGGCTCATACTTCATAATAAATCAAGTTTTATTGACTTACATAATGCTTATTAAGTGTGGTACCTCTTACAAATTGTCAATATCTTGCATTTCCGTTGCCATGGAAACGCTTCAAATAAGTCAACTAAAACAAAAGCACTTCATTTAGTCATATCTTGGGATTCCCTTGACCGATTTTGATGATTCTTGGTGTTTTGTGTTTCTTTCATTGTGTTCTTTCATGGTATATTACTTAAAACTTCTTCCTTTAAACTTCATTTTTCAGTGTGGCATCCTTATTCATAGCTCCTTCCTCTGGATGTCCCCTGGAGATTGCAAAGCTGCAGGAGGATTTGCTGGTAAAGAATTAACTTGTGGAGGAGCTGGGGAAAGGATGCATTTGACAGAACTGTACCACAACATGCTGAATGGGTGAAATACACCCCCACAAATCCTGAAGAGTGACTTTGAAATGTTTGTGTAATGTTTGTCTTCATTATCAAGATCGGGTTGGGGTGAAGTTCGTTCTCAGATCTTGGCTTTGAACATATTTCATGTGTTCAAAACATTGATTAATAACCTTTTTGGGCTTGATTTTCATTTGTCCGGAAAGCATGTGGCTCATACTTCACAATAAATCAAGTTTTACTGACTTACTTAATGCTTAGTGAGTGTAGAAATTGAAATTGTCAATGTCTTGCCATGGAAACGCTTCAAATTAGCCAACAAAAACAAAGGCACTTCATTTAGTCATATCTTGGGATTCCCTAGACCGATTTGGATGATTCTTGGTGTTTTGTGTTCATTTCATTGCGCTCTTTCATGGTTACTTAAACCTTCTTCCTTTAAACTTCATTTTTCAGTGGGGCATCCTTACACAATTATTTTAATTCTCTCAAATGATATTTTATTGCATATTAAACATGCTCCTCCATCGTAATATGTGATGTAAACTTTTTCTCGCGCTGGTGACTTGTTGTCTCTCGAAGAAGATCATAGGTGCAAATATCTGAAAACTAACACTCGCCAGCATAATCTGGCCTGAGCGTTACTTGTGTACGCCCATCGCGAGTCGGACGGACACAGTTTTCTGGGTAAACGATTCGCTCCAAAAATCATTCAATTTCATTTTTTTTTTTTGTATATTACAATAATATTGTCATCAAATTGGTAGCTTGTCAGTACTATTTTTAATGATTTTGCCATCATAATTCAATCGTATTTTGAAGGTCGGACATCCGGGAATGTTGTGGTGTACAGCGACGTAACAATGCTTTTTTGACAATCTCGAACCTCAGTCAAAGGGGAAAACAAAGTCACTTACATGTATCATTGCAGTCAATAGAAAACAACCTTTTTTTTGTCATTTTTTAACAAATACTAGATAGAATTTATTGTTTTTTACAAATGTTGTGTATTAGATAATAGTTTCCAACATATATGTGTACCATTAATTTTTTCTGACTGGCTGAAACGACACAAGAATTCATAAAAAATATCCCATTGACTTTAATAATAAAGTTTCCCCTCCAACTTAGCCCGTACACGGTTACGTCTCTCCTGTTATGTTGAGTAAAAGACCAGACACAACTCACTCTCATGAGGTTCACTAGCCATGTGTGTATTGACCTTTTAGACCATGCTTTATCTGACCTTACATGATTAACATATTACAGTATAAAAATGAACATATATAGATGGGGCTATTCTGTTAAGATAACAATCTATGTTATAGGTGGCTCTATAACTATATATGTGACATCCCCCTTCTTAAGTCTAAGATCCATACTAAACAAACTTTCAGAAACAGTTTAACAGTTTATCTTATTGCTATGAAACAACAATACAATTCCAGAAAACATCTGCTGAAAACATGTGATGAGAATTGCTTTAAGCCTTTAAGCTGTTTTTGCCAGATAAGCTTTTACTGATCACAAAATATTCAATCTTTTTTCTTTTCACTAATAAAAGTATCTAAAAACTAAATTTCAACTACACTCTGCACTTCTGCTGTACACTCGAGCAATTACTCAACTGGTAAACTCTTTGTTTAATATAAACAAATGTGAAACCAAACTAGGTATAGCATATATACAGGAAACTGAATACCAACTTTGTACTCAATGTTTTTGTAACTTAATCCTCTTCAATGAACCTTCTAGGTCTTTTGATAACTCTACCACTGGATGTTCTCAATTCATTTTCGTTTTGAGTGACAGGTGGAGGGTTGTTGTGGCAACCGCCATCTTCCTCACCCTCAGGCATGATAATGTGTGATTCATTTGTTTTTATTAAATGTCTTCTGTTTCGTCTGAGTTGACCAGTGGGAGTCTGAACAATGAATGAGTTAGGTTGAGATGACTTTGTAAGGACTTTTGCTGGATCCCAAGTACCTTGTTGATTTTGAATTCTCACTGTATCACCAGGGTGAATTTGTGAAAGAGGTTTAGTGTTACGGTCGTAGTACACCTTTTGCTTGTTTTGACGTTCAAGCAATTTTCCTGGTACATTTTTTTGAATTTGTGGTTGCAGTAGTTTAGTGGTAACTGGCACAGGGTCTTAAGCCTACGACTCATCAGCAATTGTGCTGGTGACCCCAGTGTATTGGATATTGGAGTGTTTCTGTTTGTTTGTTTGTTTGATGAGGTCTTAACGGCACCACGACAACGAAGGTCAAATTGTGCCTGAGAGGTCAGATCATTTTAGAGGTAGTAAGGAAAGAGACCAGGGGAAGAATGAGAGAAATTCAAGAACAAAAGCCAGAAAGCTGTGATCGAGAGAGGAGGTGCATGGGTAAAACTAAAAACAGAGTAGAGAGGGGGTGGAAGAGGAGGATTAAATATGATTGTAGAGGGATGCATGCTGGAGGAAGGAGACTATTTTATCTGGAGGATTTTTGGAAGAACTCAGCAATTGAGTTGTGGGGAGCGAGAGAAGCTCTGGGAAGGTTGTACAGGGGCAAGCAAGGAGAACGTGATGGATTGTAAGGATGCAGTGGCAATTGTTACAGAGGGGTTGGGGGAACCAATAAGGAGGTGGGAGTGAGTGAGGTGGGTGTGACCAATTCTAAGACGGGTAATATGAACATTGTCTATACGAAAGGTTGTTAATGGTGGATTTGATCGGGATTGTGGGCTGGATAACATGGAGTTTGTTATCAATTTGGAAGTTCCATAAGGTTTGCCAGCGGTCACGAACAAGAGAAGCGATAAGCGGTTTGATGTCAGAGAGGGTTTTGGGAAAAGGGAAGGGAGGAGGTTAAGGGCAAGCTTAGCGGCTGTATCAGCCCTGTCATTGCCAGGGATGCCAACATGGCTGGGAATCCAGAAGAAAAGAACACTTTTCCTGCAGAGGGTGGGAGAAAAGAGTTTCCGGAGGAGGAGGTGGCAGGTGAGGTTATCCCATTTAAGATTGAGTAATGAAGTAAGAACAGCCTTTGAGTCAGAGAAAATGGCAAAGTGACTAAGAGGAGAGTACTCAATAAAGTTGAGGGCGAGGAGAATGGCCTTAGCCTCGGCTGAAAAGATGGATGAGTGGTCAGGAAGTCTGCTACTGAGGGTGATGTCTTGATGATGGCAGCAGCAGCTGTCTTGTTGCCTTCCTTGGAGCCATCAGTATAGATGGAGGTGTAATTTGAGAGTTGGTCTTTGATTTGGTTGTGGAGATTGATGAAGAGATTAGGGTGAGTTTGAGATTTGTTATAAGTGGAGAGGTCAAGGTGGACAGAAGGAAGGGGGGTGGCCCAAGGCGGAAAAGTGGGCCAGGAATAGGTGCCGAGAGTGGCGGGTTGATGCCAAGTTGAAAGAGGTCTGATTTAATGCGTAAGCTGAAGGGGGCGATAGGGTTTTAGTCCTATCAAAGAGGGAGGAGAAATTGGGGTACCTAATGAGGTTGTAAACAGGGTTCTGGGTGTTGGTGAGGACTCTAAAAGCATAGGAGAGGCTAAGCTTTTTACATCTAAGTAGAAAGGGGGTTCGTGGCTTCAACATGAAGGCTAGTGAATGGGGAGGTCCTGTAGGCTCCTAGACAAAGCCTGAGGGCTTCATTTTGGATGGTGTTAATGTGGTTGAGGTATGAGTTGTGAGCGGCACAGTAAACAATATTGCCATAGTCAAGCTTGGCACGAATGGTGAGCCTGAAAATTTTGAGGAGAGCATAGCGGTTCGCTCCCCAAGTAGTGTTGGAGAGCAGTCGGAGGAGGTTGAGGGAGCTATTGCATTTTAGATTCAGGTTGGTGATGTGTGGCTTGTAGGTGAGCTTGGGGTCTAGAGTTAGACCAAGGAACTTTGTGTTTTCAACTTTAGGGATGCGATTCCCATTGAGCACAAAGTTCGGGTTGGGGTGGAGGTTGTTGAAATGACAAAAGTGCATGCAGACTGTCATGTCTTTGGAGAATCTAAAACCGTTATTGTTGCTCCAGACTTCTGTACTCCAATAGGGCAAGATAAGGATCTTTCCGATCTAATTTGGCTTTTTTCAGGAGTTTCTTGATTGTTTGAATTGCTCTTTCTGCCATCCCATTAGATTGGGGATAAGTAGGACTTGAGGTTACATGCGCAAACTGCCATTTTATAGCAAATTGCTTGAACAGATGACTTGCAAATTGGGGACCATTGTCAGACACTACTTTGTCCGTATTCCGTGTCTGGCAAATATCGACTTCAGACCGATAATTACTCCTGCACTGCTGGTATTTGTTAACTCTAATACTTCCACAAACTTAGAATAATAGTCTACAACAAGCAAATACGTCTTACCACCTAAATAAAACAAATCAGTTCCGACTGCCTCCCATTGCCTATTTGGTACTGGGTGTGGTTTTAGTGGCTCTTTGAGATTTGAATTTTGGTATGTCAAGCAAGTTTGACATCTTGAAATCAAGTCATCAATTTGAGTCATCATTCTAGGCCAAAAGAGTACTTCTCGAGCCCTTCTTTTGCATCTTTGCATCCCTTGATGCCCTTCATGAATTTTCATCAACGTTTCTTTTCTGAGTGAGGTAGGGACAATAAGTTTTTCACCCTTAAATAACATTCCTTCAGCGAAATGTATTTCCTCTCTATAATCCCAGTATGCTCTAATTTCATCAGGAACCCCCTTTTTGGTTTCTGGCCACCCTTCTTCTGTGACCCTTATGAGTTGTTGCAGAGTTTTGTCTGCTTGAGTTTCATTGACAAACTCCTGTTTCTTTTGAGCTGTCATGGGAAGGTTAGCCACCAAGGAGTGAACGACAAGTTCAACTTCCTTCTCCAAATCATTGCTTTCATGATCCACCTCTAGGTAGGCTCTGGAGAGAGTATCGGCTATATACATTTCTTTGCCTGGCCTATAGTGTACCTTAAGATCATATTTCTGAATACGCAATAAAAATCGTTGGATTCTGGGCGGTGCTGACACAAGTGGCTTTCGATTATTGTTTCCAGTGGCCGGTGATCAGATTCAACCTGAACTACGCGCCATAAATGTATTGGTGGAATTTTTCACACCCATACACGATAGCAAGCATCTCTTTTTCAATTTGGCGCATACCCCTGCTCAGTTGGGGATAATGACCTTGATGCATAAGCCACTGGGCAATTTTCTTGCAGCAACACTGCCCTAATCCATATTGAGAAGCATCCACAGAGATTTTTACTGGCTTGTCTACGTTAAAATATTGCAATATTGATGCCTGCGTAGCAAGTTCTTTCATTTTCTGGAACGCCTCTCTTTTTCTGTGTCCCAGTGCCATTGAATTTCTTTCTTTAGTAGGGCACGAAGAGGCGCTGTGACTCGGACAGACCTGGCAAAAATTTGCCAATGTATTGTACCATCCCTAGGAACCTTTGCAGGTCCTTTTTGATTCTGGTCTTGGGAGATTTGTGACTGCTTCTATTTTAGAAGTGTCGGGTTTCATGCCATCTCTTGTAAGTATGTGGCCTATGTATTTGATTTCAGAGAGGCCAATTTTGCATTTTTGTTTGTTCAATTTCAGGTTGTTTTCCTCGCTTTGTCCAAGACTTGACAAAGACGTTGATCATGCTCTTTACGAGTTTTGCCCCACACCAAAATATCATCTATGTATGTGTGTACCCCTTCTATCCCTTCAAAGATTTGGCCAACCGTTTTGTGGAAGACCTCAGGTGCACTATGGATGCCAAATGGCAATCGCAAAAACTGATACCTGCCGAAAGGCGTATTGAACGTGCATAAGTTGGCACTATCTTCAGTCAGAGGGATTTGCCAAAAACCTTGATTGGCATCAAGGACTGAGAAATATTGGGCCCCTGCCAGGTTACTTGTGATTTCGTCAACAGTTGGCAGTTGAAAATGTTCCCTTTTTATGGCCTTATTGAGGTCCCTGGGATCCAGACAGACACGTAATCTACCGTTGGCTTTTTCAACGATCACCAAGGAATTTACCCAGTTGGTGGGGTGTTCAACTTTTGGATGATTTTGTCCCTTTCCATGCGGTGTAGTTCTTTCCGCAGCCTTTCCTAAGTGCCACTGGTACTTTTCTGGGTGCGTGGATGACCGGCTTAACATCAGGGTCGACTATGATGTGATGTGTCTCTGGCAAGCATCCGTACCTGTAAATACGTCATTGTATTCCTCCAATTTGAGTTTCCGCTCTTTGGGTTCATTGGTGACAGCCATCACACGCTGGACTAAATGTAACTGCTCACAACTGTTCAATCCCAAAATAGGCTGTGCCCTGTGCATATTCACAACCAAAAATTCTATTGGGGTGTTTTGTCCTTGGAAAGCACAATTAAAAGTACATTTTCCTACAATGGGAAGGTTTTCCCCGGAGTATGTTGAGAGTCTTACTTTGGTTTTTTGGAGCTTTGCATCCTTGTTTATGCTTTGAAACACATGGAGGGGAAGGATATTGGCCTGGGCACCCGTATCAATTTTCAAGTTGATTCTTTTTCTTTCAAGTTTCAACTCCACCATCCATTCGTTGATTTGTTCTTTGTTAACTACAACGGTATCTAGAAACAGTTCTGCTTCTTCATCACTTTGATCATTATCTGCGATTGCATTGACCGTGTGATTATTCCTAGCGTTACTACGGCAACAATTTGCAAAATGTCCAATTTTGTGACAATGCGAACAGGTTTTGCCATAAGCTGGGCACTCCCTAGGACCATGTACGTAGGAGCATTTTTTGCACTTGAATTTCCTGCCATTTGTTTGTTTGGGTCTGACATAGTTCTTTTGGTATTTGCCCTTCCTACCAACTTGAGAATTACTCCCTTGGGGTTTATTAACGGCAGCCGCATAACATAGTTTTTCTGTTTCTGAGTCTTTCAGGCCTGATAAATTTCTCACCTGTGTTTTGGATACCTCGGATGCACGACACAGATTGATCGCTTTTTCCAGAGTCAATTCCGTTTCACGAAGCATTCTCTCCCTTAAAACATCGCTGCGTACACCACACACAATTCTGTCTCTGATTAAACTGTCATGCAATTCACCGAACTCACAAGATTTCGCTTTATTCCCAAGTCTGTCACATATTGATCGATGGTTTCGTTTTCTAATTGTTCTCTCGAGAAGAACTGATGGCGTTCGAAGGTTATATTCTTTCTAGGGGTGCAGTATGCTTCAAATTTTGCTTTTAGAACCGTTGGATCATATTGATCCTCTTCCCTTGCAAAGGTAAAGGAATTAAAAATCTCTAACCCAGTTTCTCCTATCAGATGGAGAAATATTGAAGCCTGGACTTTGTTGTCCTTGTTTGCCTTTCCAGAAGCAACCATATATAAATCAAAACGTTGGCTCCACTTCTTCCAATTCATGGAAACATTTCCTTCAAAGGACATCCATTCAGGCGGCTTCAAAACATCCATTTTTGAAAGCTATGGGTTGTTTTCTGACACCATGTTATGTTGAGTAAAAGACCAGACACAACTCACTCTCATGAGGTTCACTAGCCATGTGTGTATTGACCTTTTAGACCATGCTTTATCTGACCTTACATGATTAACATATTACAGTATAAAAATGAACATATATAGATGGGGCTATTCTGTTAAGATAACAATCTATGTTATAGGTGGCTCTATAACTATATATGTGACATCTCCGACCTTGAAATTGTTAGGTCAAAATGAAAATCCCAATGAAAGTGTTTTTAAGGTTGTCCTACTCAGTATTGCAACTTCAAGTAGTGTGTAGCATGTAGGGCAATGTTTATCTCACTAGGCCTAGACCTACACGACGTTTTACTAGGCTTAAAACAAGTCAGCGTAAATTTTAGCAGGCTGCGCACTGCTATTTTCAGACGCTCAATATACTTTTAGGAACTGGGCTTAATATAATTTCAGGAAGTAACTTTTGAATAAGGCATGAGCAAAGGGGTGAAAATCTTACATAAGCCTAAGCTTAACGTTAGGCTTAACGTTAAGCTTACTATAGCCTAGGCCTAAGTAACACTACAGACTAGGCCTAACGTTAATGTTAAAAATCAGTCACATGGAGAACATGGGCGAAACCAATTATCAAGTGCAACATAATCAAAATATTAATTGACCTGATAAACCGTTAACCAAGATAAATACAGAAGACTTTATACAATTTCAACGATTTTCTTGCTTCGAATTGATAGTAAATCAATAAAGAATATTACTAACCTAATCTCAGGATCTTCGAGTAGCGGTCTAGCGTTAAATTCGTCAGCTATGCAAGTGACATCAAATTGCTGCAACTTGACCTGGACCGTATACCCTGTGACGGGTGTCCTCACCATGTGGAATAATAAATGAGATACGTGACAATAACTCACATGTGTAATAAAATTATGTAATACGTGAATCCTGGTGAGATTTTAGGCAAGTCTTGTTATAGAATACGGCAATTTCATCTTTAATTTTTATTATTTATATATTATTATTTCCTATTTTTAAGGAAATTATAATATGTTGTATGTATTCGTTTGTAATCATTCATTGTGAATCATAGTTGACTTAAAGAGTAAATTTAGTGATCAAGCAAATCTATCTTATATGAAAAAGGACTTCAAAATAAACAGAATAGTGGAAAAACTATTCAAAAATCTTATTTAGTTAAGAAGATATCGAAGTTTAAAGTTTGGCATCATTTGTGTAGAAACGACTGAAATCAGACTGGTTGTGATGTCATAGTCTCAGATTCCTGAAAGTCGTTATGGTCTATCATATTTTGTCCTACGATTTTGAGGCTTTAAAACCATGGGATATTTTAGAAAAATAGTAAAACTGAATCTAGTAAGGGTATTTATAATGTACCACCTATAGAAAATTCGAGGAAGTATAATTTAATCAGTGAAAAATTCAAATAAACTTTCTTTAGAATACATTGGCAGTTGTTAAGAATGTGAGGATGAGGACACCAATTTTCCATGGTATACTTACTACACCAGTCATTTCTACACAGATAAGGCAGAGCTTCAAACTTGAATAGCTCCTTAACGGAATAAGATATTTGAATGCTTTTCTCGCCATTTTGTTTCTTTTGACGTCCTCTTTCATATACAATGGACTTGCTTGGTCATCGAGCTTATCCTTTAAATACCTATCGAATCATTGTATAAATCTAACCTATTTTAGTAGACGACAAATTATGCACGCAGATCACGTAGTTCATAGTTTCATAAGCCACCAAACGATATGGTAGCACGGAACTAATCATTTTTCCCATTGAAGCCTATGATGAAAAAGTCAAGTTCGGGGTCCTTTTTGTACCAGAATGTTATAGATTTGAGATCCTTTGTGCTATTTTCAAAAAAGTACCATCTAATATCTCTTGGATGAGTGTGCTTTCAATAGGGGGTCATTAGAGGTTTTGGCCCTTTTTTTCTTAGGCTGAAGTGAAGAGGTGTTATACACCCTCACCAAATCACTTAATTTTTGGTGTGATCCTTGGTAAAATAGTTCCCCATAAAACTTCTACTTAAATAAATCTCGTCAAGCTTGGATAGGCATAGTCACGTCCTATCCTTTCTCTACCATCCTTTAAATTTTTAACTTCTCAGCTTACTGTCCCATGAAATGGGACAGCTCGAAATTATTTGTATTAGCCTTTTCTTCGAGGATTCTCATTTTTTCGATGGCGGAGTGATACCTTATTAGTTCCGTGCTGTATGTGGGGATGAGATATTGTAATCACTTTGCTGTACAGGCAAATAACCTCCTATACTTCCTACACTACATGGCCACCCCCTTGGTATCAGGGGAGCAGGTGGATCATGACCTCATATTAGGGGTTAGGGGTCATAGGTTTTTGGAACGGGACAAAATTTGTTAATTTTGCGTCGAAAAACTCAAAAACTGTAGTATACACATGAACCAAACTTGAATTGGTGGACGGGTACCCCTGGCCCGGAACTTTCGTCTCCAAGGTTTTGGGATACAAAGGTCAAAGGTTAAAATTCACAGGTCAAATGAAATCTTTTTGAGTAATTGGAGGTCAAAAGGTCAAAGATCATGGTTCAAAGGTCAAATAAGTGTTTTTTTATGCAAAAGTTTGCATACTCACACTCAAAAAGTACAAGACATATGCCAACTCTATGTTGTACCGTGATACCTTGGTACATGAATTTGTGTACCGTAAACTCTGGGGTCAGAAGGTCAAAGGTCACAGAACTATTAACCACTGTTCACCATTTTACCCTATAGTTATGGAATGGTAAGTGTGACGTGCAGCATGAATGGTGTCATACAGCAAGGGTGTAACCAATGTTTTGGATTGGTGAGGGGGTTCGTCCAGGGAAATATTTGGATCTTTTAGCATATTTTCTGGATCTTTTTACCATTTCACCATTGTCATTTTACTTCATTTCATGTGTGTGTATGTCGGAGTGGGGGGGGGGGGGGTCGTACAAGCCTGTCGCCCCCCATGTATAGCTAGTAGGGCACGATAAATGTGCACAATTTCAGATGTTGTTTTAGTAATTATAGGTCAAGGGTCAGAGGTCAGAAGTCAAATATGTGTGATTTTAGGGGGTAATTATTATGAACTGATTTGTACATTTTTGTGCCACTTTAAATTCCGAAAGTGCAAGACCTATACAAACTACGTTTGTGTCATAATAACTTGTGTCCTGTAAACTCTGGGGTCAAAAGGTCAAAGGTCACAGGTCAAATGAAACACGTTTTGGGTGATGACTGTATCTTTTGAAGTAATTACTTGGTTTACATATTGCATAGGTGGGTAGGGTTTAACATTCTAACAAAAAAATGATTGGAGGTCAAACGGTCAAAATCATGGATTAAAGGTCAAATAAGTGTTTTTTATGCAACATTTTAAACTCAAAAAGTACAAGACATATACCAACTCTGTATTGTACCATGATACATTGGTACATGAATTTGTGTCCCGTAGATGCTGACGTCAAAGGTCTAAGATCACAGAGCTATTGACCACCTTTTTTTTTACCATTTTCACCTATAGTTATGAAATGGTAAGTGTGACGTGGGCATGAATGGTGTCATACAGTAGGGTACGATAAATGTGGACATTTCATAAGTTGTTTCAGTGATTAGGGTCAAGAGTCAGAGGTAAAATATGTCATTTTAGGGGGAAACTGTGTACTAATTTATACAATCTTTGTGCCACTTTAAATTCCAAAAGTGCAAGACCTATATGTATTTATCACATGGCACATAAACTTGTGTCCCGTAAACTCTGGGGTCAAAAGGTCAAAGGTCACAGAGTAAGTGACCATTTTCCCCATGGTTATTATTATCAGCTATTTCCCTCATTGCTGTATGCTTAAGGTGATGAGATCAGCAACTTCATAGATTGCTTTCTTGTTCAGTGTTACTTGAAGAACAAGATAGAAAAGGAAAACACTGTTTCACTTAATTGAAGCCAAATTATCCTTTTTCCATGATAAATTCTGATCATTTGGAACTTACGTGATGTTACTAACATAATGGCTCAAACGCAATGAAATGTTTCTTTGGTAATTACTTTTCAACAATGTTTTCAACGGCGCCAGAACGTTTTCCAAGTTGAGAGGGGCCAAACATAATATATCGGCATATCCATCTGTCCATGCAGGCATGCCATGGACGAAGCTCCTCAGTCTTCGGAGGCTGTGGAATTTTGCGAATTTGGGGTTAAGAAATAGGCCTAAATTTAACTATTTTTGCATGTTGCAACTTTTAAAAATTCAATCATAAGTTGAAGATGCCAACCAAATTCAGGGCCCAACAGGGACAGAGGAATTTACCTTTACAGCTGTATGCTTTCTGCTCGGTTGGGAGAAAATATTGAGAAATTCTTATGATCAAATTGAACAAAATTGAAAGGAAATTTAATAAAATTATTGGGAACTTGGGTACAATTTTGCAACAATTTTCAAAAGTTGACTCTCCCCCCCCCCCCCTCCCAAAAAAAAAAAAAAATGCCCCAGCATTAGGAAAATTTCCCTAAAGTTAAGAATATGTTTCGGAAATTGAAGCAAATGGGCCCGGAAACCGGAAGGTTTCCCAAAATAAAGAAAAGTTTCCCGAAAATTGAAGGAAATTTTCCGAAAATTGGAGATTTTGCGTTTAAGCAACAACCTAAACATTAATAGAAACTTAAAATCTTTTACCAGCTGTGTAATTATGTTATCGGGCTGGGTACCATGGACAAATGTGCGTTCGTGAGCGTTCAATGTCTATGTCATCTCCATAAAGTTGCTGTACTGGTGGCGGGATAGTCACTGTTTATACACCAGCAGTTGCGGTCCACGCATCCACATCCTGGCTTTTGTTGATCAAAGGAGGGGAGGAAAACTGGAAGCAATTATTGCTCTGGCTTCTTGGATGTAGATCGGGGTTGATGCAGTGGAGTAGCAAAATGGGGGCGGGGGAGAGGGAAGGGGGGGGGGGAATTGGCCCTCTGGCCGGAAATTTCCAAAAGGTTGGATAATTTGCACAATAAAAATTCAGTATGTCGGAATGTTCTGTCTTGGCCCTCAAGACAGATCTAGTATTGCTGAGAAAATGCTGAAAAATCGCCATCTTTGATAACCACTTACCTTGCAAATTTTAGAATAATTACAAACGTTCGTAAATCAAACTAATGATTTTGATATATTTTGAAAAATGTAAAACGTTATACTGCGTGATTGTTTTTTTAAAGTAGTAATTAAATCTGGAGGAATCAAAAACGTTTCAAACATACAAAAAATCCATTCAAAGTCCAATTTACAATATTTCTTGGGCACTACCATTATAGAAAGAGATAAGCAAAACGTGTCAGAAGTTCTAGGCCCAGTGAGCTGAAACAAAGAATCCTGGAGATGTAGATGCTGCGGAAGTAGGTGTTAAAGGCCATTTGTCGTGATTTTACTGTGACGGCGTACATTTTATTCCAGCACACAGTTATTTGATCCAAAACGGTTACTGATTTGCTCATCCGTGTATCTATGTGGTATTCGAACAATCAAAATATACGAATCAAAATATATTTTAACGTCCGTAATGCACGATAACAGGCCTTTAAATTTTGCATTGTACAAGAACTGCGATCATTCTGGTCTGATACACTTGAATGCGTCAAAACATTGCATTCAGTGGCGTATTCAGCTTTTGCTGCCGGAGGGCAGGGGAAGCAAACGGAAATTATCGGGAAATGGCTGTACCCAGAGGCGTTATAGGAAGCGGGGTGCTTTCCCGGGGCTGGTAAAATTATCGACTAAAAATGAAAGAAACTTGTATTGGAAAATTGTACAAATTATTAGAAATTTGTGTAACTTTTTAAAACGTTTTAGATTTCCTAAAAAATAAAAATGATTACTGAAAATGAAAAAAAATTAAACAATTAAAGAAAATTGCCCAAAAATTGATGAAAATTATCGAAAATAAAGTAACTTGAAAAAAGATTGCCCAAAAATTGAAGAAAATTTCCCGAAAACAGAATAAAATTGCCCGAAAACCGAAAAAAAAAAACTGCTGGAAAATTAAAGAAAAATGCCTGAAAACGAATAAATTTGTCCCAAAAATAAAGAAAAATGATGCCCGAAAATCAAAAAAAAGATTGCTAGAATATTGAAATAAAAAAATTAAAAAATAGGTGATTTTATTTTGATAGAAACATAAGTCATCACCAAATTTTGGCGATATTTCTGTATTTAAGTTTATGTTATCATTTTTCAGTTTATTTCCATAACATGCACAGCTCATTGTATACTGGTATATCCCGCTACTTACATTTTACATACGGAATTTCGTCAAGAGGAGGGGGTAGGGGGGGGGGGCGGAAGTAGACCCAAACCCAACTGAATACGCCAACTGATTACATTCTTCAGTCCGGGGAAAGTCCTTAAATTAGAAACTTTTCGGGACATGGACATCGTCATTTTGTAATATTTTCTATGATGCTATTTTTAAATTTTAAATATCTCTGCAAAAGATGTCTTTGCCCGGTAAAACTTAGAACTCAGTGATACACTTTTATCATTTTCTTGGATAAATATTATCCACTCCTTTTTACATGTTTATCACGCCGTTTTTGAAATATGAGGGTAAAATCAGGAAAAAGATAAAACCAGAATAGAACTCTGATAGAATTGAAGGAGTGGGCAGGATTAAAGCTTAACGTGAAGTAATTAAGGACAGTATCTGGAGTAAAATTGTATTGCTGTTGTTTTTCCATTGCCGTTTCTTTTTATTTCATATATGGCAGGTCAACTAATGAGGATTGCTCGTTAGCAGTCCGGAAGCATGCCTATTAATGGGAACATAAATATTCCTAAAAATGGGAACATTTTTCTACGTGTAAGGCGCCATTTTGTGTTATTTCCCGTGATACTTTGCTATCCTAACGTTAAAGCCTTGTGCAACGTTTCATATTTTAAATTTGAAATACGTCTGGGGAAAATATCTTTGCTAGGGGAAATTTAAAACTTATGAAAATGCCTTCATTACTGTCATGGTTACAACTTTTCCACTCCCATTTGATATGTTTGATATGTTTTTTGAAATATTAGGAATAATAGACAATAGAGCTTGGCTTTTAGGCGCGAAACGTTCATTTTGAAAATTCAAATGTTTTCCAACACAATGATTTTTAATATTTCAAGTACATAAATTAGAAACGCTGGCATATTATCGAAAAATATGAAGAATATGGCTGCATGACTTCAATTTTCTTGTGTGTTATGAATGTTCCTATAAATAAGCATGCTCCTGGACTGGCTAGTAAAGTGTGTTGACGACACTGTCTTAATAGGTGTTTTAAAAAATAATTATGACACTAATTATATTGAATAGATTAATGATTTCGTAAACTACTGTGATCAAAACTATCTTAAACTCAATGTTAATAAGACAAAAGAAATAGTGATAGATTTGCGTAAATCTGCTATAACCTTAAGTGTTGTAAAGGGAGTGCAGTAGAAAGGGAGGGTAATTACAAATATTTGGGGGTTGTTTTAGATAAGCGGTTGGTGTGGCATGACCATGTTGATTTGTTATTGAAAAAACTGCATTCTAGAATGTATTGTATGCGCATGAGAAACAAATTCAAGGTTAATAGCAACATCCTTGCTATGTTCTACGATTCAGTTATTTGAGGGGTCTGGCAATATAATCTGCTTTCGTGGGGGTGGGAATGCTAAAAAAGATGACAAACAACGTATATAGATGGCCTGATTAGGCAGGCAGGGCGCTTGATTGGGACTAGCCAGTCAACATTGGACTCATCGTACAAAAGGCTCCTTGGGGTAAAACTAGATAAGATAATAAGCAACGATGGCCATTCACTACGCCATTATTTAGATTGAATGGTGATACCACGGAGTGGCAGGATGAGATTGCCAGTGGCCATAACAAATAGACATTCTTGATCATTTATTCCTCAATGTATAAAATTACACAATTCAAATTTCAATCGATAGCTGTTGCTTTTTATTTCAGGTCCTTTTAACACAATATTTTATATTTTAGCATGATATTCATTATTCTTCCATATTCTTATACATCTTTTTTATATGATTTTTTTTTCTTTTTAATTTCAATTCTCCTCTTTCATCGTTTTACACATGTATATATACATGTTATATATGGTTTTATATGAATTGTATGTACTTTATGCGAGCAGTGAATTACTCCTCGTGGGTTTAATAAAGCCTATTCTATTCTATTATATTGCCGAAACACTTGTGACCCAAATTGTATTATTGTAAAATGGCAATAGAATTGAAAAAAAAAATGTTTTGCAATTGAGTCTTTATTCTGTCCTTATCAGGCCCGTAGCCATGAATTTCAACAGGGTTATTTTTCAAATAAAACCTTGAAATTGCGGGTGCTTATTATATTGCGGTCCACGACAGGTCTAGTATTGCTGAGTACATGCTGAAAATCTGCCATTTTTGACACACTAACTTGAAAATTTTAAAATATTTACAAACGTTCGTAAATCAAAGTAATGATTTTGATATATTTTGATAAATGTAATAATTGATACTGCGTGATTATTTTGTCAAGTAGGAATCGGTAGTAATCAAAAATTTAAAACAAATATATATATTTCAAAAATCTATTCAAAGTCCAATCTACAACATTTGTTGGGCACTACCATTGTAGAAAGAGGTAAGCAAAAGGTGTCAGAATCATACAGATTATTTCTAGCCAGTGGGCTGAAACAAAGAACCTAATGCTGCAGAAGTATGGGTGTCAAAGTTTGCATTGTGAAATTTGTATCGTTCAAAAAACATCCTGAACTGACGTATATACTTCAATACGTCAAAACATTGCATTCTTTGTGAATGCGTAGAACCATAATACAACTCTGATCGAACAGAAAGACTGGATAGGAAGTGGATTAAAGCTTAACGTGAAATATAATTGAGGACACTATCTAGAGTAAAATATACCGAAACACTCGTGACCTAAATTGTATCATTGTAAAATGGAATTGTAAAAATGTGTGTTTAATTGAGTCTTTATTCTGTCCTTATCGCCAGGATTTTAAACAGAGGGTTCGTTTTTTTTGGAAAAAAAAAAGCAACAAATATTGAAATTCCGGGGGCTTATTATATATTTTAGATATCAAAAGGGCACTTTCTTCAACAAAAGGGGTTCGTTCGGCCGGACGACCCCCTCCTCTTATCCCTGGCAACCTACGGATCTGCTCATTTTTAGAGCTTCAAAGTCTACACTCTTAGAAATTAAGGTTCTTTAAGGTTCTCAGTGGAACCCTACGGTTCTTTGCAGAACCTAGAGGTTCTTTGAGAGGTAGAAGTATTCTTTCTGCTTGTCTGGTTGGACAGGCTTCATTGTGGAACCGGCTGGGTTCCTTCAAAAGGAAGTTACAATTTTCTTTAATTTCAGAAGCATCAGGCGTAATTGACAAATTATTTCTTGAATGTTTGGACCGTAAGAGCGAAGAAATCAGTTTAAAGACTATTTCAAATATACAATTGTTTCGATGATTAGTATGTGATGATGAAAATGCAGTATTTTCAGATGAATTTTGTTTTGATTATTGACTATAGAATGTTTAATCCTGTAAATCACAAAATAAAACAAACGCATTCTTAAAATAGATACCTTATAGAAATTCAAAATATAATCTTAACTAAATTCCATATCAAGGACAATAGTATGATGTGCAAATTTGGAGAAAATTTAAGTGTGAAATAAAGTTTCTAACACAAACTTTTCACATAATGAACAATATTACGATAATTAGGATAATCAATGAACGTTAAATACCTATAGAGGGATTTCATTACATGACTCTAACTAATCTGGAAGTCATTTTGCAGGGCAGCGGCGTCGTTGTGTTGCATGCGTCTTCACACGGCCCATTCACATCACACGTACAACAAACATACTACATGCTAACCTACCAGTACCAGTTCACCGAATTTTACGAATTGCAATTTTTTGTTCGCTTGTCCGATTTCGCTTCATATCTTCCTTAAGTTTTGTACATTTACCGGGAGTAGTATATAAAAGGGGGTTCTGGAGCACTTATTACAACGCTTTTGTTTTTGTTTTTCACCTTAAAACGAGTTGGGGTCTCCATTTTTCGCTCTAAATGAGCTCGGGATTCTGGCCCACCTCGGGGTGGTCACCCTGGCGCCCCTATCTTCACAATTTATGACAGAAAGAGTTATTATTATTATTATTATCACTATTACTATTATTTTCATTATTATTATTATTATTATTATTATTATTATTACTATTATTATTATTATTATTATTATTATTATTATTATTATTATTATTATTATTATTATTATTATTATTATTATTATTATTATTATTATTATTATTATTATTATTATTATTATTATTATTATTATTATTATTATTATTATTATTATTATTATTATTATTATTATTATTATTATTATTATTATTATTATTATTATTATTATTATTATTATTATTATTATTATTATTATTATTATTATTATTATTATTATTATTATTATTATTATTATTATTATTATTATTATTATTATTATTATTATTATTATTATTATTATTATTATTATTATTATTATTATTATTATTATTATTATTATTATTATTATTATTATTATTATTATTATTATTATTATTATTATTATTATTATTATTATTATTATTATTATTATTATTATTATTATTATTATTATTATTATTATTATTATTATTATTATTATTATTATTATTATTATTATTATTATTATTATTATTATTATTATTATTATTATTATTATTATTATTATTATTATTATTATTATTATTATTATTATTATTATTATTATTATTATTATTATTATTATTATTATTATTATTATTATTATTATTATTATTATTATTATTATTATTATTATTATTATTATTATTATTATTATTATTATTATTATTATTATTATTATTATTATTATTATTATTATTATTATTATTATTATTATTATTATTATTATTATTATTATTATTATTATTATTATTATTATTATTATTATTATTATTATTATTATTATTATTATTATTATTATTATTATTATTATTATTATTATTATTATTATTATTATTATTATTATTATTATTATTATTATTATTATTATTATTATTATTATTATTATTATTATTATTATTATTATTATTATTATTATTATTATTATTATTATTATTATTATTATTATTATTATTATTATTATTATTATTATTATTATTATTATTATTATTATTATTATTATTATTATTATTATTATTATTATTATTATTATTATTATTATTATTATTATTATTATTATTATTATTATTATTATTATTATTATTATTATTATTATTATTATTATTATTATTATTATTATTATTATTATTATTATTATTATTATTATTATTATTATTATTATTATTATTATTATTATTATTATTATTATTATTATTATTATTAAAATTATTATTATTATTATTATTATTATTTATATTATTATTATTATTATTATTATTATTATTATTATTATTATTATTATTATTATTATTATTATTATTATTATTATTATTATTATTATTATTATTATTATTATTATTATTATTATTATTATTATTATTATTATTATTATTATTATTATTATTATTATTATTATTATTATTATTATTATTATTATTATTATTATTATTATTATTATTATTATTATTATTATTATTATTATTATTATTATTATTATTATTATTATTATTATTATTATTATTATTATTATTATTATTATTATTATTATTATTATTATTATTATTATTATTATTATTATTATTATTATTATTATTATTATTATTATTATTATTATTATTATTATTATTATTATTATTATTATTATTATTATTATTATTATTATTATTATTATTATTATTATTATTATTATTATTATTATTATTATTATTATTATTATTATTATTATTATTATTATTATTATTATTATTATTATTATTATTATTATTATTATTATTATTATTATTATTATTATTATTATTATTATTATTATTATTATTATTATTATTATTATTATTATTATTATTATTATTATTATTATTATTATTATTATTATTATTATTATTATTATTATTATTATTATTATTATTATTATTATTATTATCATTATTATTATCATTATTATTATTACTATTATTATTATCATTACCATTATCATTATCATTATTATTATTATTATTATTTTATTATTATCATTATCATTATTATCATTGTTTATTGTTACTGAGAACCTTAAAGAACCTTAATTTCTAAGAGTGTAGACTTCGAAGCTTTAAAAAACTACAGACCTGTGGCAAACTTAAAATTTCTTGATAAAACAATTGAGCGTGTGGTATCAAAAAGACTCAGACATTCAAGCAAATAACTTATCAGATCCATTCCAATCTGCCTATAGAGCACATCATGGCACTGAAACTGCGAATCTTCGAATTAATAATGACATTTTACGTGCAATGAATGATGGAAAGGTTACTACGCTGATTTTGTTAGATCTGAGTGCAGCATTCGATACCGTGGATCATGATGTTTTGCTGACACGGTTACAACTATATATTGGCATTCATGGCATTGCATTGAAATGGCGTTAATCTTACTTATCTCACAGACCTCAACGTGTGTGTGTGTAGGAGATGCAATATCGGAACCTGTTTTCTTGAATTTCTTAGTTCCGCAAGGATCTGTCCTTGGTCCACAGTGGTTTCCAATTTAAACTTTACCCATCCGCAACATTTTATGGTATATCCTATCATGTTTACGCTGATGACAACAACTGTATCTGGCCTTCAAACCTTCACAACAACAGAATGACCTTACCATCAAATGTTTAAAGGATTGCATCGCTGATATACGTGTTTGGATGAACTTTCTTAAACTCAACGATAACAAAACCGAGTTTTTGTTATTTGGATCTCGCCAACAACTGTTATAGTTTTCATCACCCAATACCATCATTGGTGAATTGAAAGTTGAGTCCTCTTTGAAAGCTTACAATCTTGGGATGTTTTTTTACTCCTTCATAACCATGGATAGTCACATTTCTCATATCACACGCACAGTATCTTTACATCTTCTGAACATTGGAAAATTGCGCAAATATCTCAATTCAACTGCGACAGAACAGATAGTACATTCGTTTGTTACATCTCGATTAGATATGGGAAATTCCTTGCTGCATGGACTGCTCCACAAACAGATTCATCGTCTTCAACTACTTCAAAACACGGCAGCACGAATTTTAAGTCTCTCAAAGAAAACATGTCACATAACTCCCATCCTGAAAGATTTGCACTGGCTTCCAGTTTCTCATCGCATCATGTGCTTCATATTACTTATTGTTTACAAATCGATGAATCCGACGACGACGACGACGAATGAACACACAATTACAATGACGGGGTCGTCGCCTGCGTATTCGGATATGATAGTAACAATGCTATCACGAAACGCTTTTTACGATCCGGACAAGAACACAGGTACGACGTACGGACAGACATAACATCGACAACCAAGTCAATGTCCACGGCCTTTGATAACCAGTTGTGGTGCACTGGCGTGTCTACCCAACCCAGGCTTGAATCCAGGGCCTTGTAGACCACAGACCGTAGACATGTATGATAACCGCTACACCACAGTTAGTAGACATTAGTAAACTGGGTTGTGCCCCAGTTTATATATCTAACTTGCTGAAATTACATGTTCCTCTTCGTAATCTTCGTTCTGGCAGTCTGGTGATAAACTCCTTTTATGTGAACCAAAATCCTATGATGATGATGATGATGATGATGATGATGATGATGATGATGATGATGATGATGATGATGATGATGATGATGATGATGATGCTGATGATGATGATGATGATGATGATGACGATGACGATGACGATGACGATGACGATGACGATGACGATGACGATGACGATGACGATGACGATGACGATGACGATGACGATGACGATGACGCTGATGATGACGACGACGCTGATGATGATGACGACGACGACGATGACGACGACGACGACGGTGACGGTGACGATGACGATGACGATGGTGATGATGATGATGATGATGATGATGATGGTGATGATGATGACGATGACAACGACGACGACGACGACGATGATGATGGTGATGATGATGATGATGATGATGATGATGATGATGATGGTGATGATGACGATGACAACGACGACGACGACGACGACAACGACGACAACGACGACGACGAACGACGACAACGACGACGACGACGGCGATCAAAGGATCTTTGCGGTCTACCCTCCAAGTAATATAACACATGTAGGTTCCTTGTAACAGCATAATTTTTCGTATGTCTTGATAGACCATACAGGATCAGTGGCTCGCCGTCTGGTATCTTTTTGTGCCCCATTTAAGGCGTAAATATATTTCACTTTTGAATAACCTAAGATTATTTGCTTCATGCTACTCTTAGGTCTATTTGCCGGTGCACTGGGTTGTTGTAGAACTGATTTAGGTTTGATAGCATCTTTAGGTCTCATTCCAATGAGGCGGGCTACCACATTATTCAAAGCTGCAACAACAGCCACTACCCTCTCAACCCACTCCGTCGACCGTTGTTGTGACTGCTTTGACATTTCCTGTCCAAATAACCTTTCTACTAGTGTTCTATTAAGCCTCTCAACAATTGCCTGTGCTCTATGATTTCCGACATCCCCTCTTTGAAAACTCACATTGTGTTTTTTCATTACAGTATAGTCTTGCCATAAATTCTTTTCCTGGATCCACCTTTATTATTTTAGGATATGTTAATGGACTTTGCTTATAGATCTTTTCAAATGCTTGAGCGACTTGGACAACGGTTTTATCTGTTAGTGGATCGGCTTCCTTATAAGGACTGGCGACATCTACAATCGTCAAGCCATATTGATATGTTTTCCTCCTAATCCGTGGCTTTACACATGAGGTAAAAAGAGTAGATCAACTTCATTTGGCTTTGCACTATTGCTATTCACACTTCTGCACTTGTTGGCCGAGAAAAATATTGAGGTGGTGGAAGATATATTTGCCATAATGTTGCTTACTTAACCATTCCCTAGTTGTCTTTTCAGAAACTTTAGTTTCTTTGGATAACTTCTTCACAGGACCCTCCCCCTTCCAAAATCCCCGTGGGCTGAAATAGACCCTCATTAATTTGTTTCTTGTCCTTGTGTCCATGGCATATATTAAAAATTGCATGTATAACTAATTTATAATCATAAGTAATAACGCCTACTATACCAAGCCCGACTTGTATAAATAAAATCTCTTTCATTTTCTGTTTTTCGCTAGGAGTGTAATATTCACTAAGTTTCGATTTGTTACTAGTTTGTAACTCGGGTGGCATATCCACCCGTGCCTCTGTCGAAATGTAGTATTCCTGCATTGCCCTATCAATATCTATGAGTGTTTGCCTAGACATGTGCTTCTTTTTGCAGTTGTTTATTCATATTGTCCAGATATGTTATACGCTTCTTAGTCCACTCTTCTCTTGCTTGATTCACTTGCTCAAGAATTTAATCAAGTTTTTTTCCTTTTCTTCGTCGATTTTAAAGAGAAAAATAAAAAGCTCGACCCACTGAATGCTACAGCATTTATTATAGCACCACCCACCATCATTGCTATTGCAGTTGCCATTCTTGTATATATTATATTACACATATATCTAAGGTAAAGCGTTGCTTATATTTGTAGGAAGTATACCTTGTTGAACTAGCCATACCTGCTTCATCAGTGCAGACCCAACAATCATTGACAACTTAACACTGTCTTCCAGGTCTAGTTTTCCAAGATCGGCCGGTTTGATCTTAAATCATTTTCTTTCAAGCATGCTTATACAGCACACTAATGCCACCTACTACGGCACCATGGCATGCTGTGTTGACAATATTATTTGCATCAATTGTTCTCATCGTTTGTGTATATACAGGTGATCTTCATTTGTGTTTATTCCATATCAAAAACATCAACGCTTGGCTCTCTAGACACTGTTTCAGTGCTTTGCACATGGGGAGGAAGTGGCTTATTTCCCGGCTTATTCTTTTTTATGATAAAAAGGAAAAAGCAATCAGTCCTACTGCAATTACGGTAGCTCCCACAACTGCAGAATAATTGCTTGGAACATTGGACTATACAGCTGCTTTATAAGGTTCAGGAGCTTACGATGGTGTTTCAACTTTTCTTTATGTCGTTTATTATACTCTGCTGATTTTCTACCGGCTTCAACTCTATTTGGATTCTTCGATTTTACTTTTGTCACCTTTTCAACATCTAATTCACTGTTAAGATTCATGACTTGATCCTCCACATTCATCATTATATGTTAGTTTTTTCTTTAAAATGATAGGCAGTAATGACTGCAGCGCTACTAGGAGCAAAATAATTACGATATTTATAATTTAGAAAATTCACAGAGTACACTTGAAAGTGCAGTTGAAAGGAATAGGTCTTGCTCCAACTGTCCAAGTCCCTCTGTAAGTCATCCTCATTATCAATCTCCCATTTTAGATCAGTCAATCCATGCTTGAGTGTCCTTATCAGCACACACACACACACCCACACACACACACACACACACACACTGTGGAAGACCCTAAAGATTTTACCATATCATGGCCAAGTCTTGCTTCATACCTTGTATATAACTTCTTTTTTTTATTCTCATACATTTTCTCTATTTCTTCAAGGGAAAAGTCTTTCTCAAGATATTTCTTAGAACATCCACCAGATGCTACTGCAGCTAACTTCTCAGTTGCTCCATTGATTTGTGTGTCTTGCAACTCATCGCTTTGTAATGATTCTGATTGTTCATCAGTTCATGCAGTAATTGCGTAGTTCCATCCATTATATACGATATTGACAAACGTTTAATTGCATATTTTTGTTGTCTAATATTAAACACGATGTTAGCTATAGCTGTAATGCTAAATACCTTTGTCAATATGCATATCACTTCAAGAATCATTATACAGTAGAACACTTATATTTCCAAAGGGTTGTAAGGAGGAGGTCGGTCATCTCCTCGTCGGACGATAAAGCTTACTTTGAATTCAACAGTTTTTGTATCAGTTTGTTTTTTTCTTTCATTTTCTTTGTACTCTCTACTTGTTCTTTCTTACCCCGTATATCTTCTATCATTTCCAAAAACTTCTTTTGTTCCTTATTGATAAGTTGAAATTCCTCTTGTTCAATATTTCCACCATCTAAAGCTTGGGATATAATATCATTGATACTATTTAGTTTTGAATCATCCAACACCCATTTTGAACCATGCTTTTTTGCTTTTGCTTTTATTTTTGAGTTAAAATACTTTACAACTAAAGTAACAGATCCACAACCCCTTCCCGTCAAAAAAAAAAAAAGATCCTATAGGTGCTGTTATACCTCCTGCTAGAGCAATAATACTTGTACTTCCGGCAGTCACACCTACTACCTCTGCTACGGTTTCTGTATATGATAGTACATTCGTCACTTTATTATATTTTTTGGACGTTTTTTCTCAATCATTTTTCTTATGCTGTATCTCTTTTCTCACATCATCTATCTTTTGCAGTCTAAATGCATTAACATCTTTTGGCAACTCAGGATAAATTGATGGTGCACTTAGTAAAGACATTGCTATATATATATATATAATAACTCTATGTTTAAAAAATACATGGTGATTCAATTCATAAAACACGTTCACTCCATCTTGTGTCTCATTTCCTATAAATTCAAAACTAATCATAACTCTGTTTTCAGTTTCGGTGTTTTTGATAAAACAGAAATTACCCTCTAAATACAGGGGGCCATCAAAAACTAAATCATCGTTTTGCCTCTCACCTATAGTAAAGTAATAAGCAATATTTAGCTTATAATAATTTGTTTAAAAAAAACAAAAAAACACGCTGTTTATTTTTTAATCTCAGAGTTGATGAAGTAACATTTGATTGTTCATGTGAAAACATGAAAATAATCTGCCGCGTCACGTTGTCAAATTCAAACCTTATGGGTGTAACATTAAAACCAGTAACAGGATTAACTCCCAACACCCCGATTCTCTTATATCCATATTCCTTAATTATATTTTGTCTTGAATCAGTGATCCTTTGGCTCGTTAAATTTCTATTTCCTCATTTGCATCAGTGATTCTTTGGCTTATTATAACTTCTTTTTCCTCATACCCCATTTCTGCTTTATCATCTGGGCCAAAGATACTCATCTTATATATACGTATTTCTAAATTGACAATAATAGGCAAGCCACGGTTGTTAATTTACTTTCCCTTCGAATCCTGAATCTTAAAAGTCAATCAATTAATTATAGTGTGTTCCAGAGGTTTTCCTATCTCTGTAGTGATGTTTGTATTACTTCCAAAACAATTATCAGCCAGCGGGATAACCCCCAAAATTATTGAAGGCTTTCCATTGAAGAGATTATCCGTCGTGGAGATTTGATCACAATGTAAATAAATAGCTTTAAAGGGGTTGAAGATCAATTTTACCATTAACATTTTTAGGACCAAACTACCCTCGTGGTACTGATAATAGATCTGCGATGTCCTCAGATAACCTGATCTGTTTACCGTCAGGGATTTTGAATTAAATTTTCCATTGTTTTTGGAGAAAGATATGTGTAACCAAGATAATGGGGTGGTTCAGATTGTACAAACCGGGTTCAACAACAATCTCTGTTTCCTGCTCGTTTTGACCCGCATTCCTCCACTTGACACGCTCTCCTTGACTGATATTATAATAACCTATCCAAAAGCTCACGCTTTTCAAGCAGATGTTAATTATCCACCACGATTTTCTATATTGTTATTTCCCAAGTCAATCGGTTCATTGAAATATTTTATTTCTAATGTGAGGTGCATTACACATCAAATAAATTTATGTTTTCAATAGTAGTATACAATGGTACCACCTGTATTTCAAAGTAATACATCTAAACGTTACAAAGTAAAGAGTGTATACAATTATGATGGGGGAAAAAACACTTTTGTTAACGAGGACATATATATATATATATTTTTTCACAAAAAATTTTCCATGTCAACTTCAGAGATATATTAAAAAACTATATATATTACCACATGTGCATAGTGATGAAGTTGTAAATAGGTGGCAAATGAATCCTATGCAATTTTATCATAATCAGATTAATTTTGTATTGTGGTGTTCAACAACAGGATGTGGGGTACCGGTAAGTTATGAAGATTTTAATAATAAAAACGCACTTATACGTAGTTTCAATAGGTTCCACATATATTAACAAGCTAGGAGATTAAAAAGGAATGAGATGCCTTGCTTCATTTCAGAATTGTTGGAAGGAATTCGAAAATAATATATATCAGTCTGTCTATACAGATATATGCAAACAATTTCATGTTTCAGATCGTTCAAGGTGGAAACAACACAAAGATACACATAGTGAACTGCTAGGAACTGCCTATTACTACTATTCTGGTGGCAAGTATATTCCAGTACTTGGTAATAATTATGATAATTCCAGTCCACACAACCAGTATGATAAGCACAATGATTATTCAGATGCTACAAAAATGAGTTTCGGCAACCATCCCTCCACTTATACTTGTTGCATATGTAGCACAAAACAACAATGTGGACAATGCATGGAACTTTAGTGAAGGCCTCGCTGAAGGTTTTACAGACATTGGGATTGAGCGAATCAATAATTCTATCCGATCTTATGTTGATGCCATACTTGGAGCTCAAACTAAAAACAAGCATACTCTCACCTGGCACTGGACTGGATGTGCAGCGGCAATTCATGACTTATTGAAGATTGTATTACCCTGTTACCTCACCGGTTGATTTACAAAACAGTATAGATCGCTATCAGGATTCTTTGCAATATGCCAGAAGCAGCCTTAACCGTGCAGGTGGACACTCCCGTGCCGGTGGACACCCCCGTGCCGGTGGACACCCCCGTGCAGGTGGACACCCCCGTGCCGGTGGACATTCCCGTGCCGGTGGACACTCCAGTGCCGGTGGACACTCCCGTGCCGGTGGACACTCCCGTGCCGGTGGATACCCCCGTGCAGGTGGATACCCCCGTGCAGGTGGATACCCCGTGCAGGTAGATACCCCCGTGCAGGTAAATATTCTCGTGCAGGTGGACACCCCCGTGCAGGTGGACAACCCCGTGCAGGTAGATACCCCCGTGCAGGTGGATACCCCCGTGCAGGTGGATACCCTTGCACCTACCCTAAAGGAAGGAAATGACACACATGAAAGCGAAAAATTAGCATTGATATTTGGTGTGTTAGGAATATTGGGTAGTAATTATTTAGCATACAAATTGGTGTAACTATTTCAATTCCTTCTGTAGATACATCACAAGTAAATTAATAATACCACTGACCAATGCGTATACGTGTTCGGCAAGCCATCCCACCGCACCGTTTAATACATTAATTAAACAACCAAGATACAACGGCACCAATAATGCCAGGAAGTGCATCTGATGCCTTGGCTCCTGGTTTTTTAAGCAAATTTGATAATGTTTGAGAGTTTCTTTCACACTTCCACCTTTCGGTGTGGGTGGGGAAGGGGATGGGTTAGTGGTTGTTGGAACAGTTGCACCTTGAGCTGCAGCCACAATGGAAGACACAATTGTACTTAACAATATAATATGCTCAACACTGTCACTCCTTGCTCTCTGAAAAGAGTCTGCACTAATGCTGTATCACCTTGGATTTTATTTAAAGTTTCTTTGATTTTATTTATTTGACTCCTAAGAGCTTCTGGGTTCTGGGTGACAACTTCCAACAGTGCCTTTTTCTCTATCTTTAAATCTGTTATTTTTTCTCTACTGTCTTTGATTTGATCATTATTTTCTCGCTTCTCTGTTTCAGCTCAATTTTGTTTTTCTGCCAATGTTTCTTTGTCTAGTTGATGCAGCTTTCCTAAATTATTGACTAGCTCACCTTTGGTTCTTTGTAAAGCTTGCTTGAGTTCTAGTAATTCTCTCACGGGTAGGCCCTCGGTTTGTATCTCTTTTTCACTGGTATCTTGAACCAGTTGATCGCTGATATCTTGAAGTAGTTGATCAGCTGTGTTCGCTGTTTGAGGTAGTTCTTGCAGTGGAATACTCTCTGGTAGTATTTGGTTCAGCTTTTGTTGGGCTTCGGACGAAAGTGGAAGATGTTAAATCAAAGATGTTTTTGATAAAATTTACACAATACTTTGCTTTGAGTGTGGACAGAGCAAAAACTTTGTTAGGATCAGTACTCAGATGTATATTGTTCTATTTCCAGCAAGATAAAGTTGCCCATTTTTCTTGTAGTCAAATTTATGATATTCTCTCAATGTAGGTTGTAGTCCATATATTTCTTCTATAATATTATAGAATGCATCCACTTTTGTGTTTTTTAGTTCAAACCGCAACTGTTCACTGGTTAGATTACCAGCAGCGATATCACCCATCGTCTGTTGGTCTTTACTCGGAGTTATTAAACATTCTCCATCCATCAATAAAGTGTTATCATATTTCGCAGGGCTATCATATTCATCATAATTTGCAGCGTCATCATCATGTATATCGAATTCGTAGAGCTCAGAGCCATCTTCAGCCATCTTATCGTTACAATTAATCACATGATTTTAATTAGTATATATGGCTACGCAATACGGACATAAACTGAATCCTTATCGAAAAATTAAAACCCCGTTGGGTATCAAAGGAATCAGACAATCAGTCGTTATAACTAACGATCATAGTACGATCGATGAGACTCAAATATTGATGGTGCGAGTTCCCAATTTGGGTGTGGACGATGTTATTGTACCAGGTACAGTCAAATTAGCATTCAAAATAATCTTAAAGTCTAGTGCTGATAATAACCAGACTCTAGTTCATAACTTGAGACAAGCTATCGTTAAGAAAGTGTCTGTCAAGCTCCAAGAGAATGACATATTTACCCTTGATGATGCAGACGTGTGGGGTTGTTATACTGATCTCTGGCTAGCGAATTTAGTCAGCGTGAGTAAAATAAGAATAAATGCTGGGGTTAATAGTGATGGAGCAAATGAAGGTAACGATCAAGCTGTAGCTGAGGCTTACGGTAATTGATTTTGCATTCCCCTGGATTTTGCATTCCCCTGGATTTTGAATTGTTTACAGACCACATGCCCTTTTATCAAGCTGGGCTGCCAGAACCATTGTCCTATGAAGTCACGTTTAATAATTATTCTCGCGTTATTAAAAGCTCTAATGTCGCATCCACATATACCATCGATGTAATTTCACTAGAATATGACATGGTTACTAACCCAGAATTTGCGAGAATTATTCGAAATCAATACACAGGAAAACTCCCTATATTATATGATAGAATACTAAGACATCATCGAATTACATTTAACAAAAGCAATACTGTTTTGAACATCAACTTAAATACACCAGCGAAAAGCATAAAAGGACATTTATTCTTATTTGAAGATCCATATACAGATAGCAGCATTGGTATGAAATTCAAAAGCATTTTGCACATTCTAAAATGGAGCACGGTCTAGGGGTGGTAAAGGCCTTAAATCTTTCTGCAGTGAATATTGAAGATTACCTAACATCGAAATATGGCTTATGGTTAGATTTGAGGAGTAATGATGACAATAAAAATCATGGAAGTGGTAGAAAAATAGAAAATGGCTTTGAAGGAATTACTATTCAACTCGAGAAAGATTCTTAAACTGCTGGAGCACTCAATTGTTACATATACGTTTACATGGATGCTCAGCTTAATATAGAAGACGGTCTATTTAAATCTGCAATATACTAGATTATACAACAATGTTACCAAAGTATTCACATTCAGCAATGATAGTCGGTCAAACCGGTTGCGGTGAGACATAATTTATTTTAGATTTGCTAGTACTCCTCAGGAGAATGGTGGTTATCTAAACTATTTTAAACATATTGTGATCATCTGTCCTACACTAAAGTGGAATAGAGCGCCAAAGCAAAAGGTGGATATGGGATGATAAGAAATTTACCTTTGTAATTTGGTTGTTTCTTAGGATGAAGCAATTACAAATGATTATAAACTATTTGCAGGAGAAGAGACCTTGTTTATAATTGACGATTGTTCGGCAAAAAAAGAGTTACAATTCAGGACTCATAAATGTGAGTTAGCCTTTAGTGGTCGACATGCAACACAGAGTTGCTGGATTTTAGCCAATTAAAATAGCGTACTGAAAGTTTTAGAGAACAGCTTAAGTGGTTGTGTTGATTTTATTGTTAAGATATAGAGAAACTTTTGAGAACTGCTTGAAAGAAAATTATGTTATTTCAGATGAATCAACCAGAAGAAGCATAAATCGGATGTTAAAACAAAGCAAAACATGCAAAGCTCATTCTAAAGACAGACCAGCCAACTAATTATGCTTTATCATGAGTTACTAAAAACTTATCAAGTTATTTACAGATGACTTATAACAACTTATTAGCTTACTTACAAGTCACTTACAACAACTTATCAAGTTACTTACAAGTTACTTACAACAACTTATCCAGTTACTTACAGATGACTTATAACCACTTATTAAGTTACTTACAAGTCGCTTACACCAACTTATCAAGTTACTTACAACTCACTTACAACAACTTATCAAGTTACTTACAGATGACTTACAACAACTTATCAAGCTACTTACAGATGACTTATAACCACTTATTAAGTTACTAACAAGTCGCTTACAACAACTTATCAAGTTACTTACAAGTCACTTACAACAACTTATCAAGTTATTTACAGATGACTTACAACAACTTATCAAGTTACTAACAAGTCACTTAATCAAGTTACTTACAAGTTACGTACATCAACTTATCAAGTTACTTATAGGTTACAACAACTTATCAAGTTACTTATAAGTTACAACAACTTATCAAGCTACTTACAAGCTCCTCACAACACCCGGCGAGCTCCCACCAAATGGGAAAAAATAAAATATTACAACATACAATTAGAGATATGTTTATATATTTAGAACGATACATAATGTCATTACGTACACACAACAAGTGTAATTGGCTACCGCTAGGTAAGAAAGAAACATGTGGAAGATCTGCTATGTATAATCAATGCTGGCAGCATCGAGTAGTGATTAGAAATGGTAAACATCCAATAGTACCATGCCGCAAGTGTGGGTTTGTGTTTATCATCAGGTACAACTTTGCCGTGGTTGCGGTGGTAAAAGGGTTGTTGAAAAACTTATGCACATTGAAAAACAAGTTCGTACAAACTTTCAAAAAGCTCTTGCCGAAGTTAAAAATGACGTATAAGCATTCTGTTGCGACACCCTATTAGAAGTATGATATGTCGTAGTATACAAATTATAGCGCGAAACCCTATTAAAGACATAACATACCATACTATAACAATCTGGTGCGACGACCTATTAGAGCCATAACGTACTATAGTATACCAGTGTATGATGAATAACTTAAATAAAACTGCACTGAGAAGAGAGAGAGTCGAGAAACTATGTGGTTCAAAATAAAATCATCCTTGATGAATCATCAGGAAGAAGAAGAAATCATAATAAAATCGACTACATAAATGCCATCTTGCTAGCTCGCAAACCGGTAAGGCCAGTTCCCGCCCCCAGAGCGCAAAGGTCTGTTCATGCTCCTAGAGCGCAAAGGCCTATTCCATCCCCAAGAGGTGCGAGGTAAATTTCAGCCCCACGTCTCCAGAGGCCCTCAAACCAACCACCTCCACCACCACCTCAACAACCACCTTAACCACCAACCCGTCAAAGGCCCACTTCAGCCCCCAGACCTGTCCCCACGCCGAGGTTTAGACAGGCGCCCGGGTGATAAGTATTTTTTTCATGGTTGGCAGATGAACACCGCGGAGGGCCACTGGTCAAGTACTGATCCCCTAGCTTTCTTAAATGATGTTTGCCCTGCGATTCATCGGAAAGTAGAAAAAAAGGTTGAAGACCTTCGTGGTATAAAATTTCAGTTAGCTCTCAGAGTTGAGCTGTAAAGGAAAATGCTAATGGGGGAACATAATTTATGCTTCGTAGTTATCAGATGGATGTGCTGTAAGTGAACGAGATCGATGAAGCGCATAACAACGCTTTCCCACGTATGATAGAGTCTCTTGAGAAATGGACTCAGAGAGGGTCACGGTGGATAGTGAATAGACCAGAGATCTTCTGATTGAATATTGCTCGCTACCAGCCACTCTGAGGTGGTTCCTACATCGATTTACCGAAAGAGCTCAAAGCCAAAAGGACCATAATCAATATGAAAATAAGTGATGATAACTGTCTTCGTTGGACTTTTCGATCTGCTCTGTTTCCAGCTGAGAGATATCCACAAAGATATAGCAAGTATCCCACAGAAGATGGCTTAAGCTTTGAAGAAATGGAGGCTGCAGCCTCGCTTTCCCAGATCGGGCAACTATGAAGTTCCTTGAGGCTATACAGCAGGAAGAAACTAAGATCAAAGCAGTTGCGGCAAACCCTCGACCTATGATAATCACCAAAGAGGATTGGTGCACATACCGGACAGCACAGGACTGTCATATATGAAAAACCTCTACATGGTGACTCTGTCCGCGACCACTGCCATACCACAGGTAAGTAAAAAGGTGCTGCGCACAACGCCTGCAACCTGAAGCTGCGCTTGAGCTTCAAAACAAGCCCAATCCCAGTTGTCTGTTCCATAACCTGCGGGGCTCTCATTTGATCATGCAATTCATCAGCAAAGTTGAAGGAAAAAAACCCTGCATTCCCAACAACATGGAGAAGTATATATCTTCTCCCTACTGCCCTAGGTCACCTGAGGTTCATCGATAGCGCACAATTCCTGCTGACGTCATTGAATAAGCTGGTTGAGGCTAACGACTCTGATGACTTCCGTATTACATCTCAATATGAACCGCATGAGAAAAGGAAACAATTGTTATTGCGCAAAAGTGGTTTACCCCTATGAGTATATAGATACATGATTTTTCTTTTTGTTTTATGTTAATGATTGATCAATTTTACCTCCTAAACGGGTATAAAACATACAACGGTGGGGAGGTAGGGGAAGGAGGGGAGAAGGGGATGGAGGGGAGGAAAGGGAAATGAGGGAGAGGAGGGGGGGAGTAGAAGGAGGAGGGGGTAGGAGGAGGAGGAGGAGGGGGAAATAGGGAGGAAGTGGAGGAGGAGGAGGAGGAGAAGGAGAGGGAGGAGGGGAGGAGGAGGGGAAGGAGGGAGAAGGGAGAGGAGGGGAGGATGGGAAGGAGGGAGAGGAGGGGTAAGGGAGGAGGTGGGAAGAGGAGGAGGGAGGAGGGGAAGGAGGGGGATGGGAGGAGGAGAGGGTGAGGGGGGAGGGGAATAGGGGAAGAGGAGGAGGAGGAGCGGAGGATCAGGGGAAAGAGGGGATGGGAAGGGGAGGGGAGGGGAGGAGGGGGAAGAGGGGAGGGAAGAAGGGGATGGAGGGGAGGAGGGGATGGAGGGAGGAGAAGAGGGGAGGAGGGGTTAAAGGAGAAGGGGAGGAGTGGAGGAGGTGGGAATAGGAGGAGGGGAGGAGGGTGGAGGAAAAGGAGGAGGAGGGGTTAAAGGAGAAGGGGAGGAGGGGGAATAGGGGTAAGAGGGGCTTAAAGGAGTAGGGAGGAGGAGTAGGGGGCATGGGGAGGAGGGGAAGAATAGGGGAGGAGGGGGAAGAGGGGGAGAACAGAGAGGAGGGGGGATAGGGGGAGGATGGGGGAGGAGGGGAAGGAGAGGGGGAGGGGGTGATGGTGGTAATTTGAGACCGTCGGTAAATCTGGCCGTTTGGAGGTATAATTTTACGCATCCAGTCAAAATTAGTTAAATGTAAAACTAAAATCATAGGGAAGGAGATAGGAAAATATCGTGGAGCATATTGCAGTTACAGATGAATCTAACTGTCTAATAGGCCAATAGAAGAAGAGGAGTGACTTTAAACAAACACAAGTTGTTTTCCGAGATGAGCCGCTGATGGCAGTTTAAAACTGGTGTCGGCAGCATCAAAGAACTCCAGGTCAATGAAGGACTCCGGAACGGGTGGGGCAGGTACACGTTTTCCCCAAACACACCGTCCTCTTTCCTCACTAGCAGTGAAACTCCTCCGGCGCGCATGCAATATTGAAGGAACGAATTGATTTTGAAGAGTCAGATTCCATGGCATTTTTTCTTCCAAAAATCTGCAATTTTCGGGAAAATCGCCCCCAATCAGTCAATTTTTGTAAATTTTCCTTCAATTTTTGTGAAATTAACTTCAAATTTGGCTTCATTTTCGGGAAATTTTCTGAAATTTTTTGTGAAATTGCCTTTATTTTCGTGAAATTTGCTTCAATTTTCGTAAAATTTTCTTAAGTTTTGGGAATATGCTTCTGTGAAGTTATTTTCATTTCTCCCCAAACACCCCGTTTTCTTGCCCCACCAGCATACCAGCCGTGAAACTCCTGCGGCACACATGCAATAAACGAATTGATTTTGAAGAGTAAGATTCCATGGCCTTTTTTCTTTCGGAAATCTGCAATTTTTAAGGGAAAATTACCTCCAATCTGTCAATTTTCGTAAATTTTGCTTCAATTTTTGTGAAATTAACTTTAATTTTTGCTTCATTTTTGGTCATTTTCTGCAAATATTCTTCAATTTTCGAGAAGTGATCTTCAATTTTCGGAAAATTTAATGAAAAGTTCGGGAAATTTGCTTCATTTATTTCTAAACATTACCACTGAACATTTTCAATACTTTTACGAATCTCCACCCAACCCTCCCACCCCATCCCCAATAGTTTTGGACCATAAGAGACTCATACATTTTTGTAGGTTTTGGAACAAAAATGAAATTGCCCCCCCCCCTCCGATGTCATATATCTTCTTAGACCTCTGAATGATATTAAAAAACATTGAGCCACCATAGTAAATAGGAACAGAATTGACTAGCAAATACTGTCTGGCCAGACAGAAATTCCAAGAGGGACATAATTTCCTGTTACACCGGCTCCCAGTGTTTACATTTTAAACTCCCATATTTTTGAGCTGCCCTCTCTTTTATATATTACTTTTACATATCAAAAAGTCTTCAAATTTTGATTAGTAGTCGCATGGAGCTATTAATTGAAACTTGGGGGTTTATGTTGCAATTAGGTCTGGTAATATGATAGTGGCGGAACCGATGATTTCTTCAAAGTGATTCCCCTTCCTTTCAGTTAATAGCTCTATGTTATAGTTGATAGCCCCATGCTCCAGTTGATAGCTCCATGCTCCAACAAACTTCATGAAACCACATGACGTTTATTTCAGTCAGCTGATCGTGAAGTTGTATGCGTGTGACACGAATTGCGAAATGACATTGGTAAGTTAACGATAACAAACTGACAGTGACACAGGTCCAAAAATCTTTAACAGCCTGAAGTTGTTTTTGAAAAGAGTTCTAGAGAAATGAACGATGGGAAACTGTCGACCAGCTTGAGAAATCTTTCACGATAGTTATAGTATAAGCATACTCATACTCTGACTCTTTTAAGGGATTTAGAAAATTTCGCGGAACTTAGCTTTACTTTGCCTGTGTGAAGGTTAGTCATCATACTCATACCATAGTACGGAAATACTGGCCCAATCGTAACTCCATGGTCAGATAACATTCTGACCGTAGAATTAGTAGGCCTAGCTAGGCCTACTAATACTATACTAACGTTAGTTTAGGCCTAGGCTATTATTTACGCCGCTACATCATGGCTGCACGATTACCTAACGCTAGGCCTAGGCATACTGCATTGGCACTTATCATCGAAGTTAAAATAGAAGCATAGATGAATTTTGACTAGGCTACGTGCTAGAATAAGTAACGTAACTTAGGGCTTTCCTCGATCTAAGGTCAACTTTTGACAATGTTTTTTTTATCGTCATGGATCACTTTTAAAAAGTTTTAATATGAAATACATAGCCTAGCTACATTCAATAATATTACTATACAAAGCTCTTCACTTATGTTTTGGACGTGAGTTTAATAAACAAAACTATGTTACTAAAAGTTGCATTTGGGGCAAGTGCATTCGCCACTGACATACCTTTCGAACAGCGCCAAGATGGATGTATGTAAGTAGGTGTAAGGCAAGTGAGAAAAATACATGTAGGCCTAAGTTAATTTGTAATGATAGGACTGATGTACAGTAGCAAGAGTTAGGGCATGATCGCATGCCTAATGAAAAAGAGGAACCACACACTCAAGCAGAAATTTAATGGCTTCACCACCCTCTCTTTTCCCCACCTTGGCCAAAATTCATCATTGTCTTTACTCTCCCCCTCCCTTTCCCGGTAATCCAGGCCTGAAAAACCTCTCCCCATTTGCCCTCACCAAGACCATGCAAGGTATCATTGGTACCCCGTACCATGTAAAATGCTTACAGTCTGGAGACCTGGTCAAAATCTTCCATCTCTACCCAGATTGCCAACACTGGTGTCAAAATCATCCCCTCCCTCCACTTACCTTAATTCCGTCAGGGGGTAATCAAGTGCTATGACAGTTCAGGGAACTCTCCTCGAGGAAATAAAAACTGGACTGGAATCACAGGGCATCACTGACGTTTGCCAACTTTCCCTCTCCCGCAACAGTACCACCATCCAAACCAGCACCTACTTCCTCATGTTCAACTTCCCCACCCATCCCACCTCCATCCACATCGATTACCTCAATGTCCCCATCTCCCCTTACATACCTAACCCTCTCAGATGCCACAACTGCTAAAAATTCGGTCATGGGAAAAACAACTGCCGCTCCCAAGCCTGCAGTGCCACTTGTGGCTCTCCCTCCCATGACCTTACAAACTGTCAAAACGAACCCAATTGCATTAACTGTTCCGGAAACCTCCAACTCCTGCCCCAAGTGGCTCAGGGGAAAGGAGGCCTCCAAAATCAAAACCCTCCAAAACGTCTCCTAATCCCGAAGCCAGAAAGATTCTTGATTCTTAAACCCCAAACCAGCTTAACGCCAACACCTGCACCTTTTCCCAAGCTCTCACCCACACCAACTCTACCACCACCAATTTCTAAGGGTGTCGAGACAGACATAATCTGGATCGACCAGCTTTCCCACCGGGAAAAGGCCACTCCTACCCCTCCCTCATTTATTTCTGCCTGTCCCCTATACCACTTCCTCATCCACCAACACTTCAGGCCCCACATATCAATATGCTGCTACTCTCTCCCATTCCGGAGACAACCATTTCAACAACAAGTCACCTCCTAAGGATCATAAACTCTAACAGAACATCTCAACTCAACAAATAATCAAAGGCAACCTTCAGAACACCCAAAGATCTCCTGTCAACCAACACAAACCTTCCGAACCTTTCTAATCTTACCTTCTACCCCTCACCACTTAAGGAAAAATATCCAGCCCAATACGAACAGAAACCCCTCTAAAACCAACAGAAACCATATCTTCCCAACTACTCAACACCAACTCCTCCGAGTCACCTCACAACAACGATGTGAACTCCCCAGTCCAACTTTCTTCATATTTAACCCTCCCCTTCATGGACCACAACCCTTTCCAACCTTTACATTCCTCCTAACTCCCCTTCCCCCACTGACCTCGACAACCTCATCTCCCAACTCCCTAAACCCTTCATCGTAATGGGTGACTTCAGTGCTCACAATTCCCTTTGGGGCTCCTCCTGGACTGTCAGGGGTAAACACCTTGAAAACTTTCTGAATCATCACAACCTCTTGTCTCCTTAATGACGGCTCTCCCACTTCCACCCAAAAAAGCCACTTTCACCAGCATTGATCTCTCCATCTCCGACCCCTCCCTCTTTGTAGAATTCTCGAACTAGAGAGTTCACCCTTCTCTCTGTGGAAGTGACCATTTCCCCATCCTCATCTCCACCCTCCCCTCCTCAACACATACTTTCTCTACAAACTAGAAATTCCAGCATGCAGACTAGAATCTTTACTCCAGTTTATGCAACCTCTTCATCACTAATGACATCCTTCTTTCCAACAACTCCATCTCTCTCTTCACTTCCAAGGTTTTGGAAATTGCCATTTTTCTATCCCCACTTCCTCCTTCACCCCAGAGAAGTTCAAGCCAGGTTGGTTCACCAATCTCTTAAGAAGAAAGCCCTCCGTCTATTGAAAACCCACCCATCTCCCATCACCCATTTCGCAACATGAAAATCGAGGCTGGGAAAAACTTTCTTAACTATCAATCAGGAAAACTACAACCTTCCATTCACCTACTCCGAGCTCTCCTCCGCCCTCAAAAAATCTGGGTCCTCTTCCCAAGTTCCCAATGGTATCCTCTATAATCTCCTCAAAAACCTTTCTAGGACTTCTCTCGACATCTTACTCAAGAATTACAACCACCTATGGTTATTCAAAACTTTCCCCAGCATTTGGAGAGAGGCCATCATTATCCCCATCTCCAAGCCCAACAAAGACAGATCCATTCCCACTAACTATCGCCCCATCACTCTTACATCCTGCCTCTGCAAGATAATGGAACATATGGTCAATTATAGACTTTGCTGGTACCTTTAGAAGAACTTCATCCTCTCCTCATCTCAAAATGGTTTCAGGAGAAACTGGAATTGCCTGGATTATGTCCTCAAACTAGACACCTATATCTGTGAAGCCTTCGTCAGAAATTACCACACCTCGAAAAGGCCTTTAACACCACCTGGCCACTTCAGGGTGCACATAGGTAACACCTACTCTCAAAGGTATACCCAACACAAGGCAGCATTCTCTCCCTCATCTCTTTCTCTCAAAATCAAGCATCACCAAAGCTCTCTGCCCCAACATCAAGTGTTCTCTCTATTTTGCCATTTTCTTGTCCTATCCATGCTTCCAAACTCTCTAAAATAATCTTCAAAAATGCTCCTTAATTATTTATCTCCTTCCTTTCCCCTTTCCCTCCCCCATTCCTTTCTGTCCTAACTCTTGGACCTTAAATATTCAACACCCTCTTGGCACATTTAACTCTGACTGTCGTGGTGCCATTAAACATCAACAAACCAAACCTGTTCCGTTAAAGCGGCCTGTATTCAATTTACATTGGATTGCATCTTGATGCTGCCTAGCTAGCCTTGTGGTCAAAACCAATTATTGGGTAGACTCCAATGCAACTTTCCAAGTATTGCTACGACTCCAAAATCAGTGACTACAGTATAACTGCGACTCCAGATTGGGAAGAAAAAGATATACATGTACAGCAAGTTAACATTAGTATATAACTACAACTACGACTAGTCAAACCAGCAAACTTAAAAGCGCACAAACATTGACTACTACCATGTGAAAACTATAAATAAGTAAGTATGATTAAGAAAATGAAAAAGTGCCACAAAAGGAAATCCCATTAAAGACCATCTTTAAAAGAGACATAAAGTCTAGCTTTTTCTTCACCTAATATGAAAGAAATAATAATTATAAGTCGTCTGATGAAATGTCACATCATAAGAAACAATTTAGCATATATTTTCTAATTTATTAAAACATTAATTCTGTCAATATAAACTTCCATGGAAGTGGCCATTTTGTTCATACACCCACTAAAAAATGATGTCATACAGATTGGAATTTTTGTGTATTTCTTTTATAATTTAACATGGATGCTGCCATTTTGTCTAAGTTTGTGTTGAAATCATGCCAATGATGACATAATTTGTCCTGTGTGCTACCACACATAATGTATTCTAATTCTTTGCCATGAAGTTCTTAGGGCTTGAATCATTAATAATATATACAGATAAAATTTCATATACCCATCCAAAAGAAAATGTATTTCTTAGAAGCTAGAAAATGTGAAAACTTGGATAACTTAAAATGGAGTTAGATTTTATGATGGGGATTTTGGTAGTAGGTTTTTTTATATTCTCTATCATATATCAACATAGAATATTTGACTTTATGTCTTCTTTACAGTTCTAAGTCAATATGACTTCCGACCACACAAATTGGGTATATTTTCGAAATTGCCTTGTATTCTGCAATCTGCAGTTGCAATGATTATTCTGGGTCTGACTGGGTATTTTTCATAGCCTGCATTATGTTTTAGAAGTCACTATGTCTTATAGGCCACACATGAAATGGCAACCATAGGGGTCATTAGTGTTAGGCTGCATAGGAAAAACCTCAAATTTTGTTGAACTTTGATTCTTATTAAATAGCTCTTGCATACCTGGGCATGGAACTCTTAGATATTGCAATGTAAATTTGTTAACAATTTATTCCCTGCAAAAGAATTTGAAAAACCTTCCTCCTTGGGTGCAAAATCTGGAAAAATATGGAGCTATTTTGAAAGTCTTGTTAGACTTAAAACAATAACCATTTTTTCTCTAAATATCTTAACTAAAACTAAGAATACTTGTTAAGAAGAACTAAAAGAAGTACAATTTACAAGTAAAAGCATTTTATATAAGAATTGGAACAACAACTCTTCAAATAATAGGAATGCTTGATCTAGTGAGATGAAAGTCTCACTCAGAATGCCCCAATGTCCACCTTGATAATAACAAGATTACAATTATTATATACCATATATTTTAAGTGCTCATTTCAGATCAAAATATGTTAGATCACAAGCACTTTACAATGGAAAACAAGAATAACATATACTTATACATAAACTTATTTTTGTACTTATAAACAAACTTATACTAGTACAAAAACATGTACTTATAACAACAAAAACAGGCATTAACACGCAAAAACTGGCACTAATAACAAAAAACAAAACATTATTTATAAAAATATTGAGTGTATAAGTGAGTTTTAAGAGCCCTTTTGAAACCTGTGAGATTTTGGATTGAACGGATTGCCATGGGGAGTTTATTCCAGAGGTGTGGTGCAGCCTAGCAGAAAGATCTTTCCCCACTGGATGACAGTAAACGAGGAACTTCTAAGTTCATGGTATCTTGAGATCTTAGTACGCGCTTAGGCCTGTATAATAAAAGTAATTCATCACAATATGAATGCTGAAAGTGTAAAGTTTAGAAATAGAATGCACAGAATCTTATCCTTAATATGCAGCAGTTCTTATCATAAAAAGCCTCGTGCCAACTTCACAAGGAAGGATGGCTAAATGTTACTTTTACGTTCCTTTCTAATCTTTAGACCTAATTGTTCGTGTATTGCTTAACATGGTGATTACCGTATATTACACTTAACAATAATGAAGAAATAGGAAATTTGGTGAATAATTCGTCAGAAAATTTTGTTGTGTTCTCAACATCGCAAATTAGGTATATTGAATGCATGTAATGTCACCTAGGCCTGCACAAATCTAGTCTTAAAATGTGATAATTTGTGTCAGCTGAGTCAGGGACATGGCAAATATGGACCATTTTTTGTACCCTGTAAATTTTTCTCAAAATCTAATGCTTAAATCCAGATAAGTCAAAAAGTTATATTGAAAATTATCCTTTTGTCAAATACTTACCCTGCCATCTTTGACGAATATGCATCCCATGTGACCGTATTACGCAATTACTATCACGTTGCATGGTAGTCGGTTTTCTGCAAAAAAAATCGATTTGCTAGCGCGATTTCCTGACTAAGAGAACTCAGTCACGTGACCTAATTAACGGGGCTCTGGGGACTGACTGTAATGTGATTGGTATCAATTTTTTAGATATTCTATTGAAATATTAAAAAGAATTCTGTCCCACAATTATTGTGATAATAAGCTAAGAAGTATAACAAATAATGAAGCGACTTCATAGGCCTAATGGCAAACTGTATCATCCATCCCAGGAGTCATCTCCAGGAGACAATATGAATAATAGCACAGTCATCCCCAAAGATGTGGTGATAACCTAATTGGCCTAATAAACAGCTTCATGAATTATTACAGTTGCCATTGAGCTTTTGTTAAAATTATATAGGTCTTTGCCCACCTATTTATTTATTGACCGTGCTAGGTTATTTTGATATGTAAAGGTAAATGGATATAATATTTCCCATTTGTTATTATTGTTGTTGTTGTTATTATTGTTGTCGTTATTGTTGTTCTTGTTAGTAGTATTATTATTATTATAAGTAGTAGTAGTAGTAGTAGTAGTAGTAGTAGTAGTAGTAGTAGTAATAGTAGTAGTTGTGATAGTGTGATTACTCTAATAAAATTAACATTTGAGGCCTGCGGTCCTAGGTGTGCTGCATAATGTTATGTGCAGGGACATATCTCTGGGGGCAGGGGTATAATTCGAGGTTGTGTTACACCCCCTAGAAAAAGGTTTTAAAGGAAAATTCTAATTTGGACTATTTTGTAGGGAAAAAAATAGGTATGTGGAAGAGAAATGGTAGGAAAATTAAATTAGAATACTTTGATTATGATTTGGAAAATAGTTATGTGTCTTATTTTCATGGCCTTACCCGACGGGACGCAGGGAGGGCACTGATATTAGTCCGGCAGAGATGTGAAATATTAAATGTACTATTTAAATTATAGATATTTCTGAATCAAATGTCAAATACTCGGCTATAAATATCAGAATCATTTCTCGACTCGGCATGATGCTTACAACATCATACCTGGGCCCGACCTCCGTCAGGCAGAGATGTAAAATGTTGGATGTACTATTTAGATCAGAGAATGATCAGGGGCAGGGCCAGGATAAAATGTCAAAGGGGCCACATTACGAAGTTATAATGCTATTGCTTTTACCCCACAAGTCCAGACTGTTTTCTACATTTTGATCAGGGAGATTGACCAAACCAAACCAGAAATGATGTGAAAGGTGTTTTATGAACAGTTTTGTTATCAGGGTGCACATGGCCGTACGGGACCATCTTACTCAAAGGGGGCCGATGTTTACTTTTTGCCCGACTCTAAAACTTATTACGAAGGAAAAATTGTAATAAATAAATGATTAATTTTAAGTAATGGTTTTACCACAGCTTTTGGCTTTGGGTTGGGTGGGGGTAGGTAGCCTTTAGAAAATAGTCTTCATTTCTAGGCCAAATTTTAGGATTTTTTGGCCAATTTTTGGAAAATTTTCTCCAATTTTCAGGAGCATTACTAATTTTCAAGATAATTTTCTTGGTTTTTTTGTTTTTTGGAAAATTTCTTAAATTCCAGGCAATTTCGGAAAATTTTTGGGCAGGTTTTTTCAATTCCCGATTTTTATGGCCATTTTTCAGAAAATCATCATCAATATTCGGGAGATTTCCAGGCAATTTTGTTTAATTTTTGGAAAATTTCCTTCATTTTTGGAATTTCATTCACTATTCATGCAGGTTTTTAGATTTGGCTATTTTTGACTAATTTTCTGGCATTTTTGGGAACTTAGGTTAATTTCGGGACATTTTCTTCCATTTTCAGGCAGTTTTTCGATTTGGGGAGAGGCCCGGGGTAGGGTTCCCTCGTGCCATAGGGCTTGTGTTGTGTTGTGTTGTGATATTGTTCCAGCATAGAATTCATGCATGAACAGATGAATTTGTGGCTTGAAAAAATTTGTTTTGTTGTAATTGTTTAATTGCTAAATTTGGGTTAGAAATGGTTTGAAATACACAAGTTGCAGAAAATTGAAATGAAAAGTCAGATACTTTATAAAATGTAGATTTTTGTTGTTATTTGTGAAATGGACTGAAAATCCAGGAATTCTATAATTATCTTTTTTTTTTAATGTTCTATGTTATTCAAGATTTTTATTTCTTTTTTTTCATAGCAGAAATTAATATTCTGATGTTTGTGTTCTCCAATTGAAATTGGTTAGATGAGTAGACTGGATTTTGATTACACACTGTTTTTACATGTATGTGCTGTTGGTGAATGGTGATGTGAAGTGTTGCGGCTGCTGTGGTTGTAGTCTGAATTTCTTTGATTAAAATTGGTTGTGATGCTTGGGTGAGTCTCCTCACGATAAGGGTCCGAATGGGGAACAAGGTTCCAGGGACAACCAGATTTGGTTGGTTCGGCTTAGTCGTCGACAAGCTTGTCTTGTGAGTAAATCCAATGCATGCATTACCATTTTTTCTAAAAGAAGTATGATGGAATTAACAGTAGCTGTTTTAGATCAAACATGCAGGTATAGTTTTGTGTAGCTTTTGGATTATGGGTGTGTGTGTGTGTGTTTTTTTTTCTCCATAGAGTTCATTGCATTTCGGAATGGCTGGTGACGGATGAGTCACTGCTATAAGTATAGAGGTTACATATGGCTTCGTTTTGTCAACTATTGTCATTTTGCAAAAGTTTTCTACTTTAATGCTTATTCTTAGTTGTTGCATGCTTTAACAAGCTTGACTTCCTTCTTAGATAAGGGTGCACTAGATAGGCATTCGGCAAGTGACGATAGTTTCATTATTATGCAGAAAAAGTCAGGTTAATCAGATTAATGCTATAGTTCAGACCCAAAACAATTGGAGTGATTGGTTCAGATCATGTAATTAGTGATGAAATTATTGGGAGTTTTAAGTTTCTGCCTTTTTTTTTATTTTATTGTATTCTGTATTATATTAAACTAATTTTGAACTTGATAAGCGCACTTTGATTAATTTAACTTGAACTTCACTAGTCTACTTTTAGTCATAGCTATATTATATATAGTCAGGTGACTTTTAGTTAAAACTTATGAGTTTTGAATATGATATGAAAGTGTAATTATGTGGATCCAAAATAGTTATTTTGTGGTTGAAAATGAAATGCCATTTATGAAACTCCTTGTTAGGTATATATTTGTTCCTTCTGTTATATTGTTACTCTGCTAGAAGAGGATATTTCTTTTCCTGCGAACACTGCATTCTCATGCTACAAGAATTTATTCCTTGTTTATCCTTTTTAGGGTCTGCATGGTGGTTAGCATTGGAACAATTGAACTGATCGTGATTTGTTGAATCGTCATAATTTTTCTTTTGATCATTTTGATAGCTGCAGTGAGGAGCAGTGGTTTTCTTGATTTGATGCGTTTATCATCTTTGTTATTTGTGTTAAAACTTTGCTTTGTTTCCTGATTCTATACTGCGTATATTATACTTGTTTATGTGACATCCTTCCATGATGATTATATTCAATATTTAGTCAGTAGTAAAGCGTTTACACGATTTGTAACTAATGTATTCATGTATTCGTATTATTATAAGTTTGTTTGCTATCCACCATTGTCCCAAGGATGTGACAATATTCAGCGGGGAGAGTTGTAAGAGATATTTTCCCCCCTCATGACCCATCTTTAGCTTTTCTCTCTATGTCTCTTTACCCATACAGTTATTTATCAGCTTATATCCTAGCAGCATTATTATTCAGTGATTACTCCTTCTAGTGATATACTTATTCATTCATACAAATTATCTCCTCATTCGCCTATTTTATTCCTTATATGGATCATAATGATACCTTTTACAATGAACTACTCACTATTCAAAGAAACATACTTGTGGCTGACCTATCCTTCACTGAAGAGTCAATTCCTCACTTTCTCCCTTTGTTAATGTTTTTACTTGGTTTTATAATACACTAATGTTCACTTGGTTTTATAATACACTAATGTTCACTTGGTTTTATAATTCTGTTAAGTAAAGTCGCATCTGTTTGTGATTTTGAGTTTAAAACATGATTTAAAAGTTTTTAATTTAATTTGTGTTTGCTGTTTTGTTATCAAAGTGTAATATTCCATGTAGCTCCCCACCCTAGCCTTCCATCCTGACAATGTGGAGTTAAAGCTCCCACATAAAGACACAGTCAATGGGATCTTGCATTTGAACATTTGTTCCAAAAATTTTCCTGGCAAAACTCCTGGAATCACGAAACCAGTAACAAACTCCACACCATCAAACCCAAAGTCGGGACCAACACCCCTCTGAACAGTTGCAGCCGCAGGGAAGACATTGTTGTCACCCGCATCTGCCTTGGCCACTCCTCTCTCACTCACTCCCATCTCTTATCTGGCTACCTCTCTGCTCCACTTGTATTACCAATCTCTCCATCAAGTATATCTTCCTAACCTGTCCCCTATACCAGAACTCCAGATCTCTTCTCTCCTTACTATCCTCAATCTCGGACCTATTCGAAAACAATTCTTCTCAAACATCATCAATTTCCTCTGCAACAACAACCTCTTCCACCACATTTAAACTTCCGCCTTCCCTCCTTTCTATACCTAATCTTACTTACCTCCTTTTTTTCTTCTTCTGCTTTTCTCCCTTACAAACCTTCCATCTCCTCACTATCCTAACTCTTACACCATTATTTATTAATACCTTCTTGGCACATTTGACTCTGACTGTCGCGGTGCCGTTAAACATCAACAAACCAAACCATTGTTCCAAAATCTATATTCCTTTTAAGTAATTGACATGATTTTAAGCGATTTTCAGTTACCAGAATCACGCCACAAAACGATAAGCTTCCTAAAGCTTCTCCCCCTGGGTGCCTACCAGGCAGCCAGGACGTCAACTCTAGATTTGACACAATATTTAGTAATTTTGTGCTATTAAAATCACGAGAAAAGCATAGCTTCCGGGAGCTTTGCTCTAGATTTCATCCAATTTTAAACAAATTTTCTGATATCAAAATCACGAGAAACATATAGGGCTTATGGGGGCTTCGCCCCCCAGCGCTCCTTTCCTACAGCTTCGCCCCATAGATTTGACACATTTTAAAACAAGTTTCAGCGGCTATCAAAACGTAGGACTTTAGTCCCCACCAGGGCTTCACGGCCTTTGCCTCAAGTATGCCTATAGATTTGACACAATTCTAAACAATTTCTTTGATATCAAAATCACGAGAAGCGCCAGGATTCCTGGTGCTTTGCCCCTAGATTTGATACAATTTTAAGCGATTTTCTGCTATCAAAATCACGAGAAACATATATGCTTCTGGGAGCTTCTCCCCCTTGCCCCTACCAGGGCTTCATCTATAGATTTCACTTTTGGAACTGACACAATAAACACTTTCCTGCTTTCAAGATCATGAGAAATGCAGGGCTTCCAACCTTCCAGGGGCTTCGTCCCTAGATTTGACACAATATTAAGCGATTTTCTGCTACCAAAGCTACGAGGAATGCAAGGCTTAAACCCTGGATTTGACACAATACCCCCTTACCAGGGCTTTGACTCTCAGGCTAGATTTGAAGCACTGATTTTAATTCCCCTACCCCAGTGAAACGTGACCCACCACGTGAATGCTCCATAGGCCAATACATTCCAGCGATCGACCAGATTAAAACCTTTCTTAGGCCTACGTCCGGCTAGTATAGGCACCCCCGATTTTTGTACACCCCCGAATTTTGATGCACCGTCATTCACCCCTGAAAATAATTATACCAGTGGCAGTAGGGCCTAGGCTAGCCTTAGAGCAATCAGTCTGATTGAACATTTGTACATGCAGGAAGAAGTTGCATATGGGCCTACAGTGCCAATGGTTGACCCGTATTTTGACCACCGCCGAATTTTAAGGGGCTTAACCTTAGGCCTAACGGTATGACTAAGTCACATCACTTGTAGTCAGATAACAATTTTGACTACAAGCCTAGGCTAGGCCTAGGTCTATATTAGTATTCCCCGTACTTGACCGTCGGACTGATACCAGCTGCGTTACTGTAAGTGATGGCTGCCGTCTACTAATGGATGGCCCTAGTACGACAATCCCAATGTCAATCGTACTGAGGGATGTGTATAATGACTAACCTAGGCCTATGCTATATTGAGATAAACATCTCACTCAGTATCATGCCGACGTGCTTCACACTACTTGCAATACAGCGGATGCATATGGCTATATTACACAGTCATATGTTATTTAATATTTAATAATATGCTATAGCCTCTAATGTTACATGGCTGCTATACCTAAGCCTATTGAAAGTATTGTCTAGCAAGTTGCGTGTTTAGTGCCTAGTTGTTTATCTCATGAACAGTAACATCTCTAAATAATGTAATTTGATCCACCTAGGCTAACAAAAATTTGAAAACATCGTTATGACTTATAATTGCTGATTAAAATCCTTTATAGACCTAATTGATTTATTCGTTATAGACCTAAGCCTAATTGTCACAACCGACGTACACTAATTGTCACAACCCACGTACACATGTTATCGCTGGGACATTTGTTCTCCGTTAGGCCGTAGGCTAAGTCAGAAACGACGTCAATCAGCTCGTGAATGTTAGCCAACAAGGAAAAACAGATCAGTGGGGAAGTAATAGGCCTGGAACGGGGTAGCCCTAGGCCTATATGATGAATAACTAGGCCCACTTTGATTGTGCAGGTTGAACTAATTATTTAGGCCTATTTGAGTTTATATCAACCAGTATCCTCGATCGGATATCATACATCTTACTGGTACATCTGCTGGGTAATTATGCATATTTTCACATTTTTCAAAGGAAGTTTCATATGGGTTATCTGCGTTAATACCGGTAGTACGGTACCTTTCTCTGGCCCAAGGTGTAATGTTAGGCTTCACCCTTACAGAAATGGCGAGCTCGCCTCAGGCTTATATTGAACCTCTTTGACTAGCTCGCTGCGTGCTCACGACGAGCTCGTCAAAATGTAAAAAATGAGTTCGTGGCGAGCTTGCAATTGGAACCTTTACGGCGAAGTCGTCAAAATGGCGAAGTCGTCAAAATAGCGGGCTCGTCAAAATGGCGGGCTCGTTGAAATGGTGGGCTCGTTGAAATGGCAGGCTCGTCGAAATGGCGTTCTCGTCGAAATGGCGGGATTGTCGAAATGGCGGGCTTGTCGAAATGGCAGGATTGTCGAAATGGCGGGCTCGTCGAAATGGCGGGCTCGTCGAAATGGCGGCTCGTCGAAATGGCGGGCTCGTCGAAATGGCGTGCTCGTCGAAATGGCGGGATTGTCGAAATGGCGGGCTTGTCGAAATGGCGGGCTCGTCGAAATGGCGGGCTTCGCGAAATGGCGGGCTCGTCGAAATGGCGGGCTTGTCAAAATGGCAAGCTCGTCCCCGCGAGCTTGTCTCTGACGAGCTCGTCCCTGCGAGCTTGTTTTTCTGACGAGCTAGTCGTGAGCTCGTCTCTCTGACAAGCTCACGGTGAGTTCGTCTCCTATCTTTTAACTTGTCTTTCTGACGAGCTCGTCATGAGCTCGTCTTTTTGACGAGCTCGCGGCGAGCTTGTCTCTCATCTTTTAACTTGACAAGCTAGTTTCTTGGGACAAAGTAGTCAACAGCAACTTTTGCTCGTACTTTTTGGGTCAATCAAATCTGGCAACGATCTGTACCTAATGAAGACAAAGAAAGCTGATTTAATGCTTTAAGATATATACTTTTATCTAATCTATAACAATGATCTGTTTAGAATAAGGTGATGGAATGAAAGATGTGTTCAACGGTGAAAGTAAATACCAAATATCACAATTTTCAAAACATAACAAGCACATTTCAAATAAATTTAAAATATTTAAAATATTCTAAGGTATGTATAAGGCTTATATATAAAGCAAGATAGAAATTAAAACAATCAGTTCATAAATCAAGTATACTGCTCCTCGTGTAGTGCCTGTCAAGTTCTAAAATAGCATTTTGATGGGAAGCAGTCCGTCACTTTCATAGATTGGTGCCCCTGCTTGTTTCCTTTTTCCAGGCACAAATTCTGAAAGAGAATGAACAAAATATATATGATAAACTGATTAATTATGTTCCTACAAAAATGAAATCATGTTCATGACTTTGCTAGGCAGGGGTAGCACCAGTGGGGTACGCAGAGGGAGCATTGTCCCTAAGACCTCCGGTCTAGCACCTCTACATCTGGATTACTATATTGTCTGGAAAGTTTTCTGAAAAACAAATGTGTGGTGAAACCAGTGAGATTGATCTTGTCAAAGAGGCAATTTACCTTCTCAGAGAAATCCTGGTGACACCCCTGCTGCCACCCCTGCTGCCACCCCTGCTGCCACCCTACTGCCACCCCTGCTGCCACTTCTGCTGCCACACCTGCTGCCACTCCTGCTGCCACCCCTGCTGCCACCCCTGCTGCCAAAGAAAGGCCATTTAGCAAATGCTTTTCTATGAATAATCCTGCAGCTGGGAACCCATGACTTCTCTGGCACAAACTGTCATCAATCCAAGGACCTCTCTAATTTCTTAAGTATTTTCCCCCCTTCAGCCAGATGTATTAAAGCAGGTAAGCAAAAGCACTGTGCAGGTTTGCTCCAAAGATAAGCAATACATGACCAGCAAATGGGAACTAAATGACACTTTACCACTTGCCAACCGAACAAATTGAAATTACATGGAGTGGGAGAGCTTAAAAGAGATAAATTGCTAAGCTTTGCACATTGACTTATTATTATATGAATCATAATGAATATTCCTTTTGATAAAAAAAGTTTGCCCCCCCCCCTCCCACCCCCTAAGTTTAATTAAAGTGATGATTAAATAAAGAAAACAAGCTACTAATTACAGTGAATAGTATGAAGTTAGGCCTATCTCCAATATAGGCCTATAATATTTTGTTACACTTTTACATAGTTATACCAGATAAAATATATATTAACAAATGGGCAAATTACAAGTAACTTCACACTTTGCCATGTTGTTTACAATTTTAGCATTTGTCCCTTTCCAAGTTCTTTGCATGTATGAACTTATGTACTGAACCATGCATGCACTGAACCATGCACTGAACCATGCACTAAACTTATTGTTTAATTTTGTTTTTAAAAGCTTGACAAATAAACTGTAAATTCAGTCAAGTTTTCCTGCACCAATTATTTGACCATGTCATTGATCACAAAAAATGGTTCCTACCCTCATCCCTTGATGGTCAATTGCATTGTTATCCACAATAATTGGGTTTGCTGGAGATTATATATAGTCAAGCCAGTTATGTGTGTCCTGAGAGTTCTGTTGGCCTTCAAGAAAACCCATTTCCCTTTCATTTCTTGTAGGAAGTGTTAAGAGTTTGCTGCAGTCACTTCAAGACCAAGCTTGTATTTTTGGTTCCACCCATTACACAGAGTGTAATGAGTGGAACTTGCCAAATCGTATGTGAGCTCCCATATGTGCCTGTGCAATGGTTTGCTTTAAAATGCATCTCCTCTTAGGTTTTAACAGTTTTGCTCTTAAAATTCTGGCTCAAACAAGATTTTTGTATGTTTCATATAGCTTGTATTTTGCTGAGAGATATTCTATGTATTTTTTAAATTAAAGCTCGAAAGGTTTTCTACAGTATCAGATTTCATACGTAATGGTGCTAAAATTAGCTAGCTGTAGACATAATGCTCCGCATACTGTACATGGCTATGTCTTCATGCGTTCAGTACATGTGTTTCCTATTAGCACTATTTACTCATTGTATTAAACATATCTAAAAGATTATTCATTTGTGTAGTACAGTACCTTTCATATAAGACCAAAATTATGTGATTTCATGAAAATTTGAGTGAATTATGGGATGATAAAAAAATCTATATAGGAGACTTCAAGCTGTGTGAAATTTTTGGGAAGTGACTTTGTGTTATGTCAGGGAGTTGGCATTAACCCTTACTCTACCAGGGCTTTGAAAAAAGCAAGCCCAATTTTCGTAACTTTTTTTTTTTTTGCATATGCATTTTTGACAACTTTCATTTCATTTCTTTCATTACAAGTTTGGTTGGAATAGAGGCTAAGATATTTATCTTTTGAGTAATGAAAGCCAAATTAGGAAATATTGGACAAAAATATGCGAATTAAGCAATTTTCGGCTAAATTTGGTCAACAAATGGTCAATCTTTGCAGAAGTATAACTTCTTGTCAATATTAAAAACAGAGATTTGTGTTACATATTTACATTCTTTGGAAAAATTTTTTCCAATTAAGCTTTATCTTTAATTTTTAGAAAGAAAGGAAAGATGAAAAAACACCAAAAATGATTATAGTCATAAGACCCCTAAAAGCTGCAGCAGAAAAAGGTTTACACAGTGGTCATGGTGAGACTCGAACCTGGAGTGCTCGAGTGCTAGCTGCGTACATTTCCTCTGCACCACTTATTTGTTCAAAATGCCATTATTTATATATCAAAGAAAAGGAAATTGCGAGCACTTTTGAATCATACGTAATGTTATAGCTTAATTAAATGATTTATCAGCTGGTTTTAGAGTAATTTTAAGCCGATGTCCGCCTGGATTTCAGCATGCATGATGCAGTACTGTACTGCAATCTGTAGTGTAGGCCTACTCTGATTAAGTAAGTATTTATGTTAAGTTATTGGGTACGAATCATCTTGAATTCAAATTCTTAAATATTGCTAAAGGGAAACTTACTCTCAATAGCTAAGATCAAGATTTTTTTGTAATAAAAAGAGCACAATCTCTGATTCTGTTTTAAGCTTTGCCAAGGCCCAGGGCCTTTAAACAAATATTTATTTATTTTTGTGATGGAGGGGGAAGAATAGGGGTGGGGTGTTATGAATCTCGATCAACTGAGCATGGCGGGTATGCTGTACGTACCATCATGAATTTTCTTGTTCTGCGTATGATTTGTTCAATACTATCATTGCTGAAAGAAAATAAACTTTTGATTAAATAAACTTTATTTTTCAACAATCACTGTGCAGCTATTCAGGGCCTATTATAGGAGAATTCAAGTTTTCTTGATAAACTGAACATATTGCGGGTAGGCCTAAGCTGCTACTGTGGTTTTTTTTTATAACTTTAGTAAACTTTCATCACAATCATTATTTATGTTTTCATGCAAGTGCCAGAGATTTTATTTAGTGATCTACCGAACATTGCAAGCACACTGTTATTGTGTGTGTACCATCATGAATTGTCTTGATCTATGTGTATAATTTGTTTAGTAATGATATTGCTGAGAGAAACTTAATTTTGATTAAATAAAAGTATTTTTTATTTCATCACATTTTTTTTTTTTTTTTTAAAGCTCATACTTCAAACATTTTGATTAATATTTATATTGAATTAATTCATTAACAGTTAATTAGTAGTTGAATGTTTGTATTATATCAACATTTTAATGGAATATTACAAGTTCATTCAAATTGGTTTTAATCAAATTAATTGCATCTAGTTTATTAATTCATTAACAGTTAATTAGTAGTTGAATGTTTGTATTATATCAACAATTTAATGGAATATTACAAGTTCATTCAAATTGGTTTTAATCAAATTAATTGCATCTAGTTTTGAACAATGTCATAGTAAGTAAATAACCCAAAATGTGTAGAATTCCAATTAATTTCACATGATTTTTAAGAATTGTTTAATTACGTGTTTGTTTGTCTTGTTATTTAAATTATACACACAGTTTAGCTAGAAACTTACAACTGTCAGCTTCATTATTTATTTAAAGCACACTGAAATAATTTCAGATTTGCACACTTTGATCCAATCAGTGAATTGTTGCACTTTTTGTCAATGTTAATTAATTATTTAGGTCATTAATTAGACTTTTAATTTAGCAAATTTTACATTAAAACACATTTGTCTCAATTTCCTAAATTTAGTGTATGTTATGGTTTGTTTACACTTTAACTATGTCAATCAATTCTTTAACGATGTCATATTAATCAATCATTTATTTTTTTAAGTTGGAAGAGAATATAGTACAGAACATGAAAATACTTGATAGCAGTGGTAAAGTAACATGTCCAAACATTTATTATGCTTTCAAAATGCTTGAATCTTCAAAATTTGGCCAAATCTGCTTGTCATGGAAATGATCATCAAGAACTTAGAGGTAAACAGATTTAAGCTAAAAATTAGTAGACTTCAAGAAAATCTTTAAATTACATTTGAAAAGATCAAATATGACAAAAATAAAATTACTTTTAAAATAAAACCAGTCAGTTGATTTTTGCACTGCCATGGGTTGAACTATAACATCATTGATGTCTACTTCAAAATTGGTAGCCTTTTGTATGTCAATGTTTCCTACCTCCCCCATAAAGATTTTTTTGTATAGATTTAGAAGGAAAAAAAGTATATATATTACAACAGTCTAATTATTCGCAGAGAAAAGGACAAATTTGTAATTGAATTCCAGTGTGCTCTATAACTATGTAAAAGTTTTACTGTTAAATTACCTGTGTTAAAATACAAATTCTAAAAGTACCACAGTAAGGTTTTTCCTGACTCTAGTTTAAGCATAAAAAATGTCAAAACATTTGACTCAAAATAGAGATAATTTAATTCTTTTTCTGAAAATTAGGTTTGTATTCAAAATTCCTCCTCCACTTTCCAATTACAGCATGTAGAATTTTGCCCAAAATTTGACGACTGCATAAAAGTCTATCGCTAATCAAAAAAAAAAAAATTGTGTGTAGTTTTTGACAATCTAAAATTTGTCTGAATTTGATGTTAGTAGGTCAATCTCATCATGAGTTAAGACTTACTTTTTTTATTAATATTATTTAAGTAAGTCTTATAATTATTATTACTATAACTATTATTATTATTATTATTATTATTATTATTATTATTATTATTATTATTATTATTACTATTATTAATTATTATTACTTTATAATTATTGTTATTATTATTATTATTATCATTTATCATTATTATTATTATGATTATGATTATTTTTATTTTTAATTTTATATTATTAATATTGTTTTTTTATTGTTTTTAATTTGATATATTTGTTAATTTTATGGGTATTGTTTCTTGAAATGTCATTACATTTTTACCCCTTTTAAATGAAGCTCATGGTTTTATCATAACCATTTTGTCACATTATTGTACTAATAAGTTTAATTTCTCAGCATTTCAGTTAGGTTTTAGGTCTTACTGGCTTGATATTCTGTTTATCAGCTAATTTGTAATTCTTACACAATGCTTTTAACAAATGAATTTCTGTAAGCAGATATACATGTAATCTCTTATTACACATATAACTTTTGTGACTTTAGCCAATTTACACATACCACTGAGTATCCCTAAATTTGTTAATTTGAATGTAGCATGAAACATTTTACCCAATCACATGCACTGGCAGGTTGAATATTTTCCATGAAACCTTGTAATAATGATAATAACAATTCGTTGTTTTCATTACAGAAATTGGTTTCAGAATGGCCTTCATAAAGAAAGCTGTTTCTATGTGGACATGTGATGATGTTTCAAACTGGCTTCTTCAAGAAGGATTTTCAGACTACATGTATGTGTTTTGCGAGATACATAAAGTAGATGGCCCTGCTCTCCTGTGTATCACAGAGGAGGATCTTAAAAATCCTTCTTTGAAGATTTGGAGGTTAGGGGACATGAAACGGCTACTTATCAGTATCAGCAAACTTCGCTCTGAGAATCCATCTTGTGTGGATAGCCTCTTTCCATATCACGCCACGTCTGTGAATCCATGTAGCCCTGGAAGGAGTTCTAGAGTGAATGCAAGAGGTTCCCAGCAATATACGTTATCAAATGGAAACATTCACAGATATGAATTCCAAGATGGAGATGATAAGAATTTAAATGACCATGAAAACACAAAATTAGTATTTAAAGCAGAAATTGGAAAATTAGTGATAAGTTATTTGTATGTGAGCTGTGTGTTTCTTGTGACTGCATTTGTGATGGTTGAAGTTCATGACAGGGTACCAGATATGGAGAAGTACCCGCCTCTGCCAGACATTGTCTTGGATAATGTGCCTTACATGTCCTGGGCGTTTAAAGCCAGTGAGATTTGTGGCCTTCTCTTAACTTCATTCCTCTGCATCATCATATTCTTTCATAAACACAGGTAAGGCCATCTTCTTTGATTGAAAAAAGACACTTTTAATTTCTTTTTTTAAATGGAGAAATATTAAAGTTCATTTTAATTTGCTTTCCAAAGGTATATTTCTGCCTAGTGGTATTTATCATTTTAGATTATTGATTTATGAAGGAAACCACTATAAAACAATTTATACAATTCTTTAAGTTACCACTTTTGTGAATTTTATGCTTCAAGTAGTCACAATTATTTTGGTATGAACATGGTAGATTGTGAAGCTGAATCCCACAGCATGTGACAAATAAAGATTCACTCTTGCATAGAATGCCTGGTATACATCTTAAAATTATTCATCTTTTTTAATTTGAGGGGGGAAATGTTTTTTAATGATTGTTACATGTGTTTACACACTTAAAGGTCATAAATTTCAGTTTTGTAATGAATGATAAACCTTTGCACTCATTTGATACAGATTTATTGTTCTGCGGAGAGTATTTGCCATCACTGGAACAGTCTTCCTTCTACGTTGCATCACAATGTTAGCCACCGCCCTTTCAGTGCCTGACACTAGACTAGGCTGTGCTGGCAAGGTAAGAAAAATGTTATCAAACTAAGATATGCAACAATTATGTGAGGTAGAACTACTATTTAAAAAGAAAGAAAATGCAAGGATGGATGTTTTATGTTTGTCTCTCACATGAAGGCATGGACCATGAAAGGTGTATTCATCGACCATGAACTGTGTACTTACTAACCATGAAAGGTATACTCAATGACCATGAAACATGTACTCACTGACCATGAATGGTGTATTCTCTGACCATGAAAGGTGGCCTCATTGACTATGAAAGATGTACTCATTGACCATGAAAGGTGTACTCATTGACCATGAAAGGTGTATATTTGACCATGAGAGGTACCCATTGACCTTGAAAGGTCATGGCCAATGAGTACACCTTTCATGGTCAATGAGGGCACCTTTCATAGTCAATGAGTACACCTTCCATGGTCAGTGAGTACACCTTTCATGGTTAATCAGTACACCTTTCATGGTCAATGAGGCCAACTGTGAAAGGTGTACTCATTGACCATGAAAGGTTCAACTCATTGACCATGAACTGTACTCACTGACTATGAAAGGTGTACGTAGTCACTGACCATGAAAGGTGGCCTCATTGACCATGAAATGTGTACTCATTGTGACCATGAAAGGTGTACTCATTGTGACCATGAAAGGTGTACTCATTGACCATGAAAGGTATACTCACTGACCATGAAAGGTGGCCTCATTGACCATGAAAGGGATACTCACTGACCATAAAGGTGTACTCATTGACCAGAGGAGGAGTTTATGTTTGTTATCACTACAAGAGTATTTACATTCTACATCAACTTTTGTCTGACAGAAGTGATTTTATATGCAACAATCACTTTCAGCTTTATCTACAACTTATTCAATGTCACCCTCACTGGCCTAACAGTATATTTCTATTGAAGGATTAGTGCAGTGGTCTAGCAAGTTCATCTTATATGAAAGAGGACATTAGAATACAAAAATGGTGAAAAAAGTAATAATCTTATTTCGTTTAGAAGATTTTCATGTTTTAACATCTGGCTCATTGTTATACTGTACTGTGAAAGGTTGGTGCCCTCATTCCCAAATTCTAAATGATTGTAATTGAACCTTTTTAGCTACTTGATTTTTCTCTGTTCAAATTTCTGCATATGATAAGTTACTTACTGTAAGAAATTTTTATCTTTAAACTTTCTTCAGGTGGTAAATTTTGATTATCTTATAAGAATCTGTTTTATTACTTTCTGACATAAGTCTATGCAGTAGTTTTTAAGCTGCAAATCTATTAAAGGGGAAAAAACAATAGAATTAGAATGCAATACAGATTTTGTGAGGATGTGATGTCTGAAGTAGTCTGATTTCAGCTGTTCCTACACAAGTCAGTCACAACTTTGAACTCAGAAGAAGATATTGAATTAGTTTCTTTACCATTTAAATAAAAACAGAAGTTCTTTTTGATATAAGATGAACTTGTTAGGCCACTAACTAATCCTGTTTTCTATATACACAGTTCAAGATCAGTATGAAATATTGAATGTTTTTACTGTTGATTTAATTCGGAATATTTCTAACATTTAAAGTCCTCATGATGTAGACAAAATTACTGTATGATCTGCAATAAAAAGTTTGGATAGTGGTAGACAAAAACATAAATGTTTTCTCGCCCAAGATCAGTAAATTTAAAAGAAGAGTGAAAAATATGACTTCAAACATGTTGCTGATGTCATTACAGAAATCAATGTTATTGAAATATAAGCTTTTTTTCTAAAAAAGATGTATGGAGATTTCAATAAGAAAGTCTGGAGGGCGATTGAGATATGCTCTGGGTTTGGAATGACAATAACAGGTGTGCGTACCTGTGGCGACTACATGTTTAGCGGACATACCATCGTCCTGACAGTGGCAAATCACTTTATCACTGAATGTAAGTACCACAGTCTTCCAAGCACCTATTTTGCTTGTTGCTTAAGTTGCATTTTAGTTTTGCTTATTTTGCTCAATTTCAGTAAATTTTCCTTTGAATTATGAATGTGTGTTGCATGAATGTGTATTGCATAGATGGATGTTGTATGGATGGGTTGGGCACGGATGGGTGGTGCACGGATGGGGATGCACGGATGGGGGTGCACGGATGAGAGCGCCACGAATAGGTGGTGCAGGGATGGGTGGTGCATGGATGGGTGGTGGAGGGTGGGTGGTGCACAGGTGGGTGGTGCAGGGGTGGGTGGTGCACAGGTGGGTGGTGCAGGGGTGGGTGGTGCACGGATTGGGTGGTGCACGGATGGGTGGTGCAGGGGTGGGTGGTGCACAGGTAGGTGGTGCAGGGGTGAGTGGTGCACGGATGGGTGGTGCACGGATAAGGGGTGCACGGATGGGTGGTGCAGGGATGGGTGATGCACTGATGGGTGGTGCACTGATGGGTATGCACGGATGGGGGTGCATGGATGGGTGGTGCGCGGATGGGTGGCGTATAGATGGCTGTTGTATGGATGGGTTGGACACAGATGGGTGGTGCATAGATGGGTGGTGCACGGATGGGGTGCACGGATGGGGTGCATGGATGTGTGGTGCCCGGTGGGTGGTGCATGAATGGGTGGTGCACGAATGGGTGGTGCACGGATGGGTGGTGCGGGATGGGGTGCGGATGGGGGTGCACGGATGGGGGTGCGGATGGGGGTGTACGGATGGGTGGTACACGGATGGGGATGCACCGACGGGATGCACCGACGGGATGCGGATGGGGATGCACGGATGGGGATGCACGGATAGGGGTGCACGGATGGGATGCCGGATGGTTGGTGCACGGATGGGTGGTGCACGGATGGGTGGTGCACGGGTGGGTGGTGCGGATGGGTGGTGCACGGGTGGGTGGTGCACGGGTGGGTGGTGAACGGGTGGGTGGTGCACGGGTGGGTGGTGCACGGGTGGGTGGTGCACGGGTGGGTGGTGCAGGGGTGGGTGGTGCACAGGTGGGTGGTGCAGGGGTGGGTGGTGCACGGATTGGGTGGTGCACAGATGGGTGGTGCAGGGGTGGGTGGTGCACAGGTAGGTGGTGCAGGGGTGGGTGGTGCACGGATGGGTGGTGCACGGATAGGGGGTGCACGGATGGGTGGTGCAGGGATGGGTGATGCACTGATGGGTGATGCACTGATGGGTATGCACGGATGGGGGTGCACGGATGGGTGGTGCGCGATGGGTGGCGTATAGATGGCTGTTGTATGGATGGGTTGGACACAGATGGGTGGTGCATAGATGGGTGGTGCACGGATGGGGTGCACGGATGGGGGTGCATGGATGTGTGGTGCCCGGTGGGTGGTGCATGAATGGGTGGTGCACGAATGGGTGGTGCACGGATGGGTGGTGCACGGATGGGGGTGCACGGATAGGGGTGCACGGATGGGGGTGCACGGATGGGGGTGCACGGATGGGGGTGCACGGATGGGGGTGTACAGATGGATGGTACACGGATGGGGATGCACCGACGGGGATGCACGGACGGGATGCACGGATGGGGATGCACGGATGGGGTTGCATGGATGGGATGCGGATGGTTGGTGCACGGATGGGTGGTGCGGATGGGTGGTGCACGGGTGGGTGGTGCACGGGTGGGTGGTGCACGGGTGGGTGATGCACGGGTGGGTGGTGCACGGGTGGGTGGTGCACGGAGGGTGGTGCAGGGGTGGGTGGTGCACGGGTGGGTGGTGCAGGGGTGGGTGGTGCAGGGGTGGGTGGTGCACGGGTGGGTGGTGCACGGGTGGGTGGTGCAGGGGTGGGTGGTGCACGGTGGGTGGTGCGGATGGGTGGTGCACGGGTGGGTGGTGCACGGGTGGGTGGTGCAGGGGTGGGTGGTGCAGGGTGGGTGGTGCAGAGGTGGGTGGTTCACGAAGGAGTGATTTTTGTTTTCACTTTTAAATGAAATGATCTGAGATATTAGGTGGGTAAATATCATAGAATTTACTTCAAGTTATACTTTACCTTCCAGGCTATAAATATGCAATGTAGTCCAATGACCTGATTCTAACACACTTCTAACCGACCTTAAAAACATAGTTACCAACCCAGCCCTAACATCCATAATACCTCTAACATCTCTCACACAAGCGGACCTTCGACTCTTGCTGACGGAAGGCCTGAACCTCTTCGCAGGACACTTCCAATATGTCCTGCCGCTCCAGGCCAGCGGACAGGACGATTTTAAGAAGACTAAGAAGCTGTTGGCAATGGCGAAGCCTTTGTCATCTACTCCCGCACATTACTGGGCCCCCGCCTCCACGAGGGGCTGAGGCATGGCTGCCCAGTGGCGGGCTCCACGTTGCGATAGCGGCGAAGCCCAACACAATTTCTTTTACTCGCCAGGAGTCCCAATTCATGGACCGGCAGAGTGAACGTGGGAGAGAGCAATTAACGCTCCTTCCCCACTGCATGCAGAGCGGGTGCCTCTCCTTCATGCAGGTGGGGAAAGGGCAAGGGACAGCGACTTTGACCCACTTCCTACTCCCCCACTGATGGGCAGACAGGTTGGGAGGGCGTCTGTGGAAATTCACAGAGATGTGCGAGAAAGTCACCACAGACAAATGGGTGCTGAGAACCATTCGGCAGGGCTACCGTGTGAAGTTCACAACCCTCTGCCTCTGGGAGGGGTCTTTCACCCCACCCCCACGCCTCGCTTGGGCATCCAGGCCAAGTTGTTGAATACAGAGATCAAAGAGCTTTTGGCAAAGAATGCCACCACCCCGATCTTGAATCCGCCCAGGGACCTCGTAATGTCCATGTTCTTCCTGGCCCCCAAGAGGGGGAAGAAGTGGCGCCCAATCATCATTCTAAGACAACTCAACAAATTCATTCGTCTGTTGAAGTTTAAGATGGACACGCTCTACTCCATCCTCCCTTAGTTGACGAAGGGCCTGTGGGCCACCTCTGTCAACCTCACAAGACGCGTATCTGCACGTGGCGATGCCCGGAAAACATAGGTGATATCTGGCATTCCAATTTGAATGAGTCACATACACGTTCAGGGCGCTACCCTTCGGGCTATCGATCGCCCCCAGGGTCTTCACTTGGATAACGACGGTTCTTATGGCCTTTTTATGAAAGTAAGGCATCAGAATCTTTATGTATCTATAATGTGGCTTATAATTGCAGAAGATGCAGCCACAGTTGAAGAACACACAAGCATAGTCATAAGAGTGGCTCAGGACTTTGGCTGGGTAATCAACCTTGCCAAGTCCAGTCTAGTTCCTTCCTAGACTCCCACATTTCTGGGAGCAATCCTGGATATCACACAAGGTTGTATACAACCGACATGATGGCAGTAGCCGATGTCCTCCTTTTGTAACCTATGTTGCCGGCGAGAGTGTGGCTGGTATTCTTAGGATACCTAGCCAGTCTGGTAGATGTAGTCCCATTGTGCAGGTTTCACATGTGAGACCTACAATTTCATCTACTGGATCATTTCGTTCCAAGGAGGGAGCTCAGTGTTCCTGCCCCCTGTAAACAAGCAGTGGTGGTGCCTCCACTCTCACCTGTCACAGGGAGCTGTCTTTCCACCTGCCAGACCTTCACTGTCAGTGGTGACAGACACATCTGTGACGGGGTGGGGAGCGCATTTAACGTGGTCCCAAGTTGCGGGACATAGATCTGTTCATGTCCGTGGACAACCACAAGCTACAAAGTTTTGCACTCTGATCCCTGACCCGAGAGTCTGGAGAGTCGACGCATTCATGATCAGGTGGACCCACTTTGTGAGCTACACCTTTCCGCCGTTAGCGCTAGTGCCGATAGTACTAGACAAAGCGACGTACGATCAGTGTCACATGTTGCTCCTGGTAGCTCCCAATTAGCCCGGCCAATTGTGGTTCCCTTTGCTGCTCAATCTAATTGCAAGTTTCCTGTACGAGCTTCCGGTCAGGGACGACGTAGTCTCAATCCCGGGCTCCGGCAAACTGCACCACAATCCAAAAGCACTCCATTTGACTGTGTGGCCTCTATCCGCGAATTCTTGGTGTCGCAAGGCCTTTCAGAGGAAGCTGCCCATGTGGCAGCCCAAAGTCGGAGACCCTCCACTTTGGGGATGCATTTTGCCAGACTTGTTGATGTTTTAAGACTGGTGCCAGAATTGATCGGTTTCTCTGCATACGGTGCCTCTTGGTGACATAGCGGATTTCTTGTTGTGTCAGTTTAATCTGAATAAATCCATCAATACAGTCAAGGGTTTTCGGACAGCCATAGCAACTATCCACTGGGCTTTCTAAATGGGTTGACCATCACCGACGTGTGGCCTCTGGAAATATTAGTTAAAGGAATTTTCTTAAGAAGACCTTCAGTTCAGAACCTTGCTCTCCCGTGGGACATGCAAGTAGTTCTCGAGACACTAGCACAGGCTCCGTTTGAGTCGCTGTCTGCGTGTCCGCTTAAAGAACTGACGATTAAAATGTATTTTCTATTCTCTGCCGCCTCTGCCAGATGCAGAGGTGCCGTTCACACGCTTTCCTTTAAAAAAGGCCACATTTGCTTTGAATCTGGGGTGTACGGCTTGTACCTGACCCAGCGTTCTTGGCCAAAAATCAAAGCTTAGTGTTTCTACCGAAACCGATATTCTTTCCGACGCTCTCTATGTTTTCTGACACATCAGAGGAGAGGGTGCCCCGTTCGATGTCTCAAGCAATATGTTAAACGTACATAATCCTTACGGAATGACGTAAAAGTTGTACATGTTTTTACAAAATCCACATCACGCCGTTTCGTGTCAAACGATTTTGTGATTGATTGTTCAAGCACTCACGTATAATAAATCCGTGTTGTTCATGGTACAATCAGTTAAGGCACTTCAGGTACGAGGCATAGCTACATCAATTGCACTATTTGATGAGGTTCCCCTCAGCGAGATTCTACACTGCTGTATGGAAAACACCAGCCACATTTATCTCCGCATATCTGAAGGATATACCAGACTACCAAGGCTAAGTTGCAAGGGCCGTTCTTTCCAGAAGAGGACCGTCCCTTTCATGAGGTGAATATCCTTGTATTTTATTCACGTTTTCTCCTTTCAGTTACGATTCAGCCATTAATTCATTGAAGTCTTGCTTGTTTACTAACGAATTTTGGCAACTGTTTTGGCACGTTTGATTTGTTTATTTTACTAACGAAATTTTTGTCGTTGTTCAAGCACTTTTTATTTTGTTTAATTTTACTAACAAAGCTTTGCCGTTGTTTGGGAAATTTTTAGTTCGTTGTTTTACTAACTAAACTTTGCCTTTTTTTGGCACTTTCTATTTTGTTTATCTTTACTAACGAAATTCTGCCGCTCTTCTGGCAGTTTCTGTTTAGTTTAACTTTACGGATGGTTTGTTTCCCTTATGTTAGACAAAACTGCTCCAGTCCGCTGGCGAACCTCGTAAGTTTTCGCCATGACATTTTGGGCATTGTTTACAGTTTGACTCTTTATCACTAGCAACTTCTGTTAACATGTGTTTTAGGGCAACTAATCCAACTTCAGTCAATGCCTTGCCTCAGTTATTACTAACAGGGTTGTTCCCTGTTCCTATGTTATAACTAGGAGTGGTTTACTATTTTATAGTAATTCCTATTCAGAGGTTTTTGTCCTCAAGAGGATAAGGAATTTAATCCTTAAAGTAGGATAAAACTAGCACGAGTATAAGGTCCAGCCTTTTGAAAATTGTGCTTCAACTTAAACCCCCTTCCTTCCGTTCCTCGGTTGCAATCTGATTGCATATTTATATCATGGAAGGTAAGATATAACTTGAAGTAAATTTACACTGCTAAGTGTAGCGGGGATATTTATGAGAGTTATACTTACCTTCCATGCGTCCCGGCTTGCCTCCCCTCTGGTTCAGGCCCCAGTGGAATGTTAAGTGAGGGATGTTAGAGGTATTATGGAGGTTAAGGCTGGGTTGGTAACTACATTTTTAAGGTCCGTTAAAAGTGTGTTAGAATCAGGTCATTGGACCAGATTGCATATTTATAGCATGGAAGGTAAGTATAACTCTCGTAGATATCCCCACTACACTTAGCGGGGTAAATAGATGTTACTTGAAAGGATATGGTATTAATGGCAGGTTTATATTGATTTCATAGTTTCATATTTAGTTACATATTTAGTTACTTATTTACAGCAGTACTTATATGTTAAAGTTACATGTTTAGTTACATACTATTTATCATCATATACACTTGCAGAATATTTCTGAAAATAACCTTTGAAAGCAAAGAAGCCTCAAACAGCTTATACTATGAACTGTATACTATTTAACAGTTTTGCATTAAAACATGACATGTTACTTAAACTTCACAGACTCACCCCACCACTGGTACACTCTTCACACAATTTCTTGGCTACTGAACATTTTTGGTACATTCTTCATCTTGGCTGCCCATGAGCATTACTCCATTGATGTCATCATCGCCTTCTACATCACCTCTCGCCTCTTCCTATACTACCATTCACTAGCCAACAGCTGTGCCCACAAACAGAAGGACAGGAGGATCGTGGTGTGGTTCCCAATGTTCACTTATTTTGAAGCTAAAGTAGATGGCGCCGTACCAAACGAGTACAACTGGCCCGTTCCTCAATGGCTAGTCAGTTATTTTAAACAGTCAGATGGGCATATAAAATCTAGTTAAAGAATGTGATACATCTTGCTACAGTATTTTTGTTTATAATAATCTCAACCTTTACTAGAAAGTTAATTTTTAAGGCAAATTTTTCTGAACTTTCAAAGATATTCATGCCATGCCAAAAATGATGCAGTTTAATGGTCAGTAGAATGCATACAAACAAAGCGTTTAAATCTTTATTTGTTAAAATTTATTTTTGCACTCCTTGGAGATGTTTTCACTCACCAAAGATCTGAGAGCAATATTAATTTCAACTTTCCAAAATGGGCTTTTATTATTTTGAAGTTACATAAACATGCAAAGTCAATTTATTTTCAGAAGCAGTCTTTATGCACTAGTTGGAAACCAGTATTGTGTTGCATGTGTTGCATTAAACTTTGATCAAGTAACATAGTACGTGGGTTACTAAGAGTATTTATCTGAAAATTATAGAAAAATTATGCTGATCACAAAATTATCTGATCAGTCAAAATAATTAAGCCATGTGAAAGGTTTTTTTTTCTTTCTGATATTCTAAATATGATGTAGATAATGGCTAATAAACTTGATACTCATCAAAATTTAAAAGTCATTAACCATATCGTCAATGTACTGTCGACCAAAAAGTGAATTCATTCAGGGTTAATGTACACTTTCTGGCGTATTTATTTGCTCTTGTGAAGGATGTAATAATTTGATAGAGGGGGAGCTTTTAGGTCTTGGTTCAACGAACAACATTATGCCGTTGCTAACATCAGTGTTTAAATAAACTACAATTAGTATACTATCATGCTTTGTGAATCATTGTTACCACAAAGTGTATTTTTAAAAGAAGTAAAATGTAAGTCCTGTTACTTGTTGATAGCAAGTTTTACCAAATATTTTTTCAGTTCTTAGTAGAAAGTGCTGAATAAAATCTAGAATGAGGAACATGTGAGATTGCTTGCTCTATTCTCAAAACAGATAACTACTTTTCAGTTTATAGAAAGAGTTTGATCATATGACCAGCAAAACAGTTTGCTCATGTGACCAGCTAAAACAGTTTGATCATATGACCAGCAAAACAGTTTGCTCATGTGACCAGCTAAAACAGTTTGATCATATGATTATCTAAAACGGTTTTGCCAAAAATTGTTACCTTTGTGTTTTTCTCTCAACATCCCTTTAGGGGAATTGAGCTTATGCGATATCTAACTTAAGAGCCAGGTTCTTGCCTGGATACGTTCAGATTTTTGCAGCATTTATCATATCCTTAGTGTCTTTTGGATATTTTGCTGTGTTGCTATGTTTGCCTTAAATAGATCGATATGTTGATGCAATAACAGTGCATATTGCTGTGTAGTTTTAACGAATTTTGCATTCCAAAATTTGCTAAAAATGTTTCAAATACTCTGATTTCGCTCGGCGCAGTCCGAGTGAATTTAGCATACATAATTACATTGGCTCTGGAAATATCACCGGATACCTCCGATGGAAAAAGAACTCTGCTTTCAACAGTTCTATGGTTCGAGCCTTAATCTTTAGTTTGACACATGTGCTAATTGGGCTTAATACCCCGTTTAGGAACTGTCCTACAGGATAACCAAATTGGAGTATAACACTTGTAGTTAATAGCTCGTTTGGGCTATAAACTTGGGGTTAAAAACTATTAAATAGGGCTACCTTGAATAGGCTATCTATTATGCATATTGCACAATTTAGGCTATAAAATCACCAAAGTGTAAAGCAAAATCCACATTGAGCCCACTGCCACATTTACACGCATGAGCTGGCCTGCAGTAATATTATCCACAATAACTTGCCTATTCATGAGAAGTTATTTGTTTGCGTATAGTTGATGCATAAAATGGCGAGTTTATTCTTGATGTGTATTTGTTCAGGGGTCAAGTAAGTGGTCCATCTTTGACAGAGGACTACGAAAGAAATTTTTAGAGGATTAGTTCAGTGCCGTGGTTCAAACATGTCCATCTTATGTGAAAGAGGACTTCAAAAGAAACAAAATGGTGAAGAAAGAGTTCAATTTTTTTTATTCCACTAATGAGATATTCACATTTAAAGTTGTCTTATCTGTGTAGAAATGACTGGTGTAGTAAGTCTTAAGTTGGCGTATGCATCCTCACATTCTTAACAATTGTTAATGTAGTTCTATTCATTTTTTTCGCTATTTAAATTATCTTTCCTCGAACTTTCTTCAGGCAGTATATTATTAATACCCTTCCTATAGATTCAGTTTTTCTATTTTTTGACATATCCCATGGTTTTTAAACCACAAAATTGCAGACCAAAATATGATTGATTATACAAAGAATTTGAAAAATCTCAAGCTATGACATCACAACTAGTCTGATTTCAGTCGTTTCTACACAAACGATACCAACCTTTAAACTTAGCTATCTCCGTATTAAACGGAATAAGATTTTTGAATGCTTTTGTCACACTATTTTGTTTCTTTTAAAGTCCTCATTCTTATAAGATATACTTGCTTGACCCTGAAATTATCCTTTGAAATCTTTGTAGTTATATTTTGTGATAATGATTGCCTCTGGAAGTGTATTTGTGGGATGCTATTATTGATTAATTGTGCTTCCTTAATTGCAATGATAATTATTCGCTCAGAAAGGCTAATATATTAGCCAGTTAGCAGTACGAGTAAAATATATCATAGTTAAAATCATGTCTTGTTGTAAGGATGCAAAATCCATCTTGATTGTATACAGCAGTATCTTGCTGTTAGTTTGTCTGTTTATGATTTCAGTTTTACTCAAAAGCAAACATTGCTAATAAAATTTCCTTTATATTGCAGTTGAGGCTTAAGTTTTTTAGGCTTACTTGAAAAACAGTTTTCTTATTTTCAAACGATATTTAAGCCCCAATACGTAGTGAGGCAACTTGAGTCCTTGCATGCCTGGGGCCCATGGGGATTTTGGCCTCTGCAGTGATGTCGGAACCAGTCTTATACCCACCTCCAAAACATATATTGAGGTACTACATCATTGATGTTCTATCATCACAACCAGTGGCGTCGCCAGGGGTTTGATATACGGGGGGCACAAACATTTTTGGCATGGGGTCAATGGGTCCGCCTTAGGGCCCCTTGTGGCTCCAGGGGCAAAGCCCCGGTGGGGGTCCTCTCCCCCGAGAAACTTCACATTTTCCAAGTTTTAGATGCCCCAAAAAGACTGAATGTGTGCAATACACAGCTCTAGTAACTAAATTAGGATGATTACAAACGATCTAATATACCAGCATATAATTTTACAATGATACAGACTACCCCACCCCCCTCCACACATTAAAAAAGGTCAAAAATAGAGGTTTTAGATGCGATATTGGGCACAAACTTTTTTACAAACGATCTAATATACCAGCATATAATTTTAGCATGGGGTCAAGGGGCCCCAAGGGGCCCACCTCAGGGCCCCTTGTGTTGTCCAGGGGCATTATTTGAGTCATAATATCATCCATGAATGAATGCCCTATAGCGCCAGGTTCTTAATACATGCATGTTCTCTATACCATCTTGAAATCTAAAATATCATTCCTTGGTACATATAGCATAACCGTGAGGGGGGTTTGCATTTTCCAAGTGTTAGATATTTTGACATTTGGGACATTGAGGGAGGGGGACATGTGCCCCTCGTGACGGCGCCACCGATCACAACGATATTAAAGCTCCCACTCACATTTCCCCAAAATAAAATAAACATCAAACATGTATTACTTCCCTACTCTAATTAACTACCCACCAATAAAAACAGGCTTGTAACCACCCAAAAATATATGTTGAGCTACTACATCATTGATGTTCTAGTTCCCACTTCCTGTAGGAGCCCTTGCAATTTGGGATGTATAATAGAAAGATTAGTTATTCTATTAATAGTTAAGTCATGAGGCTATATTGCATGCAACCATGGAGCTATTAACTGAAATAATAGCTCCATGATGCAACATAATACCCTCTTGGGGTTGTATGCTGACCATGTTTGCATTGGTTATGCTCCTTAAAGTTTCAAACAGTCAGACCCAACCTGATATATAAGCAGGTCGGGTCAGACTTTTCCTCTTTATTTTCTTTATTCTGAAGACCACAAGCACTTAGGATCAAATTTCCCTTATTCATGGCTCCATTGTACAAGTTCTCCATTTGGTCCTGGGTTGTTGTGGAAGTCGGTGTTGAGTATCAAATTAGCAATAGATGAAGTCCTTATTGCGTGGTTATCTTAATTAAGATAAATGGTCTCATTATTTGCTACATTAAGTTTGTGGCTATGATTTGCTGGAACAAATTTTTAAGGAGAAGGACAAGTCATGTGAACCTCTAAATCGACAGACAATGTGTGCAGCATTGTTCATCCATCACTTGCAGCCTGCTGTATTAGTTTCTAAGTTAAAACATTTCTTTGCTCCACATAGTATACTCATCATTTACATTCTTCACATAGTATACTCACCATTTACATTCTTCACATAGTATACTCACCATTTACATTCTTCACATAGTATACTCACCATTTACATTCTTCACATAGTATACTCATCATTTATGTTCTTCACATAGCATACTTATCATTTACATTGAATTTTAATAGTGCAATATTCTGTCTCAGTGTGTTAATTTGACTATTTACTTACGTTAATTGACAGCACAAGATTTACCATAATGTGAGCCTTTATGTGCCACAAATCTTGGAGAAAGGTCATCGCCCCTGATGTTTAAGGAAGGCAAAGTAGATCAAATGTATTCTGATTAAGATATGGATATTGACTTAATTACGGGGTGGGGGTGGGGGAGATGGGGCATGACTATTTCACAAAAACCTACCTCCAAATTATGCTTATGACCTTATTATTCTTGTTTTTGCTTTTTGTGATTTTAGTGCATTTTTCACTGCCTTTCATGACTGAAATTATCAACAGTTTGTTCTAGTTGTGTGCCTTCCTCCCAGCTACCTCCATCGTGTATGCATATGTGTATATAATGTTTTATAGCATTGTACAGAGAGCATTTGGGATGAGAAGAAGGGTATAAGGAATGAAGTTTCTACTGTTCTTAAAGGATTTATTGCAATAATCCAGGATCATATAGATGATGAGTAGCAGACACTGAGTAATGTGAGCATGCCAGACAATAAGATCATGTGACTAGCACCTGTCCATCTCACCATATGGTATTGTCAAAGTGTATTCTTTGATAATAACAAAAATTAGATATATTTTTCTTCCATTTGTTGACTGCATGTGCTTTCAAATTCAAATATCTGCAAAGTAGCATTGTCTATTAATTCTACAAGAATTTGTGTTATTTCCATGCATATCTGACATATTATGTTATTAGAAATTACTCTCTTAGTAGATAGAGACGATTTGAAACTTGCTGTGTTGTTGAAAAGTCTTGAGGTCCGTACAGACTTTATCAAGTGACATTCCCAAAGAAAGGCCTACAAAAAGCCTTTACAGCTTCTGAATAAAATGTTAAATGACCAATGCCTTTCTGTAGCTTAGGTCAGCTATGGAATTTTTGACTCTTTACCACAGACTATTGCCCCTATGTGGCTCCCCTGTAGTCATTAATAATAATGTATCAGAAATGAAATAAAATATGAAAGAAACTACCACAGGCAAATTCAATAAGTGGATTATTATTAGTTTGAAGGTTACTTTGGTAATAATGAAAATATTTCTGTTTACAAACCAAAATAAATAAAAGGAACACCCTTTTAATTATATGTATAATTCAAGCATGTTCTTTATTACAACCAGAAAACAATGATTAACACATGTTTTGGGGTGGACCCACTTGTCCTAACAAAGGGGTCATACTTCCAAAAGGCTAAGTTAATTAGATGAAGGGCAGGCCAGTAGTCAGGACTTTTTGCACAGAGGGAGAAGGGGGGGGGGGGGTACTTGGGCAGATTTTCCATTACCCTTGTGTTATATTTTTGGCAAAGGGGCATATACCAAGTTTGCAGGCCCTCCGTGCCCCATGCTTACTATGGGCCTCTGAAGGGGGTTTGAATGCACCAATGACTAGTATCAATCACATTGAGTTTGTCTTTCATTGTGTAATTGGTATAATTAATATGAATTTTGAACTTGTTGATTGCTGAAGCAACAAAATCATCTTGATGTGTGTGTGAATGTAATAAGTGTTTGTTCCCGTTATTTTAATGTAATGTGTGCCATTGTAGCTTTTAATTTGTCATATGACAGTGTGAGCACCAGTGGTAAGGTGAAGCACCAGTGGTAAAGTAAAGCACCAGTGGTAAGGTGAAGCACTAGTGGTAAGGTGAAGCACCAGTGTAAGGTGAAGCACCAATGGTAAGGTGAAGCACCAGTGGTAAGGTGAAGCACCAGTGGTAAGGTGAAGCACCAGTGGTAAGGTGAGGCACCAGTGGTAAGGTGAGGCACCAGTGGTAAGGTGAAGCACCAGTGGTAAGGTGAAGCACCAGTGGTAAGGTGAAGCACCAGTGGTAAGGTGAAGCACCAGTGGTAAGGTAAAGCACCAGTGGTAAGGTGAGGCACCAGTGGTAAGGTGAACATAATTGTGCCTTTTAATGTAAACTTGAGATTACCACTGCCAGTAATTTTACATATTTGTAAAATTATTTTATAATGTAAACCTTTTAGCTACTTCTTGCCTAGTCTATTGATATAATTATTAACCAGGCATTGCCTTGTATACAAAGCTTCCTAACCCATAAGATGTTTTAAAGATGTAATATCTTTATAAATGCATATTTGACAATATTGGACATCAAATTAGTGATGATATTAAGTATCAATTTGCAATGGGTTTTATTTTTGTACAGGATTTTGTGTAAAATATGTGAAATGATTAATTTTTGAGATGGAAACACTGTCATTTAAATATAAGAGAGGTTTGTAAGGAATTGGGGTAATGACACTGTGGTGCTACATGGATAAAGTGTGGGTATAATTAGAATGAACGAGCCACTATTATTTTTGTAATCTTTCCAAAATATCATCCTGTATTTTTTTGGTACTTAGGGGCTAATATAATTTTGGTAAAAATAGCATATTAACATTTTAAGATTTTATTGCTTACAGTAATATTTCATAAATATCTATCTCAGAATAAAATTTTAATTTTTTAAAGATTTTTTGTCATGTCTAAGGGTTACACTACTTCTACTGGCCTACAGTTGCTTTGGGTTTTGTTAGTCAGGTAATCAATCAATTCTTTGAAAATTTATGAGGATCATCTCTTGTAGCAATGGTTGCAATCAGTTTATGGTTGCAGTCAGTTTATGGCTGCAATCGTTCAGGGTTCATAAACTTTGTTTGTTTGCACTTTTCCTTTCTGTCACAATTTTCATTTTTCCAACAGAAAATTGAGAAATTCCAAAACATGTACAAAACAGCCAATTTTAAAATGGTTTTACATTATTTATGAAATCGTAAATTTGACATGGTTTTACATTATTTATAAAATTGTAAATAACTTTGATAATAACATGGGTGAAGAAGAAGAAAACATAACTTGACCACTTAAATCTCATTTATTCTCTCTGAATGAGTGGTATTGCATATTGCAACTCACTCGTTCACTACAAATTGTCTGTGTATCTGATCAAGGTATGTACACATGTAAAACATCAAAAAGAAAACATTAAAAAGTAGTCTGTAAAAAAGATTCTACAATTTATAAAAATAAGGGTATCAATAAAACAAGGAGCTCTCATTTGCATAAAGTGCTCACGGATTGTCAAGGATTGCTATCACCATGGAAACAATTTTATAACTTACCCTTTCTGATATAATACTATAATCTAAATATGAGATTCAAAGAATTGTGATTGCTAACTTGAAGAAAACATGAAACGACATTGCACAAAAATTGTATAGCACCTAAACCCAAGTGTCCATTTAGCTAATCAATGTTGCTGCTGCTGCGAGAGAAAGCAAAGTGTTCTTGGGTCACACCCACTAATATGCCTCGTTGATCACCCACTACTGTGCCTCGTTAATCGCCCACTAACATGCCTCTTTGATCACCCACTAACGTGCCTCGTTAATCGCCCACTAACATGCCTCGTTGATCGCCCACTACGTGCCTCGTTTATCGCCCACTAACGTGCCTCGTTGATCGCCCACTAACGTGCCTCGTTGATCGCCCACTAACGTGCCTCGTTGATCGCCCACTAACGTGCCTCGTTGATCGCCCATTAACGTGCCTCGTTGATCACCCACTAACGTGCCTCATTAAACGCCCACTAACATGCCTCCTTGATCGCCCACTAATATGCCTTGTTGATCGCCCACTAACATGCCTCTTTGATCACCCACTAACATGCCTCGTTGATCGCCCACTAACATGCCTTGTTGATCGCCCACTAACATGCCTTGTTGATCGCCTACTAACTAACATGCCTCATTTTTATGGACCAAAAGTCTTACAAAGCAGCAAGAACTGCTGTAGTGTGTTATATTTTAAGTTTAATGTAAAAATATCAGGATTTGAGCACAAATTGGTTTCATTCGGAATGTACCCCTAACTTTGCCCTATCCCCACAAATCCTGAAAGCAATCCTTACGAATTAAATGCATCAACTGTCAGTGGCGCCGTCAGGGGTTTGATATTGGGAGAGGGGCCAAAACCTTTTTGGCATGGGGTCAAGGGGCCCGCCGTAGGGCCCCTTGTGGATCCAGGGGCAATGCCTCATTGCCCCCTCCCCCCAATAAAAAAGGGTCTTGGAAAAAACTTTAGAATTTTTTTCTGTTTGAGGAGAAAACACTGACCATCAAAGCAGGCATAGAGGTAACTGATCAATTAGTGATATCATGGTTGGATGTTCATTCCAAATGCATCTTACTTTTTTCATGATAATATTTGGTTTCATTGCCTACCTGTAGGCTCTAAAAGTTTTATGGAAACTAAGCTTGAAAAATGATTACAAAATGTATCTTAAGTGCTTCAATTTTACCCACCTGTTTTTTCAAGCATGTTCAAAATGTTCTGTACTCAATACTATGGAAATGAGACTGTTAAATAATATTTTGACAGCTGCAGTACAACATAACACCACCTCATATTTGAAAATCACTCACATAAGCTGAATAGCCAATATCAAATGTTGTCCAAGTTTTCCTAAATGTTTGTTTTGGATTGGTTAAGATATGCAGTCGGTCCTCACAAACTCTTTCAGAGGCCCCAAAATAGGTAATGTAAAAAATGTGGTCCATAAGTATACACAAGTAACAAGCATGCTGACAAAAAAAGATTGAGCTGTATGGAAAAAGCAGGTCACTGCCAATTATTCCTGTACCACACACAACCCCTAAAACCTTTGTCTGCACTTTCCGGTCTATATATCAAAACAAAAACAATGTGAACACTTTTCAGTTCAGAACTGCTGCAGCACTACCTACAAAATGAATGAATACAGAATATACAATTTTCAGGAACTGTTCAACATTTTCCACCTCGGACTGAAAGAAGAAATAACCTAAAATCAATTTGTAAAAAAAAAATGTGCATCATAACTTAAGGTGCATGAAAGGTAACATTCCATACCTGAATCAAAATGTTATACTGACACTTTCATACCAAACGTCCACATGAACTGATTTCACTCATATATTTAAATGTAATTGAATCCTACAACATTCAAATCAGCCTGACAGATTTAACAATACACCACTTACTCAATTGAAATGTATTTTTTAAAGGAAAAGAAATTGCAGCAAAAAAGAAACAATCCTGCAGCATAAAGTTACGAGTTGCATGTAGAATGAGTTTAGTTGTATCAAAGAGCGACAGTGTGCAAACACTGAGAAAGAGATCTTAATTACATGCTCAATTTCCTTTAATCTAAAGTATATCCTTGCAATCCCTCTACATGTCAAGAAAACAATATTCTCAATACTTCTAAAGTTTATAACCACAAATTACATTTAGTGCACTACAATATTCTTTAAGTATGAGGTCGGGTCAACTTGTGAAATTATATTTTTAAGCAGTATATGGCAAGAATAGAGCCTTGTTGGTAAATTTTACAGACCACACATATCCTACAACATACCAATGGTTCAGATATCTTGCGGCAACCAATGGTTCAGATATCTTACAGCACACCCATGGTTCAGATATCTTACAGCACACCCATGGTTCAGATATCTTACAGCAACCAATGGTTTAGACATCTCACAGCACACCAATGGTTCAGATATCTTACAGCACACCCATGGTTCAGATATCTTACAGCACACCCATGGTTCAGATATCTCACAGCACACCATTGGTTCAGATATCTTACAGCAACCAATGGTTTAGATATCTTACAGCACATGCATGGCATGGTTCAGACATCATACAGCACAACTATAGTTCAGATATCTCACAGCAACCAATGGTTTAGACATCTCACAGCACACCAATAGTTCAGATATCTTACAGCACACCCATGGTTCGGATATCTCACAGCACACCATTGGTTCAGATATCTTACAGCAACCAATGGTTCAGATATCTTACAGCACACGCATGGCATGGTTCAGACATCTTACAGCACAACTATAGTTCAGATATCTTACAGCACACCACTAGTTCAGAGATCTTACAGCACACCAATGGTTCAGACATCTTACAGCACACCAATGGTTCAGACATCTTACAGCACACCAATGGTTCAGACATCTTACAGCACACCAATGGTTCAGACATCTTACAGCACACCAATGGTTCAGACATCTTACAGCACACCAATGGTTCAGACATCTTACAGCACACCAATGGTTCAGACATCTTACAGCACACCAATGGTTCAGACATCTTACAGCACACCAATGGTTCAGACATCTTACAGCACACCAATGGTTCAGACATCTTACAGCACACCAATGGTTCAGACATCTTACAGCACACCCATTGTTCAGACATCTTACAGCACACCTATGGCTCAGATATCTTACAGCACACCATTGGTTCAGACATCTTACAGCACAACTATAGTTCAGATATCTTACAGCAACCAATGGTTCAGATATCTTACAGCACACCAATGGTTTAGACATCTTACAGCGCACCAATGGTTCAGACATCTTACAGCACACCAATGGTTCAGACATCTTACAGCACACCAATGGTTCAGACATCTCACAGCACACCAATGGTTTAGACATCTTACAGCACACCAATGGTTCAGACATCTTACAGCACACCATTGGTTTAGATATCTTACAGCACACCATTGGTTCAGACATCTTACAGCACAACTATGGTTCGGACATCTTACAGCACACCAATGGTTCAAATATCTTACAGCACAACTATGTTCAGATATCTTACAGCAACCAATGGTTCAGACATCTTACAGCACACCAATGGTTCAGACATCTTACAGCACACCAATGGTTTAGATATCTGACAGCACAACTATGTTCAGATATCTTACAGCAACCAATGGTTCAGACATCTAGCTTACAGCACACCAATAGTTCCGACATCTCACAGCACACCCATGGTTCCGACATCTTACAGCACACCAATGGTTCAGACATCTTACAGCACAACTATGATGGTTCAGATATCTTACAGCACATCATTAGTTTAACCAATCTTTGGTTTGTGTATACTTTCTAAGACATTGGTCATCACATTTAGGTTGCAACAGGGTGTCTTGTTTAATCCATTTGTTCTTCATTACATAAGATTGCAATCTTGTTTTTAATGTGAGATAAAAGCCATCAATGTACCTGCCCCTTCTTTACTTGGTCAATTTGTATGCTGCAGTCCCTCATTCATCTAACAATGCCGACTGATAGTAAACACATTTTTTCTGATACAAACCTCTTTTCAAATTCACTACCTTTTCTGTGCTCTGATGAAGAACTAAACCAAACAAGTCTTTTTGCTGCATTCTTCAAATAATCTTGAACCTGTTTGTTGTTTGCATATCAATATCATTCAGCTCAATTTTGCAATAAGCAATGAGACACCACTATAGATTAGGACACCTGTAATATTAAATGATCATCTATTACATTTTTGACTATTGACTCTACAGAGCTAGGCAAAACATCACAAAATAAAGCTTGTAAGTGTAGAATGTTTTAATGGCATAAAAAACAATGCTTAAACATGGATGATAATAAGATTGCACAAAGTCCAACAAAACCAAGCTATGCTTACAAAACAAGGTGAACATCAATGGCAAGGTTTAAAAATTAAAAAGAAAACCAAATGTTAAATTTAAGGATTAATACATGTAACATCCATAAAAACATATAACACCTATGGCTTACAAACATTTACATATTCATGAATGTATAAACATATTCAAGATATGTATTAACATATTCATGATATGTATTAACATATTCATGAGTGACAATAGAAAAGAAAATTTGCAGAAGCATTGTTTTTCCATACATTGAATCATTGTGTTGCATTTGACTCTTGGAGTACAAAACATGTCCATCTCAGAATAGATAACATGTAACCCTTTGTTCATAAATATTGGTATATGTTCAGGTGGGATCAAATCTTCATCGCCAAATTCTATGTAACCTTCAAAAGCTGTTTTCAGGCCTACTTTGTAGTGATTATGTCAAACTTGCGGCTAATGCATGCATTACACGATTAAAGCATGATATACACTCCCCACCCCTCTCACGCCCTATACCCCTCTCACGCCCTATACCCCTCTCACACCCTATACCCCCTCTCACACCCTATACCCCCCCTCATGCCCTATACTCCCTCTCACACCCTATACTCCCTCTCACACCCTATACTCCCTCTCACACCCTATACTCCCTCACACCCCTATACCCCCTCTCACACCCCCTATACCCCCTCTCATGCCCTATACTCCTCTCATACCCCTCTCACGCCCTATACCCCTCTCATGCCCTATACCCCCTCTCACACCCCTATACCCCTCTCACACCCTATACCCCCTCTCACACCCTATACCCCCTCTCACACCCTATACCCCTCTCACACCCTATACCCCTCTCACACCCTATTCCCCTCACACCCTATACCCCTCTCACACCCTATACCCCCTCTCACACCCTATACCCCCTCTCACACCCTATACCCCTCTCACACCCTATACCCCCTCTCACACCCTATACCCCTCTCACACCCTATACCCCCTCTCACACCCTATACCCCTCTCACACCCTATACCCCTCTCACACCCTATACCCCCCTCACACCCTATACCCCTCTCACACCCTATACCCCCTCTCACACCCTATACCCCTCTCACACCCTATACCCCTCTCACACCCTATACCCCTCTCACACCCTATACCCCCTCACACCCTATACCCCCTCACACCCTATACCCCTCTCACACCCTATACCCCTCTCACACCCTATACCCCCTCTCACACCCTATACCCCTCTCACACCCTATACCCCTCACACCCTATACCCCCTCTCACACCCTATACCCCTCTCACACCCTATACCCCTCTCACACCCTATACCCCTCTCACACCCTATACCCCCTCTCACACCCTATACCCCTCTCACACCCTATACCCCTCTCACCCCTACACCCTATACCCCTCTCACACCCTATACCCCCTCTCACACCCTATACCCCTCTCACACCCTATACCCCTCTCACACCCTATACCCCCTCACACCCTATACCCCTCTCTCACACCCTATACCCCTCTCACACCCTATACCCCCTCTCACACCCTATACCCCTCACACCCTATACCCCTCTCACACCCTATACCCCCTCTCACAATCCATCACGCTCTCCTTGCTTGCCCCCTGTACAACCTTCCCTCGCTCCCCACAACTCAATTGCTGACTTCTTCCAAAAAAATCCTCTGGATGAAATTATCCCCTTCCTTCATCATGCTTCCCTCTACAACCATATTTAATTCTCCTCTTCGTTTTTGTTGCACCCATGCACCTCCTCTCTCAATCACAGCTTTCTGACTTTTTTGTTCTTGAATTTCTCTCATTCTCCTCGTTTCTTTTCCTTCCTACCTCTAGAATGATCTGACCTCTCAGGCACAATTTGACCCTCGTTGTCTTGGTGCCATTAAGCCCTCATCAAACAAACTATACACCTCTCACACCCTATACCCCCTCACACACCTTATACCCCTCTCACACACCTTATACCCCTCTCACACACCTACACCCCTCTCACACCCTACACCCCTCTCACACCCTACACCCCCTCTCACACCCTACACCCCTCTCACACCCTACACCCCCTCTCACACCCTACACCCCCTCTCACCCTATACCCCTCTCACACCCTATACCCCTCTCACACCCTATACCCCTCTCACACCCCTATACCCTCTCACACCCTACACCCCTCTCACACCCTACACCTCCGCTCACACCCTACACCCCTCAAACCCTACACCCCCGCTCACACCCTACACCCCCTCTCAAACCCTACACCCACCTCCTCACACCCTACACCCCCTCCCACACCCTCACCCCCTACACCCCTACACCCTCCTCCACACCTATACCCCTCCACCCTACACCCCTATACCCATCCCTTTCACACCCTACACCCCTATACCCCTCTTACACCCTATACCCCTTTAACACCCTACACCCCTCTCACCCTACACCCCCTCTCACACCCTACACCCCCTCTCACACCCTACACCCCCTCTCACACCCTACACCCCCTCACACCCTACACCCCTCTCACACCCTACACCCCTCTCACACCCTACACCCCCTCTCACACCCTACACCCCCTCTCACACCCTACACCCCCTCCCCTACACCCCTCTCACACCCTACACCCCTATACCCTCTCACACCCTATACCCCTCTTACACCCTACACCCTATACCCCTCTTATACCTTATACCCCCTCTCACACCCTATACCCACCCCTAACCCCTCCCACACCTACATCCTCCCATACCTTACATCCTCCCACCCTCACTCCTCACAAAGAGCACTCCTACTAAAAACTCATACAATGCTCTAAGATACTTATAAACCATACTATATGATACCAAACCTCAACAAAAGCAAAGATCGTTTATATAAGAATTGTACAGTATCTACGTCACTTAATCTTTGGAAAGGCAAACATTAATATGATCTGTGGGGATATTACTATCATCTTAAATCACAACAGCTTCATCAGATCTGCTGCTTGGCCATGCAGAGGTGTAATGTAATTTGTGAGCTCGAGGCCCCTCACTATGAGTGGAGCAAGCGTCAAGTACACTGGGGGCCAGGGGCCGCGGCCCCCTGGCGCCAACACAATTTAAAGGTGGTAAAATTGGATTTCAGAGACACATTAATAAGAACAACATGAATGTATTATTATGCAATTTGTGGACTTTAATTTATAATTTACTAACAAATTTAAAAGCATAGTAGACAACTACACAAACACTCGACACAAACTCGACATCATTGGAACCTTCTGAAACTTTTTTTGTTAAACAATTCCATAAAAAAACTTCTTTTTTAAGAGAAAATTCAACTTTATCGAAATTGTGTTTTGACCTTTATTTTTTCAGTCCTGCTGCTTTCAACAGCCCAATGTAACCAAACGAATGAGAGGCCCCTTCATTTATGGACCCCTTGTCATCTGTTTAAATTGGGGGGCAAATCTAAAGCCTATTTTGACTCTTGTCATCTGTTTAAATTGGGGGCCAAATCTAAAGCCTATTTTGACTTGTCATCTGTTTAAACTAAATGGGGACCCCAGTCATAATAATATCTGTATTGATCATTGAGGATAGACTGGATGATAAATACAAATGTAAAATCTCTTTTAGACTATTAAGTTTGTTGGGAAATGAAGTTATATTCATATTGCTCTTTAAATTTTTTTCCAATTATTTTCCTGGAGGCCCCCTTGGGGTTGGAGGCCCTGGTGTAGTCCCACTGCGTTACGCCACTGCTCAGTTGAGGTAAATGTTTTTGGTAAATACAACATTTATATCATCATTGGCAAGCTCTGGCAACCAACAGACGAACAAGAACCAAATATTTGCTTTTACTCAGCAGTAAGTTGTTTTTCAAGAAAGGACCAAAGTACGGTCAACTTAATGGCATATTCATCCTTTGGGGCCTTCCCGTTCATCCCTTGAGGCCTCCCCCTCCCGACCATCCTTTGAGGCATCCTGGGTCATCCTTTGAGTCCTCTTGCGTCATCCAATTGAGGCCTCCGGTCATCATTTGAGGTCTCCCCAGTCAGCCTTTGAAGTTTCTTTCCACAGAATAAATTCATGATTAAAGTAAAGATGAAACAATAATTTCGCAAATAAGTTTATGAGAAGAGTCCTCAATTCCTTCCAGCATTGAAGGAATTTAATAAACATTAAGATCGCTTGTATCCATGATGCCAAAAAACAATCTTTCAGTATTTTGTTTGTACAAATACTTAAATTTGTTCCAAAAATAAGAAATTTCTGTCCTGACCTTTTTTAAATAATTGATAACATAATATCCAGCAAGCTGAAAGCAAAATACTATACATAAAACCTTGTCCATGTTTATCCTCTTTTAGTATCTAAGTTCAGCTATATTCTATACAACAGACAATACATTTGAAAGGCACATGAGACAACTGAAGAAGTTATCAGAAATGTTGGTCCATAAGTTAATTTTGGAGAGAAGAAGTTATTATCTATATTATTATAATATATTTTCCATCAATTCTACTTTACAAGCAAAATATACCCCATAAAATCTCATAATTTTTAGAATATAAAAGAACCATGAACACATAAAACAAGTAATTTCAACACAGATGATACACTTAATCAATATATACATTTAATGGTAATAATTTCTTACTTTAATTTAATAAATTAAATACAATTGTTTAAAAATGACTATATGGGAAAAATTACCTTTATAATATCTTGTTTCCAGGTGAGGCACACACCCTTTGAGGTCCACAAACCCTTTGAGGTTCACAAACCCTTTGAGGTCCACAAACCCTTTGAGGTCCACAAACCCTTTGAGGTCCACAAACCTTTTGAGGTCCACACACCCTTTGAAGTCCACACACCCTTTGAGGTCCACACACCCTTTGAGGTCCACACACCCTTTGAGGTCCACACACCCTTTGAGGTTCACACATCCTTTGAGGTCCATACACCCTAAACAGGTTTACACACCCTTAGAGGTCCACACACCCTTAGAGGTCCACACACCCTTAGAGGTCCACACACCCTTAGAGGTCCACACACCATTTTTGAGGTCCATACACCATTTTTGAGGTCCATACACCATTTTTGAGGTCCATACACCCTTAAAGGTCCACACTCTTTGAGGTCCACACCCCTTTGAGGTCCACACCCCTTTGAGGTCCACACCCCCTTGAGGTCCACCCCCTTTGAGGTCCACACACCCTTTGAGGTCCACACACGCTTTGGGGTCCACACACGCTTTGGGGTCCACACACGCTTTGGGGTCCACACAGCCTTTGGGGTCCACACAACCTTTGGGTCCACACACCCTTTGAGGTCCACACACCCTTTTGAAGTCCACACACCCTTCGAAGTCCTCTCACCGCTCTCACACCCTATACCACTCTCACACCCTATACCCCCTCTTACACCATATACCCCCCCTCTCACAGGGATCAAAGTTTTTTTAGTTCTTATGAGATATTTCCCCTTCACAATGGAGATTACGATATTTTCTGCAGTGCATTTCCTCTTCACCATGAAGATTGAGTTATTTTCTGCAGTGCATTTCCTCTTCACCATGGAGATTGAGATATTTTCTGCAGTGCATTTCCTCCTCTTCACCATGGAGATTGAGATATTTTCGGCAGTGCAATTCCTCTTCACCATGGAGATTGAAATATTTTCAAGTATATCAGCAAGTGATATAACAGGCTCATTGTGTACAATGGAATGACTATACCTGTGCATTAACTAGCAACCGTATACCCAAATACATCCCAAGATGCATCACCACTTACTGCTTTTCATGTGTCTTACTACAGAACTGAAATACAATGTGAACATGCTACAGTTCTACCGCTGCCTCATAACATCATCATATTTAGTTTCAAAGTAAAATTGCTTCAGATATAACAAGATGCAAGAAAGCTTTCATAAAGTAGATTTACTGAGAAGAATTCCAACCTTATGTTCATTCCTTCTAAGGATCATTAAATCCCTCACCATTTGTGTCATTCCCAGCATTATCAAATCTTATTACAAAATCCAACAAAACAGTTTATAGTCAATGAATATCATTATTTAAAAAACCTACAATTTCGTTCAAAATGATTCAGAATACAAAATGACCAAATAAAAATGAATTATGAAAACACCAGCTGCTTTACACCAATGTCCCTCTGATGACATTTCTCTTTGGCGGTTGACACCATCTTTCTTTGATCCGTGTGCACACCCTAGTATCAGGGTCCTCCAACTCACCAAAATCTAAGTTGTCTAAGATTTCAAAAACTCCAAGTCGGTGACCAATCTAGAAGCAGAACAAAAATGATAATGTGCATTGACATTGTGTAACTTCAAACAAAAACACCATGCCCCTAAATCCTCTTTAACAAACTTATTGCAAAAAGGAAACATCTTCCAAAATTGTGTTCATTCAAAAACAAAAATCATAGCAAGACTTCCAAAATATACAGCTTATCAATTTTGTACAAAGCTTGCTTCAGTTCTAAGTAACGATTCATCAATGACTTCCTATTGATTTCATGGCAAGCCTTTTTGTGATTCTCAACCACTTTTAATTAATATTCACTTGTTGATGCTTTATATTCAACATCTTTCCCATCAAATGAACCTCTGACACAGCTATGTACCTTCAGACCATTATGGCAGAGGTTTTGAGACAATGAAATTGTGTACATATATAGTGAGAAACACAAACATGACATTACAGATTTGCATTGTTTTATAATTAGACCTGAAAAACTGTAAAATGATCATTTTTACAGATTTTTGTTGGATTTACTTCTAATTATCAATCTATTTTTTTGGCAATCTACTGTTGTTATCACATGCCTCTCATTCTTTGATGAGAAAAGCTGCAAATTACATGGCTGAATGTGAAATGAAACACATCAAGGAAATGAATTTACAATTAGTGGTCAAGCAAGTATATCTCATATGAAAGAGGACTTGAATAGAAACAACATGGTAAAAAAACTATTTCAGCATTTTATTTCAATTAAGGGAATTTTCAAATTCTATGTAGAAATGACTGATGTAGTAAGTCTACTATGAAAATCAAACTTACTCACCACTTTCTTCACCATTTACTCATGCATGTTAAAGAAACTTGATGTAGCTTTTTGTACTATTTGAATTATTTCTCCTCCAGAGGTAAATTACAATTACCCATTCTGCTTTACTACTTTCCTGACATATCCAATGGTTTTGCAGCCAAAAAATTGCAGGAAAATATATGTATGTATTATAAAGACTAAGGAATTTGAGAATGTGACATCACAACTCGTCTTATTTCAGTCGTTTCTACACAAATGATACAGGACTTTCAAACTTATTGACTTTAAAAATAACGTTTTGAATGATTTCTTCACCATTTTGTTTCTTTTATATATGATAAACTTGCTCGACCACTGAATTAATCCTCTAAAGTAATTTAAAATATGTAGAAAATAAGAAGTTTCCTCCCCCAAAACCTGAGACAGGTCAAGGGTGACACCTACCTCTTTGAGCCATTCAGAGAAGGTCTTACACCACCTGGTCTGTCTCTCCATGTGCAGGTATGCATTGATCATAATGAGGTATAGATACAGCTCAAGGTAGGTCAAGGACAACATACGCAGCTCCTCCCGCTCGTCAGGGCTCTTTGCCGATTTGATCTAACAGGATGAAAATCAGTCTCGTCACTTTCATGACTTTCTACAATTGTTGATAACAAATAATGAAGACTTGGGTGTAATGATAAAATATAACAAACATACATAAGAGAATTAGAGAAATATAATAGTTATGAGAAGCACACTAAAGCTTTCTGACGCTTCTATGAAATGACTGGTCTTCAAGTCTAAACAAATGACATCAACCATTGACCTTTCATGCCATTATGATGCGTTGTTAATAAAGCATCAAATAAGATCTATCCAGTCTATACCAATGTTAGTGCAAAAGAAATTGTAAACAATGATTAATTTATACACTGAAGTATTTTCATTGAAAAACTGGACATCAGTCTTATGGTGTGTATACTACGAAATCAGGTCACCCTAAATAATGATAAAGATAGCGCATGTACATTTATTGGGCACTTACACACACCTGCTCAACATCAAAAAGAATCAAAAGATGGAGCTGTTTTCACTGGTGTCTGTCAAACATATAAGTGACTGTTTATAAACTGTTGGTAACAAGTATAAGAGGAACTAAGCTGATGTGCAGGTTACAAAGGTGGCAATAACTGTATCAAGGTACAGGAGGAAGACGCACTCTTTCAGATAAAGCCATTAAAATGATAGCAAAAATATATCAATATAAACATTGATATACATCTCCCCCTACTGACAGAGTTTGTTTGTTCAGAAAAGATGCAAAATTCCTGGTGATAATCATCTAATTCTTCTGTCTGTATGACAGACTCCCAAGACATCATTTTTCCTATGGCTTAATTTGTAGAGGGCAAAATACTTCTCTGTAGATAGTCAACCAAATTATAATTGCTTTAGGTATTGTTAATATTGTGTTGGTCTATAACAACTTGCGAACTTTAAAATTGGTCTTTGCCATCAAAAAGAACTTCAAATGAACCAATAAATCTCTGAAATAGAACAAACTTTTGAGTCCCTTCTTTAAGTACCTTTTGTTATTGTCCTTTATCATATATAGTGGACATGTGCAAATTTAAAATGTTTACCTTGTTGAAGGTTGAAAAGATAATTTCCCGCAAGTGGTGATGCATAGGAGTCATCGTCTCTGAGCACTTATCAAGCATTAGATCTACCTCTCGTTTGACCTGTGACCCTTTTGGGAGTCTTCTTACCAGCTGCATAACTACCTATAAAGATATGAAGAAATAAAATCATTTTTACATTTATGGTCTATCTGAAGGTATTTAAAAAAAAAGATGTTTAAGCACATATTTTGACTTTGATTGCATCTTAATACCATCTTCAGAATAAGCTGATTTATGCCTTATTCTTTTAGTATTTTTAAAAAGTAATTTCAGTGTTTTGCCTTTTAACCATCAGATATAGGTGATCGTGGAGCTTATAATTAGAATCACCACTATCTTTGAAAAAGTTTGGATCTGTCCTTGAACCTAAGCATGGAAACAACCATCTACACATGGCCATACTTTGTTATTGAATACTATGTTCTGATACCTCGGCTACATATTTTGTTGGTTGCTAAGATGGGGTCCCTTTTCTGATCATCTTCCCTGATGTGAAGCCCCCATATCGGGATGTGCCCAGGGTCCCACATTTCTACATCTGGCCCTTATCCCAGCACTGAGTAATAAAGAAGTTCTGCAAAAAGGTTTCTTCATCAAACAACCCTTCAGATGTTGACAATAAATTCTCATGATACCTTTTGAATGTATGATGTGGTGACAATTGTTTACCCATTTAATAATGTTGTATACGTTGGAAATCTCTGACTTGGGATACTTACTGAAAATTCTCCTTTGGTGTATTCAGCTTGTGGAACGCTAATTCTTTCTTGCTCACCTAGTTTGGTCCCATATGGGAAACCCTGGAGAAATATACGCATGATGAAAAATAATGTTTAAAAATGAGTCAAAGTTGTTGGAAAAAAAACATGATCAGGTGCTTTAAAATTGATTGAAAATCAATATCAGGCAATAACCAATATGACAAATAGAAAGTTTATGGTGAAGAATGATTCCAAACATTGAATGTGAATACCATTATGATTTAATGATCTATGGACAGGTAGCAAAAACTTGTGTACAATTAAATATAACTTGTTAATTTCCATCATACCATCAATCAACATTTAACAGGGAAAAAAGCCTGATGATTTTTAGACACTGAAATTTAGGACACTTTGTAAAGAATTACATTCATTGTCTTTTGAGCAGTCCTCTCTTTCACACATCACAACTTTTACATTAAAAAAAATCCTCCTTTACTGCATAAATACTGTACAATAGAAATGAATTACTTTCTTATGCCATACGATAAGGCCAGCTATTGCCATGACAACTGTTGTAATGCTCTTTCCTGATTGGCAGTTGAAGACAAGGGCTGGTCCATCTTCATCAGTGTAAATATCATCTTGGTCCTTGATTATACTTATTATTTTGTCGATGTCCTTAAGAAATTAAATAAACAGATTAGTTTAATATACACTGAATTGAGATAAAATACAACTATCAAAGACATGTGAATAACAAATTTCATCCGTATTATGAATATTATGTTTACTAACTATATCAATATAATTATTACATGTCATTGTACTGAAGAAAATAAATTAACACATAGATTATGTGAAATATAGCTTCTAAGAAAGTGCAAATGCTGTGTAATTTTGAAAATTTAGCTGATGTGAAACAAGTATGTTAACATTGAAGCCAACAAAGTACTAAAAATAATTGAAACAACTGTAAAAGTAGGATGGAAAAGATGTGGGAGTTGCAAAATTCACCATCTATGAACTATTGATATCTATTTAGTTCTAAATTTCAATGACAACATAATAGTCATAACATGGTTAGATAAAGCTACCCATTCCACAAACCCTAGAGTGCTGTCAGCCTTACCCCTTCTGTGGGAATGAATTCTTCAGATCTGCTGATAGGTATCCTGTAGTAATGTAACACAGGGGTGTCCTGCTGCTGTGCTGTGCAAATTTCTCTTAATGTTCTGATGTCTGAGAATGTTCTACTCTCTCTGGGATCTGTGACATCTTGGTACACCTGCGTAAACAATGCAAACTAATAAAGAGACTAGTTTACTTCAACTCTAGCTACCTGCATGAACAAAGGCAAACTCATGAAGGGACTATAGTTTACTTCAACTCTAGCTACCTGTATGAACAAAAGCAAACTCATGAAGAGACTATAGTTTACTTCAACTCTAGCTACCTGTATGAACAATAGCAAACTCACGAAGGGACTTCAATTTAGCTACCTACCTGCGTAAAAAAAAAAAGAACCAAGATTACTTCAACTCTAGCTACCTGTATGAACAAAAGCAAACCCACAAGGGACTTTATCTCTAGCTACCTTCATGAACAAAGGCAAACTCATGAAGGGACTATAGTTTACTTCAACTCTAGCTACCTGTATGTACAAAAGAAAACTCATAAAGGGACTTCAACTCTAGCTACCTTCATTAACAAAAGCAAACTCATAAAGGGACTATAGTTTACTTCAATTCTAGCTACCTGTATGAACAACAGCAAACTCAAGAAGGAACTATACTTTATTTCAACTCTAACTACCTGTATGAACAAAAGCAAACTCAAGAAGGAACTATAGTTTACTTCAACTCTAGCTACCTGTATGAACAAAAATAAACTCATGAAGGGACTAGTTTACTTCAAATCTAGCTACCTGTATGAACAAAAGCAAACTCATGAAGGGACTTCAGCTCTAGCTACCTTTATGAACAAAAGCAAACTCATGAAGGGACTATAGTTTACTTCAACTCTAGCTACCTGTATGAACAAAAGCAAACTCACCAAGAGACTTCAACTCTAGCTACCTTCATGAACAAAAGCAAACTCATAAAGGGACTATAGTTAACTTCAACTCTAGCTACTTGTATGAACAAAAACAAACTCATGAAGGGACTAGTTTACTTCAACTCTAGCTACCTGTATGAACAAAAGCAAACCCATGAGGGACTTCAACTCTAGCTACCTTCATGAACAAAGGCAAACTCATAAAGGGACTATAGTTAACTTCAACTCTAGCTACCTGTATGAACAAAAACAAGCTCATGAAGGGACTAGTTTACTTCAACTCTAGCTACCTGTATAAACAAAAGCAAACTCATGAAGGGACTATAGTTTACTTCAACTCTAGCTACCTGTATGAACAAAAGCAAACTCATCAAGAGACTTCAACTCTAGCTACCTTCATGAACAAAAGCAAACTCATAAAGGGACTATAGTTAACTTCAACTCTAGCTACCTGTATGAACAAAAACAAACTCATGAAGGGACTAGTTTACTTCAACTCTAGCTACCTGTATGAACAAAAGCAAACCCACGAGGGACTTCAACTCTAGCTACCTGCGTAAAAAAAAAGCAAACTCATAAAGGTCCAAGATTACTTCAACTCTAGCTACCTGTATGAACAAAAGCAAACCCACAAGGGACTTCAACTCTAGCTACCTTCATGAACAAAGGCAAACTCATGAAGGGACTATAGTTTACTTCAACCCTACCTACCTGTATGAACAAAAGAAAACTCATGAAGGGACTTTAACTCTAGCTACCTTCATTAACAAAAGCAAACTCATGAAGGGACTATAGTTTACTTCAACTCTAGCTACCTGTGTGAACAAAAGCAAATTCAAGAAGGAACTATACTTTATTTTATCTCTAGCTACCTGTATGAACAAAAGCAAACTCATGAAGGGACTATAGTTACTTCAACTCTAGCTACCTGTACCTGCGAGTTTACAATTCGTTTCATAAATATGTTTTAGGTTTACCACCAAATGCCATAAATATCATAGCTCTAGGAGAGCTGGGTCGCTTTTCCTTTAAAAGTCAAACAATACTAAAGCAAATAACATATTGGTTAAGACTTCTTGTTCTTGATAAAGACAGGTATCAGACTCATTGTTATGTAGAACAAAGAATATTGGTAAACAAAGGAGTGCTATCATGGGGGCTGTGTGTTAAAAAGATTTTGTATAAAACTGGGTTTGGTAATGTTTGGGAAGGGCAGGGAGAAGGGATTACTACACATTTCTATGAAAATTTTAAGCAGCGAGTTTTTGATATAGATAGACAGAACTGGTTGAGTGATATTAAATCTAGAAGTTCTTTGCGTTGTTATGTACAATTTAAAACAGAAAGCTATGCAGAGCCATACCTATTATTCAATAATGTTTTTAAGTTTAAAAAGTTGGTCTCCAAAATCAGATGTGCTTGCTTTGAAATTGAAGTCAACAAAGGCCGTTATTGTAATATAACCTATGAACAGAGGTTCTGTCAGGTTTGCAATTTGAAAGAAGTTGGAGATGAATATTATTTTCTCCTAATTTGTCCATCCCTTTCTGAAATCCGCTGTAAATTTATCCCAAAATATTTCTTTCAGACTGCAACTAGAACAAAATGTAATATTTTATTAGCAGCTAGTTCTAAATACTTATTTTTGCAGTTATCACACTTTATTTTACACGCAATGGAAGCAAGACGTTTGTTTCTTTCTCTTTGATTATTGTTTGTTGTGAGAACCTCAATCATGTACCATTTAATTTATCGTTAATGTTTGTGACAAAGGCCAGATGGCCTAGAGCACTGTAATAAATTGTATTGTATTGTATTGTATTGTATTGTATTGTATTGTATGAACAAAAACAAACTCATGAAGGGACTATAGTTTACTTCAACTCTAGCTACCTTCATAAACAAAAGCAAACTCATGAAGGGACTATAGTTTACTTCAACTCTAGCTACCTGTATGAACAAAAATACACTCATGAAGGGACTAGTTTACTTCAAATCTAGCTACCTGGAACAAAAGTAAACTCACGAAGGGACTTCAACTCTAGCTACCTGTATGAACAAAAGTAAACTCACGAAGGGACTTCAACTCTAGCTACCTTCATTAACAAAATTTATACTTGCGATTTGCATTTGATTTTAATATGGGCAGAGGCATTATGTAGGGTAGGTCAAATATTTACTGTAAGGATAATGCTGTCACATGCAACATTATTACCATTTATTTTGTGAGCTGTGCTTATCAATAGTTTCATGACCCCACCTCTCACATTACAAGCTACAGGAGAACTAAAGAAATTGCCATGAAATGCATCACAATCACCCATAACACCATTTTGAAGCCTAGAACTAACTCTTACCTGTAATGTTTTCATCGTTCTCAGTAATTCATTTTTCAGCTTGACTTCCCTTCGCTAGGAAGAAAGATAGATTGAAAATATTTGCAGCACATACATATGGTAGTATATTACTGTATGCAATAACAGAATAGTAATCATACCATCATATACATTTTCTTTTCAGGTTGTCACAACTTATGTTATGTTGTGCTACATAAAAGGATAGAATAGCACAACATAACATATGTTCTATCATGATATTCACAGATGAATAGACACCAATTTAACAACTCTATAGATTAGTATCTCACATGTTTTACAGTATACCCGTCTTAAGACTGTTTTAAGGATAAAAAGATTTTGAATTCCAAAAGCAATCAGACAATGTAGACAGGAAAGGAATAAGATCAGCACTAATATTGCTCCACAAGTTTGTTTCTTCATTTACACTGTTATTTCAATACCATATATCATTGGTTCTTAATCAAATTTTTCAAAGGGCCATCATTTTACAACAGCTTCAGGCCATGGGCCAATCGCGTGACAAAACCAGCGTCATGTGACAAACAAAACCCATCAAAACAATTCCTGAATACAAACAAGTTGAGAGCGTGGGCGATTAGAAGAATGTCGGCAGTTCTTCTACCACTTTCCTTTGACAGGCCGCGAGCCCAATTTATAGCAGAACTGAAGATAACATTTTATTAGATAAGCCACGATGTTTTAGTGAGCTGGTCTGCGTAGGAAAAAACCAAAATAAAGAGTATTTTGAGATTTTTACCGATCTCTTTCGGATTGATCTTACATTGCAATACATAATGACTATTGTTCGCAGGCGAGATTGGATTGTTTGGCAGGCCAGATTTGGGCGCGGGCCTCCTATTAAAAATCGTTGCTATATAATCACAAACTTCTTCTTGTTTTTGACATCCATCATGATACTTGCTTACCTCTATGTCATCACTTGTGCAGCCAGGTATCCTGATGTTATGAGTTAGGGCAGACAGCTCCCTGGGCGTATAGGTGCAGCCATCACATTCCAACACCACCTCCCCACGTAGATTGAACACATGCACTGATGAGTGGTTGTGCTTCTTGCCTAGAAGTAGCTGAGTGATACTTTTAACTCCCTGTGACAAAATAGAAATCCATTGACAGCGATGAGAAGCAAAATTACATGGTGCAATTGTGCAAAAATCTGTAAACATATATGAGCTGCCAAGGAGTTAGATAAAATTGATATCAAATGAAGAGAAGATCTGAAGGGAAATATTATGGAAAAGTTCTATGATTGATTTGGACGGAGTAAACCATACCAGGGCATCTAGACTGAAACCTTCCTAACCTTATTTCAAAGCACATACATATGGTTAATTTGACTTTGACAAAGTTGAAGGTGATTCACTTATTTTGAAGGATAGGTTGCTAACTGCCCCCTCCCCAGACTGACTTTGCCAATCTTACTCTTGACACCAAGGATTACAAAATATCATTGATGGACATCATGATAGCATAAGAAAATATTAACAAAATAAAATCAATAGAAGCACACTCTTAACATTTGTAAATTGAACAAAAGGATTATTGAGAGAATTTTTCGTTGCACAGAAGCTCTTTCTGATATACTGAGAAATGCAAAGCGCTGACTGATGCTAACAACCTTTAAACTGGCTCCCTAAATAACAAGGTCTTCTCCACACTGAGAGAAACATAATTAGGTCTTGATCCTTCTATATAAATGAAATTCATCTTTTTCAAATTCTAGTTTATTTTGTTAAAGGATAAGTTCAGTGGTCAAGCATGTCCATCTTATATAAAAGAGGACTTCAAAAGAAACAAAATGGTGAAGACAGCTTTCAAATATCTTATTCTGTTAAGGAGATATTCAAGTTTAAAGCTGTCTTATCTGTGTAGAAATGACTGGTGTAGTAAGTCTACTACTATGGGAGGTTGGTGTCATCATCCTCACATTCTTAGCAATTGTTAATGTATTTTAAAGAAAGTTTATTTAATTTTTTACTATTTAAATTATTTTTCCTCGAACTTTCTTTAGGTGGTACATCATAAATACCCTTACTAGATTCACTTTTACTACTTTTCTGACATATCCCATGGTTTTTAAGCCTCAAAATCCCAGAACAAAATATGATAGAATATATAACAACTTTGAGGAATCTGAGGCTATGACATCACAACTAGTCTGATTTTAGTCGTTTCTACACAAATGATACCAAAGTTTAAACTTTAATATCTCCTTAATGGAATAAGATTTTTGAATGGCTTCTTCACTATTTTGTTTGAAGTCCTTGTTCATATAAGAAAGATTTGCTTGACTACTGAAGTAATCCTTTAAGAATGACAGGGTATTCATATTTTACACATTGTGAGTGTATTAATAAGTTTTGATATCACTGTGATGAAAATTGTGTTGGTAGATTGAAAGTGATGTACTATCACTGAATATATCAAATGATAAAAAGAAACTGACAGTCTGTTTGCAGTGATTAAAAAAGACATACATAGACTACAAGTGGCAAGTATAAGAGATACCACTATTTGTTTATCAATCAGAAAGAAAATTAAAATCTTTTAATAAAAGTCTTTAATTATTGTAAAATGTCAGTTTTTGAGCCAAATTATTTAATATAAAACAGTATTTTTCAATGGATGGAAAGATAACTCTATAGGGTGTACTACACCTAACACATAGCATAATGGTTCAAACAGGAACGTGTTTTAACACAAGGGTCTGTCAATGTATGCACTGAGGGGGTTTGGGGGTCGAGAACAAAGCATACTGGATGTATGTAGCTACTCTTCATACATACATAATGATAACCCCTGAAACTATCAATCATGCAGCAAATGTTATAGCTTTGTGGTGTTCATATCAGAAAAGCTCTATAACATTGAGCTAATACAGCAATTAAAAATGTCCATGAATCAGAAACTGATTTTTACTAGGAAAATCCTTCAATTACAACAGGAATTTTGTCAAGTTCCTGCCTACAGGAGAATGGATATGTTACCTAGAGCAAACGATTAGTTATTAATGGTTGCAATTTTTGTGGAATTTCAATAGCAGTGGAATTTCAACAGCAGTTATCTCTGCAAAGCTGTTAGTATCAGGTACATGTATGTGCATTATCTGCAAAGAAGACATACAACAACATGGAAAAGTGGATATCTTAGGTCACAGTGGATTTGAATAGAAAATTGAACTTTGATATCCATAAGTAAAAACTCCCATTATTGGTAAGTGCTTAAACTCAGAACAATCCATCACTTCTAACTTTTACCCAAGAGATTGAATGCATACATTACAACATGAAAGATTCTCACTTCTTTATTTGGTTGGGACATTCCATAGACAGGCAAACCAGGAACTCTCCTGAAGTTGGCCACTTTGACCTCCCGGTGGGAGCTAAGTACATCTAAGCCAAGGTAGTCATCTGCAACCTGTGGAAGAAACCCGAGCATCAGATATACATACACAAGCTCAACCTAAGCATCAGATATACATACATAGTCTCAAACCAAGCATTACATGTATTATACATATGCAATACTATACATCTGCTATACATATGCAAGCTCAACCCGAGCATCAGCATACACAAGCTCAACCTTAGCGTCAGATATACATACACAAGCTTAACCTAACCCTCTAACCCAAGCATCAGATACACATACGCAAGCTCAACCCGAGCATCAGATATACTTACACAAGCTCAACCCGAGCTTCAGATATGCATATACAAGCTCAACCTAAGCATCAGATATACATACACAAGCTCAACCCGAGCATCAGATATACATACACAAGCTCAACCCGAGCATCATATATACAAACACATGCTCAATATACATAACCATCAGATTATCCCGCTCAACTCGAGCATCAGATATACATAAACAAGCATCAGATATACATATGCAAGCTCAAGCAGAGCATCAGATATACATATACAAGCTCAACCAGAGTATCAGATATCAACCTGAGCATCAGATATACATACACAAGCTCAACCCGAGCATCAGATATACATACGCAAGCTAAACCCGAGCATCAGATATACATACACAAGCTCAACCCGAGCATCAGATATACATCAAGCATCAGATATACATACACTCAAGATCTCGACCTCTGGCATCAGATATACATACACAAGCTCAACCCGAGCACCAGATATATATACGCAAGCTCAACCCGAGCATCAGATAAACGTATACAGATATATACATCAACAGCATCAGATACGCTTATACAAGCTCAACCCGCATCTCAACCCAAGCTCAGCATCATCATATATACATACACAAGCTCATCCAGAGTCATGCATACACAAGCTCAACCAACCAACTTGACAGTTGACTTATGCTTACTGTTCCATCACAATAAGTGGTTTGATGTCTAAAAGAGTTTTGGTAAAGGAGGTAGGGGAAGGTTGAGGGAAAGCTTAGCGGCTGAATCAGTTCTGTCATTACCGAGGATACCAACATGGCTGGGTATCCCAAAGAAAATAATACTTTTCCTGCAGAAGGGGGATGAAAGGAGTTCACAGAGAAGGAGGTGGGACATGGATTATCCCACTTAAGGTTGAAAAAAGAAGTAAGGACAGACTTGGAGTCTGAGAAGATGGCAAAGTGACTGAGCGGGAGTACTCAATATAGTTGAGGGCGAGCAGGATGGCCTTGGCCTCGGCCGAGAAGATGGACGAGTATTTGGGAAGCCTGCTACTGAGGGTGATGTCTTGGATGATGGCAGCAGCAGCAGCTGTCTTGTCGCCTTCCTTGGAGCCATCCAAATACATGGAGGTGTAGTTGGAGAGTCAGTCTTTGATTTGGTTGTGGAGGTTAATAAAGAGGTTGGTGGGTTTGGGTTTTGTGATGACTGGAGAGGCCCAGGTGGATGGTAGGGAGGAGGGGTGGCCCAGGTGGATGGTAGGGGGGGGTGGCCCAGGGAGGAAGGAGAAAGTGCCAAGAGTGGCGGGGTTGATGTCAAGATGGTGGAGGTCAGATTTTAAGTGTAAGCTGACGGAGGGGATAGGGTTTTAGTCCTATCAAAGATGGTGGAGAAATTGGGATACCTAATGAGGTTGTAGACAGGGTTTTGGGTGTTTGTGAGGGCTCTAAAAGTGTAGAAATGGCTAAGCTTTCTACACCTTAGCAGGAAAGGGGGTTCGTTAGCTTTAATGTGAAGGCTGGTGATGGGGGAGGTCCTGTAGGCACCCAGGCAAAGCCTGAGGGCTTTAATTTGGATAGTGTGGATGTGGTTGAGGTAAGAGTTGTGAACGGCACAGTAGACAATATTGCCGTAGTCGAGGTTGGCACAAATGGTGAGCTTTAAGATTTTGAGGAGAGTGTGGGGCCCACACCCCAAGTGGTGTTGGAGAGGAGGTGGAGAATGTTGAGGGAGCTGTTGCATTTCTGTTTCAGGTTGGTGATGTGTTGCTAGTAGGAGAGCTTGGGGTCTAGGGTTAGACCCAGGAACTTAGTGTGTTCAACTTTAGTTGGTCGAGGATGAAATGTTGCTAAAAGAGGCGGCGATGAGCTTAGCGATATCCTTTTTCCCGGTGAGAAGATTACCATTCCAGGAGAGATGGGAGACTTGCCCATCCTGCCATGGAAGCTGTTTACCATACTCCAAATCTTCTTAGTGGAGTTGCTGGTGGTGAAAGAAGAGATGAAGTTGTTCCGAATGTTGGTTTTACTGTCCTTGATAGTGTACCTGGCATTATAAGAAAGAGGTTGAGTTCTGGGTGGTCGGGTTTATTTGAAGTTCCTGAGGGCTTTTTTCCTGTTCTAGATGGCAGTTTTGCAGTCATCATTGAACCGGGGTTGGGGGGGGAAGGGAGGGAAGGAGTGGTTGGGGGGTTTGGGAATGGAGCAGGTGGCGGTGTTGATAAGGATGTTACTGAAGTTTGACATGGGATCCTCACCCAAAGAGATAGGGGAGAGGTGAGAACTGCAGAGGGTTTTAAAAAGGGGTCAGTTGGCATTCTTAAGGTTCCAGTTGAGGGTGTGGTCTGTGAGGGTTTCAAGGTTGGAGTGAATTAGGAGAGGGTAGTGGTCACTACCACAGAGCTCAGCAGTGACCTTCTATCTAAATTCAAGGAGGTTGGGGGAACAGATAGACAGCTCAATACAGGTGAAGGAGCCTGTGGCAGGGTGAAGGTCGGTATGGGAGTTAGTGTTGAGTAAGGATAGGCTGTGCTGTCGAAGAGTGTTTTCGACAAGCTTGCCTTTGGGGGTGGTGGTATTGGAGCCCCACAAGGGGGATGTGGGCGTTGAAGTCACCAAGAAGGATGAAAGGGGAGGGAAGCCGAGAGATGAGGTTGTTAAGGCTGGTTGGCTGAACGTTTGCATTAATGGGAGGGGGATAGATATGGCAAAGATTGAAGGTTTTGTGATGGGAGATAGAGGTAGAGATGGCCTGAAGGCCGGTGTTCACATGAATAGGGCTGTGTGGGATATTGTGTCTATCGCCGTCCTCTTGACGGTAGCAAGAGAAGTTATTGAGGTAATAATGGTCAGTGGTTTTCAGGGAGGTTTCTTGTAGGCAAAAGACAACAGGGTGACCACAGCATTTTCAATGACTTCCTGGCCTCCGGGTACTGCTGGGACCAGGTGTCTTTTGAGTGTAGTGGATATGAACGCCATAGTTTTGCCAGAGCGCACTTGGCTGCAGCAGGAGTGGCTTATGACAGCACGCTCTCTTGGAGCATACCAGGTTCGATTCCCGCTAAGACTACTGCGTTAACAAATTTCTGCTGCAGTTTTCAGGGGTCATATAACTAAAATTATCTTGAGTGTTTTTTTTATTTTTCATGTTCCCTTCTTGCTAAAAATCATAGGTTAAGCATCATTGGATTGGAAATTTGATAAAGATTCTAAAAATATAACACAAATCTCTGTTTTCAATATTCACAAAAAATAAATTTAGCCAAAAATTGCTTAATTTGCATATTTTTATTTTATTTTTCCCAATTTGTGGCTTTCATTACTCAAAAGATCAATATATTAGCTTCCATTTAAACCAAACTTGTAATGGAAGAAGATGAAAGGACAGTTGTCAAAATTGCATATGAAATTTGTTATACAAAAATTGGGCTCGCATTTTTGAAACCCCTGGTAGAAGGGTTAATATGCATAAGATCACCACCAAAAACAATAGGGCACATCTTCAGATCATTGGCTATGTGTACCACACATGCCGTGAATCCAGTATGTCCTTCTTAAGATACTGTGTTAACAAGGTCTTTTCAGCAAAACAATATTAAGCCCTGCCCACTATGCATATTAATGAAATTCAACGGTGTTATACAATGAACATATATAAACTACTTAACATCATTATTGTACCAAATATGAAACAAAACATTATGTGGTTATTAAAATATGAGCATTTCAAGGATTTTACATTGATCCTGCCTTCTCATTAATATGCATGACATCACCACCAAAAACAACATGGCACCTCTACGGATCATGGGCTATCTGTATACCGCATATGACATGAATTCAGTGTACTGTTTTGAGATATTGCGCTTACAAGTTTGCTGTCACACACATACATACACATGCAGGTTCCTTATGCTCTTAGCATCGGAACCAAAAAGAAACAATCTTACCGAAATCAGTCCACAAAGAAAAAATCCTAGGAAATAAAAAAGGTGCAAAAGTTTAGGTGGAAAAGTGCATGGTAGAGTATACTCAGAATAAAAAGTTTGAGAACAGAGAAGACATAAGAAATCAAGTTGCTCTCAACACGCTGTAAGCTCGCTGCACTATGCTCTCAACACATCGTAAGCTCACTGCACTGTGCTCTCAACACGCCGTAAGCTCACTGCACTGTGCTCTCAACACCTCATAAGCTCACAGCACTGTGCTCTCAACACGCCGTAAGCTCACTGAATCTTGATAAACTATACTTACTGAATCATAATAAACTATACATACTGAATCATAATAAACTATACTTTTGCTTGGTATAACCAGTTATTCACAATCGCAGGTACTTTGAGTAATAGGCATCTGCAGTCAGGGAGTTGATAAAGACAGCATGGAAGCATCTTTAATGAAACCAAGATTATCTGCTTCATTTGAGAATCTTCTTCATTTCAAGATCCAAATAGGATTATTTCTGATTACATAACTCACCAAAAATCGTACTCCTTTTGTGACGAGTTCTGGCGCCATCATTCTCTCAACGCTGTCTGCTTGCGAGAGCACGTGATAGATCTCAGGATGCTGCAACATCCAAGAGGTGAAAGACTGTCGGAACATCCTTGAAAACTGAACGAGACATCACACGTTTACATATTTACAATATATTTTACTTGAGAAGGTACTGTAAGTGACAAAAATAAAACTCTATAGTGTTCAAAACTAATTATACTTTTAAAAATAACCCTCAAGACAATAACAAACCTCCATGGCAGTACCTGTTCCAAAAAAATATTATTTCCATTACTGAAATAGCTTTTATTAATTCAGTATGTTATTAAATTATCTGACAAGAAGGTTTCATAACATTAGGCTTTCAATTGTATTTTGACCAATTATGGTATACACAGAAATACAAAATAACTATATTACAAAATGTAATCATTCACTTCTTATATTTATTTAAACATTCATGTATTACCGCTCACTTGTATAAGTTTTCCAATAGACTTTTAAGATGAATTTAAAAAGAGGTTGGTACATCAAGGCAAAGTCCTTCGATAATGACTTACATCAATTTAACATACAAGAAACCTACACAACTCAAAATGTGTTAGAATTGGGTGGGGTTGGATGCTGAGTTTCTTCACCCACATAAGACTGGACCTAGTCTTTTGATGTGTTAAAATAGGTCATTTTATGTGGGCCTTCAGATCAGATTGTATGCCAAATGGTCTAAGTTTCTGAAGAAGTTTTGCTTTCTTAATTTCAAACTTCAGAACCTAATGATTTCTTCCATTTAGGAATTTTAATATGAAACTGCAAATGGCCACTCCAAACAATTGCTATAAACTACTTTGAAAATATCAGGATCAGAAATGCAGAAGCAAAAGAGAATAAGAAATACCACAGTACTAGGTTATTTACCCTCCGTTCTTATGGAGGCTATAGCAAACAGAATATTAACACTTTTAATGAAAATCAGGCACACTCTATCAAGTAGCTGTAATGTATTCTTGTTGGCAAAGTGTGGATCAATCTCATAAACATCTCTTATTTTCACTATTTTCTTAGAAAACCTTCCAATTACGTGAGCATTTCTGCTTGTTGTGTGTAGCATTTTGCATAGATCTGTATACATACACTGTACATGACATAATTATGTCTAAATCGTGTACAACTTCTACACAGACCAAACACAATTGCTCAATTATTTATGCAGCTTTCTTAGAACCAGTAAGATCAAAAGTTTTAACAGCCAACTGAACTCATAATTATAGTTTTTGCACGCAATACAAAATGCAGACAATATTTGTCTTCCTTCATCTCTTTTTAATACTGCCTTTGCTCACTAGATTTTACACAATACATGCCAAAACCCACAATAACAGACACAAAACAGACTTTCAATTAATTTTCTTTGCATTAATGATCATCAGCTACGCCAGACGTTATTATAACCTATCCATTCATCATCTTATGTGTTCACAGCTTGCCAACTCAAAGCTCAAAGGATTATACACAGACATGTGCTAAAGAATAAATTGAATTGTCTTCCTAAAATTAATAGCACCTTTGATATAAAGAGCTAATTAAAAACACATGATGTGTTTGGATAATGCACGCATGTATAACAAACAGCCATCAATAGGATTCTTATTGGCTTCCTGAGATAATGATAAACGTTTTGTGTTTTCAGTTATATTCATATTTTAGAGCAGACCAGACAAGTTACCTAAGAAGATAACAAAAAAATGAGGCGGGTACAAACTGACAACAAATAATGAGACCTTGTGCATAATGGAGGACAACTTTTGTATATTCATAGAAAGGCTTGGAAGGATTTCACTACGGAATGCAATAACATGATGGCAAGAAATGTACTCACAACTGCTGCTTTATTGAGAATGTAATGCCATGCATGAGTTCCCTATCCCTCATAGAAAGCTAATTAAATGACAAGCAGAGGTAATGGAATTTACCTGTTCATGAAGGTAGCAATTAAAGATGATAAGGTAGCAGTACTGCTCCACATGCCTCAGAGCTTTCGTTAAATAATGTTCCTTTGCACTTCGCCCCTATTTATGAAATAAATGTGAAATAGAACAATATCATCAAGGGGTGCAGTAATGCTCAAGGGGTGAACAGAACAGAAAGTAACAATAAGTCGATGACCTGAGTGTTAGCGTCATAGTGTGAATGTCATACCTAATGAAAAATCTGTTATAAGAGAACAATACCAGAAACACTTTTAGGAAAGTATTCAATCATTAAACAAGAACTGTCGGAAGGACAGTATGCTCAACTATTCAAAGCTAGTATAGAGAATGGGCTTATAGAGGAAAGTATATACAGAAATAGCGTAGCAGGAGCAGATGATTTCAAATTACTTAAGCTTTGAAAGATGAACTTACATTTTCATTTGCTTTGTTAATTTTCACAACATTTTACTACAAGCTTCAAAATATCTTTGAGTTTTCCCAGATATTTTAAGACACAAAAAAAAGCTCAAGTTTACCTCACCCAGCAACTCAGAAAACATGTTAAAGCTAGCAGTCTTTATAACTACAACACCTCTTTTAGTTGTATAAATTGAATTAGAAAGAAAGGAGAGGCCCTCACTTGCCAATATCAGTAAAAGAATGTCATTATCAAAGCCCCCTTTCCAAGCTGTACCTTCAACCAATACATTCAAAACATTCCCAGAACTACATCCTGGATTGTAATACAACTTTCAATTTATAAAATATGTGTGTTAAGCGAAGTCAAGCAGCATGAAAATGTACAATAACATTAAAGCAAAATTATGTGAAACAATATTGCTTAACGTATGACAAACTAGACATTGGAAACAATACAAATCCCCTCACTGCTACTTATGCATATTCCAGACTGTCCTACATTCCATCCCAACCTGTCCCAAATGTCATCCACGCCTATACTCCATGCCATCACAACTGAAATCCAGATGACACCCTACCAAATGCCATTCTGCCCTGACCCACATGCCAACCCACCTTGTTCCACATGCCAACCCACCCTGTTCCACATGTCAACCCACCCTGTTCTACATGCCAACCCACCCTGTTCCACATGCCAACCCACCTTGTTCCACATGCCAACCCACCCTGATTTCCACATGCCAAGCCACCCTGTTCCACATGCCAACCCATCCTGTTCCACATGCCCACCCACCCTGTTCCACATGCCAACCCACCCTGTTCCCCATGCCAACCCACCCTGTTCCACATGCCAACCCACCTTGTTCCACATGCCAACCCACCCTGATCCACATGCCAACTCACCCTGTTTTACATGCCAACCCACCCTGTTCCACATGCCAACCCACCCTGATCCACATGCCAACCCACCCTGATCCACATGCCAACCCAACCTGTTCCACATGCCAACCCATCCTGTTTCACATGCCAACCCATCCTGTTCCACATGCTAATCCACCATGTTCTACATGTCAATCCACCCTGTCTAACATGCCAACGCATCCTGACCAACAACCCGCACCACTCTGCCCTACATACAATTCCACCCTGTCCCACATGAAATCCCACCCTCATCCTAATTCTTTCAGCTACTTTATCATCATGTCATCTACCCCACTTTCTGCTAATTGTTTATATTTCCCAACCCCTAATTTAACATTCTTTAGAAGCGAAAAAACTTTTATTTGCTTCTTTATTCATGGCAAGACAAACATTTCGATTGCTATTCATGTCAGGAATGTCAATATCATAACAAAAGTAGAAATGTGAAGTTAGTAAGTCATAAGCCATATATTTTTGATCTCAGGTCAAACATTTTGCAGCAGAGTCTATTGTTATGCAAATAACCTAATTAATATGCACTTTACCTCACCATCAAGTGTAGACAATAACAAAATCCCCACTCCCGCTTTAATTTAAGACATATCATAGATACAAATATTTCCATTGTTATGCAAACAAGCTAATTAGTATGCACACACAACCCCAATCATGCTTATTTGAACAGTAACCATGTCCTCTACCCTTGTGCCAAGTACATTAATGTACACCATTTATAACTTAAGTTATGCACTCATGAATGTTAAAGATTTTGCATGAGAGTCTATTCTTATGCAAATAACCTAATATGCACACTTCACCTCTCCATGAAGTGTAGACAATGTGCAAACAAAATCCCCACATCCACTGTAATTTACGAGATATCATAGATACAAATATTTCCATTGTTATGCAAATAAGCTAATTAGTATGCACACACAACCCCAAATAATGCTCACTTGAACAGTACCCCAATGCATTATAACCCCTAATCATGCTCACTTGAACAGTACTGTATGCCAAGTTACATGAATGTACACCATTCATAACTTAAGTTATGAAAACTTTAAAACTTTAACCTGACAAATATTTTCATTGTTATGCAAATAACCTAATAATCCACACACAACCCCACAATCATGCTCATTTGAACAGTACAGTACCCACCATGTCCTCTATCCCATGCCAAGTCACATGAATGTACACCATTCATAAGTTATGAAAACGTTATATCCAAATGAGCTAATTAGTATGCACTTACAACCCTCCAATCATGCTCATTTGATCAGTACCAGTTTCCTCTACCCCTATGCCAAGTCACATGAATGTACACCATTCATAACTTAAGTTATGAAACCTTAACAAAAACTTTAAGCCGATGCCGACGCCGGGGGTAGTAGAATAGCTCTACTATTCTTTGAATGGTCGAGCTAAAAATCAGTAATTACCATCAAAATTGCGGTAAACTTTTAACATTTCTTCTGTTTAAAATCTGAAGGAGGTTTCAATCAATTACCAAACCTGCAAACTTAGTGATATCAGTTAATTGTTTGTTAATTTTCTTTAAATCTTTGTTGTACAAAGACCTTCAATGACCTTCTATCACTGCGGGGTAAAATAAAATCTTTGTGGGAAATAATCGATTAAAAATCACTTTCCCTATAAGGAGTCCCTTCTTCCTTACATTAAGGATGTGCATGTCATGTCCAACACATTTTAACAGTATTGTTCTGGGAATAATTAGTTTTGGGAAGTTAGATGTACGTCAAATGTATAAAGACACACGTAAGTCACATGCCTACTGAGCACAACAAGCTAACAATGCTAACAACCACCCATAATCAACACTAGTCTGTGAAAGCCAAAAATACATAACAACTTTCATGATGAAATGTAACTTTATATCCGATGACGTAGCCACCAAGCTGAGAGAGCAATCATTAGTTTCTTGTTTGCCTGTTTTTCAGACGATTGGTTATTCATTAGACATCCTCTGCAAAGGCTGCACAACAGCAATACTGGTCAGCACAGTAAGTGAGGTCACATAGACCATGAAAGGGAGGGGGAAGGGAGGGGGCTAGGTGGGGAAAGGGAGGGGGCTAGGTGAGCTGAGAGAGCAATCATTAGTTTCTTGTTTGCCTATTTTTCAGACGATTGGTTATTCATTAGACATCCTCTGCAAAGGCTGCACAACAGCAATACTGGTCAGCACAGTAAGTGAGGTCACATAAACCATGAAAGGGAGGGGGAAGGGAGGGGGCTAGGTGACTAATTTCTGTTGAATGCTTTAATTAGGAATTTTATACTGTAACACAAACACAAATATTACTTTTTAAAATGTGTAAAATTAAGGTAAATATGTGATATATGGCAGACATGACTTCTAAACAATACCAAGTATCCCTCAATATCCAAGTACAAACTGAGGTTGGTTTCAACTAGTACAGTCATGCAGTGTAGCCACACAGTTTCCCACAGCATCAAAGACATATAACTCTGCTACACTCTTCTGTAAATAAGATATTTGTTACTTAAATCATTTTAAGGAAATGTTGATATACAACAACAAGAACCATAAACATGTTATATCTACAGCAAAGGCAATCAAAAAAGGCAAATAGATCTAAATAATGATGATTTTTTCTTCTTTATGTCAACAGCTTTCAAAGTAATTCTTACAGGCTCTGGGCCCCAAGCTCTACAACTCTTAGTTTTGCTCTTTGCTTTGTGCCTCTTGTCCCTGATTCATGCATCTCATCCCGATGCAGAGACCCATCATATCCACATGCCATTTGGAAGCTGATTGAGCAATCAAGTCTTAAGAGGTTACATACTTACGTAGAGTTGAAAGTCCTCTTGAATTGCATCCAGCTTATGTTTTGATAACAGGATTTCTTTCCTGATATGACTCATGTCACCTAGAAGGTCCATTATACTGTCAACCTGCAAGACACACAAACACCTTTCTGCATAGTGATATGCTGCTACTCATAATTAAGGAATCAAGTCGATGGTGCCGAGGACTCTACTGCTCATTCAAAACCAGGTATAACGTCACAGATGGGCTGAGAGGCCTGAGGCATTAACCCAGGGCCTCTGTCCTTCTGTGGACGTAATACCTGGTTTTGAATGAGCAGTAGAGACCAAGGTACCTTCGATTTGATTCCGATTCATAAATACCAATTGAATTCAAACAAAAATAAAAGAAAAGTATTAAATTTTAAATAGCATGTTGATAACATCTCTATTCTCCTCACATACATTAATTTGTTAGATCAAAATTTAAAAGACTGACATTTTCACTGTACAATTCCACTGTACAATTCCGCTGTTTCAGAATTCAATTTGAATCATATGCATTCAAGCGGTAAATCAAATTAAACTGTGAAAAAACCAAAAAATTGGAAACATTCAAGTTGAGGAAAATTCACATAACAAAATAAGTCTGAGCTGAGAAACTCTTCGTCAGTAAAACTGAAAAAGTTTTTGACTGTTTGACCTACTGACATGACCTAGTACCAACTGTGTGACACAAATTAGTCATTTCTCTACTTCTCGAGCAACTGGGCTTTCGAAACGTTGTTAGTGCAAAAAGTTTAACATGCACCAAAATATTATTTTACTATTGAAAGTGTTAACATTCCCAGAGAAATGACAGTTTAAAAACATAGCACCCACACGTTAGAGTCACAGTTTTCGCGATTCACATTGTTTTGGTTGTTTTGACTAACGTTACTAGCATTAAGTCCCATGTTAGGCTTTCTAAGGCCTAGGCCTGTGCTGTGTTGAAGTTGAACTGTGCTAGTAACGTTGAAAGTTAAACACGACGCTGTTGGAACTGGTGATTTTTGTGTCTGCTGTTTGTTCTCGGATATTGGATTTGCCATACTACATATAGGCCGTAGTGATGCACTTAGTGTACAAAACATGCTTAGTGTACTAAACATGCATACAAGAAGTTAAAATGGCATTGTGAGATGTTTGATTTAAATGTAAATCTATTAACTTATGAAGACAGTGGACAATGGTCAGACCATAAAATGTAGCAGACTACTTTAGCAGACAGCACAGCAACAGAGGTAATGTCAAAATCATACATTTTACCTTATGGGAAGTACAAGGAAGTTACACTAAATGGCATTGTGAGATATGTGATTTGAATGTAATTCCATTAACTTATGTAAACAGTGGTCAGACAAACAGAGAGGACAGTGGTAATTTTGTGTTGATCTTTATGTAGAATTCTCCCAACAACATTTAGTTTTGAGGACGGGAGCTATGTCTCATTACTAAATGCTAATCAAACAATCAGAAGCGAGGATTTTGCAAAAGTATTTATGAATATTACCATATTCCACGTAATAAGTGCATAGGGCGCTTACAAAAACAGAATTGCGCCAATTTCTACTACCTAAGTTTCTCTCTAATAAAGCGCACACTCAGGGCAAGCGAAATTCATTGCAGGTCTGTTATACACATAGGCCCATAAGCCATAGTTGATTACAAAGCACTGACATGTCTGGCAACCAATCCACATTTAATAACAACTTTAAAAATCAACAGCCAAAACAACACAGACCATTTTAAAGAAATGTAAAGTGTTTTTATTATATACTGATATTGGGATCTGTTACTAATAAAATCATTTTTGTTATTTTGAGGGCAGGAGGGGGGGGGGTGTTATTGCACCTGAGGAACTTATTACGTCAAGCATGACGTATTTATGGTACGTCAAACCATGACGTATTAATGAACAAAAACATTCAAAAGTCACTTAACTTGCCACACAATATATCTCCTACAATTACTTGCTGAAAGATGTATAATATCTTGGCTCATTCCATTTTTCTTTTGGAAAATTCTGTACAATTCTTGACCTCTGACCCTACTAATGAGTAAGGTCCCTCTTGTCATCCTATACTATAAGTCCTAAAGAACGTACCTTAAAATAACCTTACCCCATCATAGATTCACAATGATCCACTTTGTTTCATTTCTATCAAAATATTTCTCAAAACTTCCCTGACTTGTATTGCAATCATTACATATGTTTGGAGAACATATCAATTATGTAATTTAATAATCTATTACTAGACTGTACAACTTGGTAGACCTTTGAAAACAACTTCTGATTCTTCAACTCTCAGCAAGGTTGGATTTCTTGCAGTTTATACACTTTTATTTGAAAAATTGTTTTCCTATTTTTTGTTCAAGGATTTTATTTATAGATCTCTTTTTCTCTGTTGATTTCAGCAGTGTCTGAGTATTCATGTTGTGTACATCTCCTTTATTCCCCAACCGCCGTTTTCGGCCAATTTCGGCGGTTCAGTAAAACAACTTGAAACAATTGTCCAACATTGACCTTTTAATGTCACTTATGCACAGTAAATATAAATATTGTGTGGATAAATTGTTTACAGAACCAATTAATCTCTGAAAAATAAATGCAGCTGGTATAAAAATGTGTTTTCATAGCAAGGAGGAAAGTTGGGATATCTGCATGATTTTTAAGCAGATGTACACGCTATGTTAATTTGTACACTATCTTTTCTTAGTCTATTCAGGAGTGTTGATGAGTAGGGTTTTTCTGATTTTTTCTTCTTTTGTTTTTTTACTTTTATGAAAAATATTTCCTTTGCATAAAAACCTGTAGGAGTATGCAAACTACAACTACACAATGTCCCCTTTTTATTGTGTGCATAAAACAGAAAATAGATTGAGAAAAAATCTGTATCTAATGAGTTTTTTTTTTTTTTTAAACTATCAGTATTGTTTGATAATACATAATCAATTATTTATACAATTATTAGTATTTTTAGTAAATCATTAGTGATAATATACATAAATCTATATATAAAGTCAAGTACTGTCAGGTAGACTTCTGTTAAGTCATTTTGGGAATTTATGAAAGTTTGACAATTAGTATCTGGCATTGTACCCATTATAGATCTCTAAATGAATTGCTAGTGCATTCTAGACTTCTTACTGTACTCTAATATATACTGCTACCCTCCAATATTAACCTCAAACTTGTTCTTACAATTTTTACAAGTGAAGATATGATAGCCTACCTGCTGCTTTAATTGTAGTCCATTTGGAAGTATCCGACAGAGCTCCTGAACCACCCAGAACTCGCACATCTCAAAGTTTGGTGATTCCTCATCAAAAGGGACTGGGGTGTTACTATGGAAGAAAAGAATCAGTCAACAATAAAAAGCAGCACATCAGGAGCCCCCACATTCACTACATCCATCAAATGTAACTTGCAAGTTATGCTTCGGAGAATAACTTTGTCCCAGCGATGGTGCTGCTAACTAAAACTAAGTGTTACATTTTAGGAAATCAAGTTTTGCACACATTTTGTATCAATATATAAATAACCAGCCATTGCAAATGATACAAATCCCCTTGTCGCTAATTACATCTTTTCCAGCCTCTGTCACACCTGCCATCCCACCCTCTGTTCCACATAAGATACAATGCTACTTCCCCAAGCAGAGGCGGCGGAAAATGTTTGAATCTCGGAAGGGGGAGGGGGGGGCACAGTATCTGAGGGGCACTTTTCAACTTGTATTTTCAAAGCATGTAGCACAGCAGTATAGCTTTATACGATCAACCCCCTCGCCCCCCTCCCCCCAGAAAATTTCTAAACTTTTATCGGTTCAAAAATTAATGGCGACCCATTTTCCCTTTTATTTTTATTTTTTTCATAACTTACAGCTTGAAATATTTAAGATGTTTTGGTCCAAAATTTGGTAAAAAGAACAAATTTATGTAAAATTCTACACAAAATTGGAAATTTATAGATTGTAAGTCTTAAAATTGGTAGACTTATAGATAATGGTTGTTTTGATTATAAATCAGATTATCTAATGTCTAAAATAAATGTGAAAAGCAAATCAGGGGTCTTGATTTTTTGTGTTACTTTCTTCAATCTGTCAATAAAAAGATCAATTATATTAAATTAATAAGGGGACTTAAATATATTTTAAATAACACTTTTTTTTTTATCTCTGTAAAAAAGCACCTTTCAATCTTTACAAAGAAGGTGTGAGAGGGCATGTCAGTTTATGCCATGGCAATGGCCTGGGTCCAAGCAGTAAGTTTTGCCCTGCACGGATGCATGTCAAAGATGTCCCACTAATTACTTTTGGAGTGCTCGCACACTCAAGAAAGGCCCTAACGTCAGCTTAAAAAGTTTTAAAACAGATTATAAGCTGGGAAAGCAAAGGTAGGCAGAGGTAAAGGCCTTTTGAGTATCAAAAATCCAATATATAGGGCTGTTGAGCCCTAACTTTTGTCTTTAGGGGAGATTGAGAATAGTGTATGCACACAAAGCACGAGAAATTTTACAATTTTAGTCTTTTTAGGACAATATTCATGTTGCTTTCTTCAGTGAAAAGAAGATATAGTTTTTGAAGAAAAAGCTTTGCAATGTTTGAACGGCAGGTTCCATCTCTACAATGGGCACCTGCCCTCTTCCAAAGTGCCCTTTTCCATCTGAAAAGGCACATGCCCAGTGTGACCCCCGCATATGGTTTATTTTTTTACTGTCAGCAAAAAGATCAATTATAATAAGGGGACTTAAATATATTTGTCATATTTTTAAATAACACTTTTATATCTCTGTAAAGGGGTACCTTTCAATCTATGCAAAAAGATGGAAGAGTGCACAGCAGTTTCATAACAATGGCCCGGGTCCAAATAGTACGTTTTGTCCTGCATGGCTTGTACACTCTACAAAGGCCCTAGTTTAAAAAGTTTTTACAAACTATAAGCTGGGAAATTTAAACAAAATTAGGCAGAAGAAAAGGTCTTTTTTAGTATGAACAAGTCCAATAGGCCCCAAGTAGAGCTGTTGGGCCCCCAATTTTGTCTTAAATGGAATTTAAAACAGTGAATGTGCGCAAAGTACGTAAAATTTCACAATGATTTATGTCTTTTCAGACTTACTTTCTTCAATGAAAAGATTATATATATTAAAGAAGCAGTTGTTCAATGTTTGAAAAGACAGAATCGTTCTCTAAAAAGCGCACTTTTCCTTCTGGAAAGGGCACTTTTCCCGCAGAAAAAAGGCACTTTTCCTCCCTGAAAAGGGCACTTTTTAAAGTTTAGAGAAAAGTGGGGGCACGTGCCCCTTGTACCCCTGGTTCCGTCGCCTATGTACTTCCCTCCCTACAGGAAATCATACATGAAAATCTAGATGCCATTCCAACACGTGACCCATATGTCATCACACCTGCAATCAAGATGACATCCAACCATATGACTAGCCAACCTGTCCCACATGCCATCCCTTTCTGTCCCCCATGCAATCCCTCCTTGTACCAAGTGCCATCCCAACTTGCCCCACAGGTCATTTTATGCTATCCCACTCTGTCCCACATCCCACTGAAATCCAGATAACTTTCATTACATGCCATCCTAGCTTTGCTGTTTCATAGGGGCGGGCTGTTCCTCCGTGGGCCTGCCCTATCCCCTGGGGTCTGCTCTGCCTCTCATGAAAAAGAAACATGATTTTTTTTCTCTTTAGATTTGTTTTTTTAACTTAATAATCTTTAATTAACCTCATAAATGAAATACCTTACATGGATACAGAACACAGAATGATAGCATAGTAAGCAAGCATCCTGTTTGGCTAGCTAATGACTGTCCTTATCAATCAGAATAGTTTCATTCTGAGGTATGATTATAGCTAAAACCCCAGAGCTTTTTCACCAGGGGTTGAGCCTCCCTGGAATCCACGCCAAAAAGATGCAGCGCTTCGTGCGCACATTAATATGCTCCTCAACAAGTCTAGAACCCTGCCCCTTTGTAAATCAAGCTAGGGTTCTGTCTGATCCTGTCCCAAATGCCATGCCACTCTGTCCCACATGTCACCCCATCCTATCCCCATGCCATACCACCTCATCTCACATGCCAACCCAGCCTGTCATAAATGCCATGACACCACCTTGTTTCACATGCCACGCCACCCTGTTCCACATGTTATCCCTCTGTCATACATGCCATGACATCCTATCCCACATTCCTTGGCAACCTGTTCCACATGCCAACCTGTCCCACATGCCATCCTGTCCCACATGCTACCATGTCCCACATGCCACCCTGTCCCACATGCCATATCCCTGTCCCATATTTCACCCCATCCTGCCCCCCATGCCATCCCACCTTCATCTCAATTACTACATCTACCAATGATTATGCCATCTTCCACCCAACATTCTTTCCTCCCATCCCTCACTATCAACCCCCATTCACCTGCCATCCTCCAATAACCTACCATCCTCCATTCACCTACCATCCTCCATTCCCCAACATGCCCCATTCACATTCCATCCGTTTCAACTACTACCCCAACCACCTTTTGCCATCCATTCATCTACTAACTATACTCTTAACCAACCAGTCATGTGACCAACTAATCATTCCAACCTTCAATTTAACCTTCACTCGCTCCATTGCAGCACTAAGTCTATGTTTCACTCTATTCTAGCAAAACCTTAGTTTTTTCTATATTAATGTCCAAGACACCTCATTATAAATTCCATGCAGTCGTCAGTTCTATTATTCAACTTGTTTTCTTTATCCCAGAACTTGCTCTTCAAGTCTGGAATGTATTTGTTCCAATTTTTTTTTTTTTTTTTAAAGCAAGATTTTCCTTTACATCTATTTTCATAAAAATAGTTGGAATTCCTTTCCTAGAGCAGCAATTTTTTGTTCCCCAGTAGCTGAACAATGCAGGAGGTAAGATAGACATAGATGTGGACAGATGAACGATAAAGATGCTATATCCCCTCTCCACCAACTTCGTTGGCGAGGGGATAATTACCTAAAATATCTACACAAGTGTTGAGGGGTAACCCCCTTTCTGCTGCTGGCACACACACACACACCCAAAACACACATATCCACACACTCACACTTGTGAAGAAACGTTTCTGGTGCTGTTGTGGCCAATAACTATTTTGTTGAATGACAATACTTGCCTCATTTACCAGAAGAAAGATTGCAACTTGGCTTACAGTATGAAAAAGTATTTTTATGATTTACAATGCTTAGTCTCATCTGTATTGCTGTTCAGTCCCATCTGTATTGCAGACCAGTCTCATCTGTATTGCTGCCCAGTCCCATCTGTATTGCTGCCCAGTCCCATCTGTATTGCTGCCCAGTCCCATCTGTATTGCTGCCCAGTCCCATCTGTATTGCTGCCCAGTCCCATCTGTATTGCTGCCCAGTCCCATCTGTATTGCTTCCCTCTCATCTGCATTGCGGCCCAGTCCCATCTGTATTACTGCCCAGTCCCATCTGTATTGCTGCCCAGCCCCATCTGTATTGCTGCCCAGTCCCATCTGTATTGCTGCCCAGTCCCATCTGTATTGCTTCCCTCTCATCTGTATTGCTGCCCAGTCCCATCTGTATTGCTGCCCAGTCCCATCTGTATTGCTGCCCAGTCCCATCTGTATTGCTGCCCAGTCCCCTCTGTATTGCTTCCCTCTCATCTGTATTGCTGCCCATTCCCATCTGCATTGCTGCCCTCTCATCTGTATTGCTGCCCTCTTATCTGTAATGTTGTCCAGTCCCATCTGTATTGTTGCCCTCTCACCTGTATTGCTCTTCAGTCCCATCTGTATTGCAGACCAGTCTCATCTGTATTGCTGCCCAGTCCCATCTGCATAGCTGACCAGTAAGCAGTAAATCCACAGGTAGACCTCTCATACTATGCCAAATGTGTGGAAGAGTGCATCAAGATCCTCTAAGCATCCAAAGAAAGTAATGTCAAAGCACTTGCAGTCTAATACTCACTAAATATACAACCAGCAAATGACTCACAATCAGTGGGCTTTAATTTTGTAATACTTTTCCTCTTCTAATACCTACAACAATCAAAGCAACGTGATAGTTGTAGAATAAGGTAAGAAGCATTGATAATTATGTTTGAATTCAATTCTGGTTTGAAGGCTAGTTGGTTGTGGATTTATAACATGAAACAAAAGAAAAAAATATCTTCAAAGCTTTTTACTTTTACTAATCAAGAGATGCCGTATTAAGTTTGCAAAGAAGACTAGATGAAAATTCTTGAAGTGAAAATGAACACACAACAGATTTCCGTCATCGGTCCGTACTTTTATAAGTGTGGCGGATGTGCTCATTTTTATGATACAGATAAAATACCTTCCTTTAAACAAAAAACAAAAAATACTTTAAAAAATTGAATACTTTCTTGCACTCAAGGTAAAGAGTGTAAATATTCGAATAGGGGGGAAATTTTCAAAAAGGAAGAAAATTTTCTGCAGAGGGTAAAAATCTCCAGAAAGAACTTCAGTGATTGTTCCCCCATTCCATCACCACTAACCCACCCCTGTGCCCAATAACCCACTCCCTGTGGCCAATAACCCACCCCCTGTGGCCAATAACCCACCCCCTGTGGCCAATAACCCACTCCCTGTGGCCAATAACCCACCCCTGTGGCCAATAACCCACCCCTGTGGCCAATAACCCACTCCCTGTGGCCAATAACCCACTCCCTGTGGCCAATAACCCACTCCCTGTGGCCAATAACCCACCCCTGTGGCCAATAGCCCAACCCCCTGTGGCCGATAACCCACCCCCTGTGGTCAATAAATCACTCCCTGCGGCCAAAAACCCACCCCCTGTGGCCAATAACCCACCTCCTGTGGTCCATAACTCACTCCCTGTGGTCAATAACTCACTCCCTGCGGCAGTCCTGCTTTTAATTTAGCAATGTCTTTGTATCATTTATAAACCCATAGGATAAAGTACAGTATTTTTCAGCAGTATTCAAGGAAGCTCATATCTTGCCGACGACAACGAGTGAACACACAATTACAATGACGGGGTCGTCGCCTGCGTATTCGCTTATAATAGTAACAGTGCTATCACGAAACGCTTAATACGACCCGGACGAGAACACAGGTACGACGTACGGACAGACATAACATTTACAACCAAGTCAATGTCCACTGCCTTTGATAACCAGTTGTGGTACACTGGCGTGTCTACCCAACCCAGGCTTGAACCCAGGGCCTCGTGGTCTATAGACAGGTATGATAACCGCTACACCACAGTTAGTAGACAATCACATCTTGCCACATCTCTTGCTGCTTTTGTAGTTGATATTCTTTTGCATTTATTGCCATTGTTCTGTATGTTTTTGTTTTGTACATTCATATATGTAACACCGCATGGCACTGTGGAAGCCCAATTTATCCAAATACTGTGCAGTATCTAGATTATAAAAGTGAGTGAATAATGAAAACAAATAGAATTCCAGCACTCTGTTGACAATGACACAATTTATTTCAAGCAAATATTAATACATATGTGTAACAGACAAATTACACACTTCTTCAAATTAAGAAAATACATTCTTTTTATCTTTGTATTGTCTCTAATCCGTAAACTATTGCATAGAAAAGGAAAAAAACTGAAGTGTAATACTTATAAAATGTTTTCCCCAAAACACTACTTTCAACATGAATTGGAAAAATTTATGATAAAACAAAATAAATGTGTACAAAAAGATACCACAAGAAAAACCTTTGAGAACAAAAAGAAAATGATAATTAAAAGAAAATGAAAAGAAAGACGAAATTATAAGATTAGGTAATTACACACTTGCACAATTTAATTACTGAAAGTTAATCTTGATACACCTGAGATGCCAATAAATTTTGTTTTGTACTTTTTATCTTTATTTCATGAATTACGGTTTTACATTTTTTTTATACTATCATCAAGTGAGTTCCAGAGTTTGACTCCTGAGGTGGAGATGCACAATTGTTTTTCCTTGTTCTTACATACTTTTGTTTAAAATTATTTTTTTGTCTTGTTATATCTATCATTGAAAGCCAATGAAAAAAAAAAGTTTTGTAGGTTCTGTGGTAATGACATCTGATAAGCTTTCAACCTAAATACTCCTGTATTGAAGTCTATAATGTGTTGATCTTAATGTTTTTAATTTGTAGGAAAGTTTGTTAGTATGGTCTAACTAATTAGCATTACATACAATACAAATAACCTTCTTTTGTTTTAAGATTAATGGAGTAATATTATAATTATATGTATTTCCCAAACTTTAGCACAATAATTGAGATAAAGGTAGGAAAATAGCACAATATAAAGTACAGAGTGCATCTCTATTTAAAACTTGGCTGGTTTTACGAATAATAGCAATACTTTTAGAATTTTTTTTGGATAAATTAACAATATATTCTTTCCAGTTTAGATTATGATCTATATATACACCAAGAAACTTTGTGACATACACTCTTTGAATATTAACTTCATTTATAGTAATCTTCAAATCAGAATTTATACGACAATGGTAAATAACATATAATTAGTTTTGGCAACATTAAAAGATAGTTTATTAACTGCAAACCATACATTAAGTTTATACAGCTCATCACTCATCAATCTACATAGTGTATAAGTATCCTCATGAGAGCAAAACATGTTTGTGTCCTCTGCAAAGAGTACAAATTTTAACCATCTGAAAACATAACAAATATTATTAATATATAGAATGAATAACTTTGGCCTAAGGATAGTCCCTTGTGGTACTCTACAAACTATATTACAAAAATCTGAATTTAAATCATTGATTTGGACGTATTGCATTCTATGGGTCAAATAACTAGTCAGCCAATCATCAACTATCCCCAGAAACCATAATGCTCTAGTTTCTTGAGTAATAAATGATGGTCTACACTGTCAAATGCTTTTTTTTTTAAATCAATAAAGACTCCAATGGCTATTTCTTTTTATTGTCCAATGACGTGGTGATTTCTTCACTTAATGCCATAAAAGTAGAACAACCAGACCTAAAACTGTACTGACTCTCGGTAAAGAGATTAAATTTGCAAATTAAATTGAATTGTGACAACAATGACACTGGCCTCTAATCATTGAACATATTTTTTTACCAGACTTAAATATTGGTATTACTTTAGCAATTTTCATACCTCAGGAAATGCCTCAGTAGAAAATGATTTATTACAAATAAAAGCTAAAGGTTGTATAACATGAGAGATAACATTTTGTACTAATGACATGCCTATATCATTGCAATCAACAGAAGTTTTGTTACCTAAATTTCTAACAATATCTTGTATTTCAATTTCGGTAGTATTTGCTAAAAACATGGAATGTGTATTCATCTCATCCAGATAATCATATATTGAGCTGATTTGTTCAGGTATAGCTGCAGCTAAATCAGGTCCAACATTAGTAAAGAGCTGATTAAACCTGTCTAATATGTCTTTACCATTCACCTCCCTATTATTATTGTCTATAAAAGTATCAGGGTAAACACTACTGGTCTTGTACTTTTTGTTCATAATACCATTTAATACCTTCCATGTTTCTTTAATATCATTTTTATGGCTTTCCAGAAATTTTGTGTAATAATCCTTTTTGCAGAAACTCTAAACAGAAGTCAATTTGTTTTTATACCTCTTATACTTTTGTTCACATCCCAATGTTTGTTTTGGGGAAAATTTACATACAGCATAAAACATGTTGCAAAATGTTTAAAGTGATGAGAAATACAGTATTTAGCATGGTCATGAGAAGCAATGATGTCATTATATCATTCCATGGTCATGAGAAGCAATGATGTCATTATATCATTCCATGGTCATGAGAAGCAATGATGTCATTATATCATTCCATGGTCATGAGAAGCAATGTCATTATATCATTCCATGGTCATGAGAAGCAATGATGTCATTATATCATTTCATGGTCATGAGAAGCAATGATATCATTATATCATTCCATGGTCATGAGAAGCAATGATGTCATTATATCATTTCATGGTCATGAGAAGCAATGATGTCATTATATCATTCCATGGTCATGAGAAGCAATGATATCATTATATCATTCCATGGTCATGAGAAGCAATAATGTCATTATATTATTCGTTGGTCATGAGAAGCAATGATGTCATTATATCATTCCATGGTCATGAGAAGCAATGATGTCATTATATCATTCCATGGTCATGAGAAGCAATGATGTCATTATATTATTCCATGGTCATGAAAAGCAATGATATCATTATATTATTAATAATAATAATAAAGTACTTATACAGCGCCATTACTAAAAAGATATTCTATCGCGCTTTCCAAACAAGATGTAAAATAATAAAACACACTGAGAAACTGCCAAAAGAACCAAAGAAGAATAAAAATAAAAATTAATTAAAGGCCAGCTTGAAAAGGTGAGTTTTAAGGTTACGTTTGAATGAGGTAAATGATGAATTAGACTTTACTGAATCAGGCAGGTCATTCCATAATTTGATCATTCCATGGTCATGAAAAGCAATGATGTCATTATATCATTCCATGGTCATGAGAAACAATGATGTCATTATATTATTCGTTGGTCATGAGAAGCAATGATGTCATTATATCATTCCATGGTCATGAGAAGCAATGATGTCATTATATCATTCCATGCAAGTATAATATCAAGCCAAGAGACTTTCTTGATAGATCACCCAATTCATGGAACACACAGCTTTGCATTTTCCCAACAAAATACTTTCGAATATCAATCAAATTTGACAGTAAAGGAGATGAATTTTTAACATGCACCAAAAGGGTAGCAAAATAAATTAACCTCAATTTTTCAATAAAGTGTTGGAAGCACCTGACAAATCAAATTAGGGCTTGCATTCATCGGAATCAGTGCTGTGGATGTAGGAGTACTTCAGAGAGGAAGTCAAAACAGCCTTCAGCCCTGCACACAATGAGCTGCAATCGTTCAGTACATAAAGGGAGTGATGTTTAAGTGACTCTCAAAGGGGCATTTGCTTTTCTTGTCATTGTTGTGTCAAGATTTGATAAATGCCAAGTCACCTAAAGGAAAAGGGCTTACAGGAAACATTTAAAGGGATACTTTGAAAGGCTTCAATAAAATAGGAATATCTATTAATATTTGTGGCAAAATCCTGAAAATTATGGTTATTGATATGTCATATTGTACACTTTCCTTGAAAACAAAAACCGTATTTGACGTAATAAGCCCCATGCTCTAATAAGTGCTCACCCAACATTTTGTGGTAAAGGTTATAAACACTTCCTTAATACAGTGCTATTGCAATTCAAACAGTACTGTACCCCATGGGGTTTATTATGAAGAAACTTTAGCAGTAACAAGGGACATTCTATTTTCGTAAGCGCCCTTGCCGCTTATTACTTCAAATACGGGTTTACTTAACACAAGTACCGCCCTCTTACTCCTAAAGAGTGGGGATATTCCCCTGTAAATGTACATGAATATTCAACCAAAGAAATACACCATATGGAATGTGATGTCACAACTTAATATCTCCTTAACACAATAGGTTTTTTTAATTTTTTTGTTTTGTTCCTTTGATTACTGTTTTCTACCAGTCACATCTTAACAGTGCAGGTCTCAAATATTACCAAGGTCTTGCTGCGAAGCAATCAGGTCATTTTGACTTCTATGTGTCTTTCGTATGTTCCTACTGTACAGTGCTGGCGGAATGAATGTGTCATTTACATTACCTTGGAATACACTTGCAGGATTAGGTGGTAATGTTAAGTTGATCCTGCATTCCCTATTGTGTGGCAGAAAATAATCCCTTTTATTAATCAAACTCTGTTAAGCTAGTTTGCTGTGTCAAGATAGTGGTTAACCACAGAACTAGACAGCCCCGTGTTTTCAGTGTAGTAGTCCCACTGCGGAAAAGTTTCATGCTCACAATTTGTGGGAGTAACCTGCTGGATCTGGAAGTTCCACATTTTGAGTATTGAATTACAAGTCCCTAGGAATGGGATGACAACTGGTCCGGATTGTCAGATTGTAGAAGTTACAAGAGGGTAATGGTGAATTTGACCATACCACATGGTGGGAAATTAAAATGAATTAATAGTGACATCTGAGTAAAGAAATATGCTTGTAACAAAAGTAATAAGCCTTTTTGTATAAAATATAATGTGCTGCTCAATGGGTAATGATAACTGTTCTGGATCAATTGTTGAAGTTATGAGCAGGTGACGGGCAATTTGATGATAACACATCTGATGAAGAATTAAATTCTTAAAATATTCCCAAATGTCAAGAAGTTAGCAATAAACTTGCTAGTCAAGGTGCTGGAATGACAATTAACCAGTCAAATATGATCACATGATCCCCCCAAAACACACACACACATGCACACACACACACAAACCTGGTGAAAATAAATGTAACAGTTTTTTTGACAGGTGGATTGTCCTTGTTCAGCACCTTGAAGTATTAAGCAGAACATTTTATAAGTTCCAAAATGAAGGAAATTTTATTTTGATGGTGGAGGGGGAGAGGGGAAGGGAGGTGGGGGGTAGAGGCAGTGATGTCCAGGCTAACTGCAGAAGTTACAAGAGGGGGATGGTGAATTTGACCATACCACATGGTGGGAAATTAAAATGAATTAATAGCGATGTCTGGATGAAGAAATATGCTTGTAACAAAAGTGTTAAGCCTTTTTGTATAAAATATAATGTGCGACTCAATAAGTGATGTTAATCGATCTGGGTTGATTGTTGAGGTTACGGGCGGGTGATGGGTAAATTTGTAATGTCATCTGTTGAAACATTAAATTCTCAAAATATTCCCAAATGTCGAGAAGTCAGCAATAAAATGCCGGGTACCCGCCCGCCCCACCCCCCCCCTCCCCACAAACCCTGGTGAAAATAAATGTGATCTAATATTTTGCAGGTTGATCGTCCTTCAGCACCTTGACTAGCAAGTTTGTACTCCTAACTTAAACCAACTCTCTACCAAAAAGTGTTACAACCTCTTTTGGCAAAATTTGATAGTCTTATCATTGAGGGGGAAACCTGTTGATTGAGGAGGGAGTAACACTGATCAAAAATATTGGGAAACGCTTACCACCTCCGCCCTCCCTCTCCACCCACACACACTTACGCCCGTACGCCGCCACTGGTCCCCTTCAAAAGTATTGTTGAGCCCATTGTTGGCCCTGCTTTGGTATAAAAAAATTTTTAAATAGGTCAATCCTTACGGGATTACATTTTCTACAATCTAGGCACACCGCTTACATCCAGCTTTAATTTCTATGGTAACCATTCACGTTTAGTAGAAGCAAGTGACCTTTGCTGTACTGTACCCTAGGCATTTCTCAACCATCTGGAATTTATTATCGCCGAAGGCTTTAGCGTAATCCCCCACAACTTTATAATATTTGCCACGTGCAAGAAAATAATATTACTCCATCGTAATGCAAAGTTATGGCGTGGTTATATGGAATCGTATGTAGTGTCAGTTTTTTTTTGGCTTCAGTACCAGAGTCAAAAGATACATTAAGAATCAATTTCATCAAAAGTCAAGAGCAAAAGAAAGTTGGTATTTATGTTTTTTTTTTCTTTTGGCAAAAACAATCAAACTAAATTGTAAGGAAAGGGGTCAGTATACATGGAAATTTTCGGTACACCGAGGGACTTATTTACATCAATGCCCAATGATACATTGTGATAAGTTGCCCAAGGACCTTGCATGTTTATGTACTACTAGAAAAGTTTGCCTTAACAAGGGTAAATGTGACCATAAAAGGAAAATGGGTGGGACCAAGGAATCTGAACATGAGCATTTACAGACCCGGGGGGAGATGGAAAATTTCAGCACCCACATGTCAAACGATTAAAAGACACAGCAGTGTTTTAACATGGATTTTAGATAGCTAGGGACCTGGGTTTTATTTAGTGTTAAGTTGCATGTATTGATATGCTGCAACGGAGCAGGGAAATGGCAAGTCTGTATGCTGAAAATTCTTGTATTTTTTATGCCCGACTTCAAAGTGACATTAATATGGAATACACATTCATTAGAAGTCAGATATATCAGGATTTGGGAGGTATTGATTGAGTGGGTAAACTTGAATTAATAATTATTTCTTTGGGGATTAGTTATTTATTTACTTTCAGCAAATGCTTGATTGTAAATGCTGGATGGGCTGGTAATGGTGTAAGAAAAAAGCATACCGAATGTTTTTTTTGTTTTATTTTTCATTTTTTGAATAAGATAAAGAACACTGAGGCAATATTTTTCTCTGTTTTTCTTTGTTTATCATGGATTCATGAACCTGTGGAAAAAGATATTGATTGCTTATAGATATAAAAGAAAGAAAGTTGCACACATAATATGGGCTAGGGGTCTATGACGCTGGTCTCTTAAACCTGTTGAGATTTCGGAACTGACATAGGCCTAAGTCTTTAATCCCTTTTAAACGTTCTTGTAAATCTTTCCTGTGAGTGAAGCCACGGCAAACCTCGGGGATTGATCGCAATCACAAAAGAATTGATCCCATGTCCCCGTGAAACATTAAACAGATTTTTCTGGTTCTTAATCATGGATAAACTGTACTTGAAGTGGACAACTTCAGCTTGTTATTGATTGCGATTCTTAACAATAGTTAATCCGATCGCGTTTGTACTCATGGACGGCGTAAACCGTGCGATGCGGGGAATCCCATGACACATTCGTTCTCGCTAGCACTGTACATCACTTGCCATTTTTGAAGCTGAAGTTTCACTATTAAACCGCTGCACTCATATTTGTGCCATTTACCATTCTCTTAATAATGTGTAAGTAACAAAAAAATCTTACTTTGCTTCCTTTGAAAATCCTGTTTTATGCGACATCAAGAGTGCTCCCAGAACCATCGCAAATGAGGTCCTACTATATCCAGCATGACCCATAAAGGCTAAAATGGGGAGTGCTTTTGTGTCCAGGTTGAAGAGTGTGGGGACATCCTGCAAAAAAGATTCAAAAAAGATGTTCATCTCCTATGAACAGTGTGGACTGTCAATCTATGCCCATACCATAGAACTATACATCCAAAATAGAAGAAATATTTTCACCTGTAGGTTGCCAAACTTCTTTCTTTTGAAGTTTTCAGTTTAGAATTAAGTTTAAGTTTATTACACTTATATGGCGCATTATCTAAATAACTTATTCTAATGCGCCTTAGAAAATATGCATATAAAGAAAATAAATACAAATGTGTAAATAAGATAAGCATGAAATATAAAGATAACAAAGAACACAAAAATTATGAAGAGGACTTGAAAGCACAATTAAATAAGTGAGTCTTAAGCAAGGTGTGGAATTGTTTAAGGTATTGAGCAGATGTGATTGAAAGAGGTAAGTCATTTCAAAGTTTTGGGCCAAATATTGGCAAAGAGCGGTCGCCATATGTAAGTTTACTTTTTGGAACATTAAGGATAAGGTGGTTTTGAGAGCGAAGGCGGTAACTAGTTTGTTATAATGAAACATTTCGGTCAGATATAACGGGGCCATGTTATGAAGGGATTTAAAAATGAGCATTGAAATTTTGAATTTAATTTTATATGAGACAGGTAGCCAATGAAGATTTTGCAGTAGATAAAGTGATGGAGTGAAACGGTTGCTTCTTGTAACGAGCCTTGCAGCATAATTCTGAACACGCTGCAACTTTTTCACTATAACACCTGGCACCCCTGCAAGGAGGATATTGCAATAATCTATGCAGCTATGCACAAGTACATTTACAAGTGATATTGCAGAGCTTCTGTCCAGAAACTTCATGCACCTTCTAATGTTAAATGAATGGTAAAATGCAGTTTTACATTTGTGATTGACATGGTCAGCCATTGTCATACCTTGATCTAGCCAAGCGCCCAAATATTTGACAGTGGAAGATAATTTCACAATGTCGTTACCAATAGCAATACTGCCAATATTTAGTTTTTTTAGTTGGTAATTGGATTCAAAAATAATGACTTCACTTTTTGAATCATTCATTTTAATTTGTTGTAAATCATCCAAACTTTCACTATTTTCAAACGAACTTCAATTTCAGCTATGACTGAGATCACATTTGATGGATCATTAGCATTGAATGACATGTATTAGCTGTGGTCATCAGCATAACCATGAATGCCGGGAGAGACTGCTATCAAAGCATCAAAAATAGAAGATGCATACCATGTGAATAAGAGGGGTCCACAACAAGAGCCCTGAGGCACACCAAATTCTACATCACATGCCCTTGATTCAGCAGTGCTGATAAGGATTTTTTGTTTCCTTTGAACTAAATAGGATTCAAACCAACCTAAGACGATTCCATCAATGCCAAAACGCTTATTTAAGGTTTTAAGAAGCATACCATGATCAATTGTGTCAAATGCCGCACTTAGGTCAAGAAGTACTAGAATGACACATTTTTGTTTGTCTAGTTGCAGCAGTATGTCTGACTGAATTTGAGCTAAAGCAGATTCTGCGCTATGGAATGGGCGAAACCCTGATTGACAGAAAGGTAATAAGTCATGCTGCTGACTATGCTTAATTATTAGTTCAACAACAGCAGGCTCAACTCTTTTAGACAAGAAACTAAGATTGCTTACTGATTGATGGTTATTATATGTTACATCAAGCCCTTGTTTTTTCTGTAATGGCTTTACTACGGCTTCTTTCCATTGCTTAGGGAATTTCCCTTGTTGCAAAGAAAGATTAACCAGTTTAGTAAGAGTTGGAAGGAAAACATTGATATTCTCCTTTAATAACCAAGTGGGTAGTGGGTCGAGGATGCACTGAGTAGATTTTGCTTTTAGTATTAGATTTTGTACATCTTCCTCTGTCAAGAGCTGAAATGAAGTCCATATGGGAACATTTCTCTAGAACTCAAAGGGTGTGATCACAACCTCTCTATCCAGCTCATGTCTAATCTTGGCAATTTTTGCAACAAAGAACTCACCAAATTCTGAGGCAAGATGAGAAGCATCATTGTGAGGAGGTAGTGGGGTGATGGGTTTTCAGTCAAGCAGAGTATCCATGATTCTAAAAAGTTTCTTTTGATCACCATTTATTTTAGCAATAGCATTAGAGTAGAATTGATGTCTGGCATTATTCAACTCAGTTGTGTAGATGTCACGCTTTTCTTTGTAAGTAATCCAGCTAACAGTACATTTTAATTAGCGCCAAATTTTTTCCGCTTTGCGTTTCTCTATTTTTAGATCCTTGATCTGATCATTGTACCAGGGTATTTTTGGACGAGTTACCAATGTTTTTACATGTTCAGGTGCATGATTGTCGATTACTTGTCTTATACATAAGTCATACATGCAGGCTGCCTCTTCAACATCCTCAATTTCAGACATTAAAGAAAAGCTTTTAGACAAATCCAATTGAAATTGAAATGTTGGAGGGGATATGGTTTTGAATTTTCTGTAAACAATTGTATTTTCATGAAGTTTTGGTTTAGGGAATCTTAGGAAAGTTGAAATGAAACAATGATCTGATATGTAAAAATCTTATGTAGTGAATGATAACTGGAGCTCAATATTTGAGTGTATTATAAATAAGTCTAAAGTGTGATCACTGATATGAGTAGGAGAGACAACATGTTGTTCAAGGCACATACTTTGGAGTAGGGTACAAAATTTCACTTGATCATGATTCAGTTTGTCTTCAAAATGAATGTTAAAATCCCCTGTAATTAAAACAGGCTCATTTGTATCAAGGAACTGTTCAAGTGCATCACTAAACTCATCAAAAAACACATTACAAGAAACTGGGTGATTTGTTGAGTAAGGTGGGCAGTAAACAATTAGTAGTTTAAATCTATGATTGTCTGAGTTTATATCCCATATTGAAAATTCAAAAGAGTTACATTCTCCTGATGGAGTCAATCTCACAGTAAGAGATTTCATGAAGATGAGAGCTGTTCCTCCGCCTCTTCTAATGGATTTACGAGGAACATCAATGAAATTGTATCCTGTAGATTTTAGTTCAGCTCTTTTAGCATCATCATCAACTGTCATCCAACTTTCAGTAACAGCACAAATATCAATATTGTTATCAATTATATAATCCATAACAGATGATATTTCATTTCTCAATAAACATGGGTTAAAGTGAGCAATATGTAGGCCTAAGTTGGTAGGAATGGTATCAGGTTGTATTGATATTACATGTAGATTTTCTTGACTTGCAGCACGCTTCGATCTAATAGTATCTACTCTTAGACATATTATAACATCAATAGGACTCTGTTCAGATACTAAAATCCTATTCTTCAGTTTTCTGGTACCACCGCGAGTGCCCCTTTTTAAAGCTTGGATTCCAAGACTTTTTATAACCATAATTAATAATTTCACAAAAATTATACACAAAGAGAACAAAAACAAACATATAATAGTCAAACATCATAGAATATAGAGAGAACTTAGTCTGAGATAAGAACCATCAGTACAAAATGTTTTCTGGGCTGGCCCTTAAACAGTTACTACTAAATTACATTATCAAAGGCCTGTGGGCAACAAGCATTTTAATTTAATTTGAGTTAAAAAGAGCTTTAATTGTAACAGAAACGTTGGTAATTTTTTTAAAGAGCATTTTGTAATTCTTTACACATGTCTTTCCTAAGACTCAGCCATTGGAAGAAATGTTAGGTTGGTGATTACAAAGATCTCAACTCTTTTTAATCTGTTCATGTACCTAACGAGGATTGGGGCAAGGGATCAAAAGTAATGGATGCCATAGTGGAAACCATACTACGCATACATCACAGTATAGATGGCTAGCAATCTACAACGAATTAGTTGGAATCTTTGCTCTTTACATGGGTACACATTCATAGACCTTAAAATCTGCACAATGGATATAACAACACTTTAGTTACAACCTCAGGAAAAAAAATGTGGTTTCCCAACCTCTTACCCACATACTTTAAATATATCTCAGCTTGTTAGCTCAACATCCCTTTTAAGGGATTTTGAGCTTAACCATTCGCCAGATTTTGGTTGGATACGTTCAGATTTTTGCAGCGTTGATCTAATCCTAAGGGTTTATTCAACATTTTGCTGTGTTTCAATGTTTGCCTTTACATAGACCGATCCATGAATGCAAGAACACTTTGTATTAGTGCGTGGTTTTAAAGCAAATTGCATTCCGAATCTCACCAAAAATGAATCCAAAAATTGGTAATAACGTAAGTTTGTTTGTTTGTTTGATGAGGTCTTAACGGCACCACGACAACGAAGGTCAAATTGTGCCTGAGAGGTCAGATCATTTTAGAGGTAGTAAGGAAAGAGACCAGGGGAAGAATGAGAGAAATTCAAGAACAAAAGCCAGAAAGCTGTGATCGAGAGAGGAGGTGCATGGGTAAAACTAAAAACAGAGTAGAGAGGGGGTGGAAGAGGAGGATATAATAACGTAAGACTCGGAAGGGCCAGTGAACATATCTGGAGGATAAATAACGCTGCTTTTATGTGCCAATTGGGTTATAATATCCCGTTTGGGATTTGTCCCACACTATAGCCAAATTGGGGTATAGCTTTGGAATAATTGATAACTTGTTTGGGCTATAACTTGCATTTAAAAACTAAAACTTTAAAACCAAAATAGCCTGAATGGGCTCTATACCCATATAGTGCAAGTGAATAACCCAGGCTACAATGTTCAAGTGCCTTTAAAATCACCAGTGTTAATAACCAAAAGTAATAGCTTCTTGCAGTAACATTATATCTGGTTCTTCACAAGTTCTTTGTTTGCATAGTGCATACAGAAAGTGGAACAACTGATGCGTAAAATTACTAGGATACATCTGTGGTGGGTTTCTAAAAGGATTAGTGGAGGTGTCAAGTAAGTCCATCTTATATGAAAGAGAACTTAATCAAAACAAATTTATAAAATATGTTTAGTTACATTTTGTATAATAATTGCCACTTGGAAGTGTATATGTGTGATGCTATTATTGATTAATTGTGACTCACTAATTGTGATAATTAATCATTTGCTCAAAAAATGGCAAATATATTAGCAATATTAAGAATATATCCATAGTTATTAAAAGCATGTCTTGTTGCAAGGATGTAAAAAAATATCTTGATTTTATACATACAGTATTTTGCTGTTACATGTCTGGTTATGATTTCCATTTCTCTCAGAATGAAACATTGTTTATAAAATTTGCATCATATTGCCGTTGAGGCTTAAATATTGTAGGCTTACTTGAAAAACAGTTTTCACATATTCAAAAGATATTTAAAGCTCCATTATGCAGTGGGGTAACTAGAGTCCTGGGGCCCTTAGCGATGTCGGATCCGCGGTGGCAGGGGGTACTGCCCTTGCCCTAAAGTAAGGAGAGCAGGAAGTGCCCTTTAAAAATCTTGATGGCGGACCCGGCAGGAGGTGCCCTTTTGAAAGTTGTGGGTGAACTGGGCTGGAGGCGCCCTTTTGAAACTTTAACAAATTTATTCTAGGTCATTCTTGAAGCTTGAAAACAAATAGAAATCCACTCACTCACAAATATTATATAACACATAGAAGTTGTTACATACATTTAGTATTTATTTCACACAATTAAAGCCTGTCATTTTACCAGGGGCACCCGCACCGAGGGCCATGGTGGGAGGGGGCATACCCCCAATATTTTTTTGCCTATAACCTATTCGTCCGATGGGCAGATGGGTACTTATCAACATTGGTCCTGGCTCCCCAATCTCAAACCTACAGTATATGTGGGATTTTCATACCGAAAGTGAGGGAAAGTCAAAAGTGTGTGAGTGGAGGTGGGAGGAGGAATTACAAAATCATGCTAAAATACAACACATCACCTTACAAAAGTATCCATTTGGACAAATACTGAGATTGGGGAAAGTGCCCTTTTGCTTAATTCCTCAAATCCTGCCTATGCTCAAACCATATAAGTAGGAACTATGGGGCCAGGAGCCAAGATTCCTGCACTTTTTCGAAAACTGACAAAAGTGCCCCTTTTTCAAAATGAAAAGTGCTCTCTATTAATGTCCAAGAAGCACCCGAACTTTCAACTGCCCACCAACAAAAACAGGTTTATACCCACCCCAACATATATGTTGAGCTACTACATCATTAATGTTCTAGTTACAAAGTTAATATTCCACCCTGGTTCATTCTTAAATCCTGAGGGGTTTATCATGAAGTAGATGGCAAAAGAAGCCATCACATGGGAACAAGAATGTAGCTATGGCTTCAGGGAATTCAAATGAAAGCATGGTTCATGTTGATATTTAGTTTGTTTCATTGTAAATGTGTAATTCTTTTATTTTGGCTGAAGGCAAGAAAGGTGTAAAAAAGATCAAAAACCTCCTGACAACAAAGAGTGTCTTCTGCATTTGAATTGCAATTCACTTTTTTAGTGAAAGTACAACCTCATAAATTGTGCAGTATATAATTGTCTTTCTTAAAAATGCCACCAGAAAGTTTTGCAGCTTGCAGGGCTTTATCAAAAATTCAGTGCATATCCTCAGTATACTAATTCCTATGACCTTGTTAAAATCAATTTATGAAAGTTGAAGCTATAATGCAAATTTTGTGCAAAGTAATATACATGATATTTATCATTCCTTCTAATTGAATGAATACACAATATGTAGAATACTGTATGATACAATGTAAAAATGTCACTTTTGTGGGTGTTTGTATAATAGACTTTTCAGAAACTAGCATTGGCAGCTCGGTGCCACTAACCCAACATATGAGGATGCTGCAAAGTTCCCAATAGATTCATTACAAACTAACTACATACACATTGTGTGAGACAATGGGGCAGGGTAGGAGCTCAGTGCCTAGCTGACAATACTATGCTTTGCTTACCAATTCAGGTTTGCTACTTTCAGTACATCTCACTGGCTGGTGACTCACATGGCCAGAACACAACATGGTTGCTTTACCATTTGGTTTCTATGTCATCTTGCTCCCCCTTCATTTGGTATTTTAGCCTGAGGTTTATATATCCCTTACAAATCTTTGTGCATAAGAATTTAAACAAACAATTTCAATAGCTTCTTCTCTATTATTATCTGTTTCTAGTAATTTCATCAAACCTGATATGCCCCAGAATTCTAGAAACTACTGAAAAGTCTAGAGACATGGTATTGAAAAGTCTAGAAACATGGTACTGAAAAGTCTAGAAACATGGTATTTAAAAGTCGAGAAACATGGTATTGAAATGTCTAGAAACATGGTATTGAAATGTCTAGAAATGTGGTATTAAAAAGTCTAGAAACATGGTATAGAAAAGTCTAGAAACATGGTATTGAAAAAAGTTTATCAAGTCTAGAAATGTTGTGTTGGAAAGTGTAATCAAGTCTAAAAATATGGAAATGGAAAGTGTAATCAAGTCTAGAAATGTAAAAGTGGAAAGTCTAATGATGTCTAGCAACGCTGTATTGGAAAGTCTTATCAAGTATAGAAATGTCATATTGGACAGTCTAATCATGTTTAAAAACGTTGCATTGGAAAGTCCAATCAAGCCTATGAATCATTGACTCACCTTCATCATCTCTATAAAACTCTCAATGCTCGCTTCATTAGGAATTCCTCGTACACATAACGGAAGCCTATGGAATCTGGAGTTTGGTGTTGTGAGTACATGTGTGTTGTAGACCTCCTCCAGAATCTGAATGTTCTCTTCAAACTCAATGGGATATCTGTGCGGCTCTTCTGATAGCTCCTCCACATCCTCATAAAAATAGAAACAGTTGTGTTCGTCTCTCAGTGCATATCTGGATATCTGGAGAGAAAACAACAGATCAAGTCATCAACATGATAAAAGTACCTTAAATTAATGTCAACAACAATTGAATACACAACATCAACGGACAGATGCGGTAGTTACCTGCATTTTCCCATCAGCCACAAGAGGCGACTGCCGGGTTCTGCTAAACACTACTGAGGATGATAAAATACACACAGACAAACAAACATAAAGATGGGAAACAACTCAAGAGAAGAACCAAACAATGACATTAAAACGTGATGACGAATTAATGAATTGATGAATTAATGCCATCTTCTTCTTCTTTTTATTCAATTCTTCTTCTGGAACAAACAATACACATTACTCAACTGGGAACAATGATGATTATGTAATAATCAGATTACCAAACTGGGAACAATGGTGATTATATAACAATCAGATTACCAAACTGGGAACAATGGTGATTATGTTAACAATCAGACTACCAAACTGGGAACAATTGTGATTAAATGACAATCAGATTACTCAACTGGGACCAATGGTGATTACGTAACAATCAGATTACTCAACTGGAAACAATGACGATTAATGTAACAATCAAATTACTCAACTGAGAACAATTGTGATTATGTAACAATCAGATTACTCAACTGGAAACAATGGTGATTATGTAACAATCAGCTTACTCAACTGTGAACAATAATGGTGATTTAAGTAACAATCAGATTACTCAACTGGGAACAATGACGATTACGTAACAATCAAATTACTCAACTGGGAACAATTGTGATTATGTAACAATCAGATTACTCAACTGTGAACAATGGTGATTACAGAACAATCAGATTACTCAACTGGGAACAATTGTGATTACATATCATTCAGATTACTTAACTGGGACAATGGTGGTTATGTAACAATCAGATTATTCAACTCGGAAGTTGGAAACTACATAGTTACGCAGGGACCGTGGAACAATTTTTGAAGTGGCGAAAGTAAAAAGCATCATTATATCCATATCTATATCTATATACTAACTCTCAATCATATTGGTAGGGTCACCTCTCGAGGGAGGGGGTCAATTAAGTTTTCACTGATGTTGCTGCTAATCAAAAATCTTCAATTTGGGGGAAATTTCTGTGGACTTCTTAATAGTTCTGTGAAATGTTTGTCAATTTAAGGGAAATTACGTTCATTTTTGTGCAATTTTCTTCGATATTCGCGAAATCTTGGACACTTTGTCAACAATTTTAGGATAATTCATGGGCCGCGGAGCTATAATTCAAGTGGAGGGGTACGCACGTTTGAAACGACTGATCTGAAAGATGGAAATGCAAAATTAGTGAATTGGTAAATAACTAATCTCTTCAGTTCCTTCTTAACTTTAAAACTTAACCCCCCCCCACCCCCCTCCCCCTTTTATCCCCATAAAGAAGAAGATACTTTTGACGTAATATTGCTACACTGTTTATATTGTTCAGTTGTTATGAAACATTAAAAACAATACATGTGACTACGTCAGCGGCGTAGGAAGATATTTTACATTAGGAGGCCAGATTTTATTTTTGTAATGGTTTAAAACTTTTGCCATTTTACGATCAATCTCGTAACTTTTAATACTTTACATTATGATTCCATACAGTGCATTTAGTTATTTTGAAGGCAATTTTATTGCAAAGAAATAAAGATGGAACTCTAATGTTCCCAATTTGTATTGACCTGAGGTCATTTTGAAGTATTCTTGACTTGGGTCTGGTAATGTTACTGTTAGAAAATAGTAGGCCCTAAGGTTGTAACTCTCATTGTCTCAGTGTGTAATGAGTGTGATGATGCTTATGTGTGAACTTGCTTGTGGAATCAAAAAGCAACAGCGAGATTTCACTTCCATTTCAGGGTTTTAAGCGTTGCACGACTATAATGAATGTATGGTCTAAACTACATGACATCTTATGCAGGTACATTTCTTTCATTTGGTATTAAAAAACTCCACAAAACTTGGAGTCTTTTTTACATCGCGTGACATGTTAAATGAAAAATTGTTCATGAATGATCAAGTGATGACTGACCTGAGGGCATGACTAAATTAACTTGAATTTTGTTATAAATTGTTTTACATGAAACATTAAAAAAAGAAGATACAAAACATGATTTGTTGATATTTATTCTTTTAACCCTTACTCTACCAGCACTGTTTTGAAAATGCGCTCGGGAGGCGGGGCCCAAAGACGGGGCACCCAAAACGGCGATAATATCGCCGCGTGGTAGAGTAAGGGTTAATCAAGATGTGATTATTGAAGGGTCCTCTGTCTTCCAGGCAGAAAAGTCGGGCCCCTTGCGCTTTCGGGACCCGCTGGGCCGCCCACAGGGATCATGCTGCCTATATTTTCGGGTTGGCCCATATGTCGCGGGTTGATTAACCCTTACTCTACCAGCACTGTTTTGAAAATGCACTCGGAAGGCAGGGCCCAAAGACGGGGCACCCACAACGGCGATAATATCGCCGCGTGGTAGAGTAAGGGTTAATCAAGGCGTGATTATTGAAGGGTCCTCTGTCTTCCAGGCTGAAAAGTCGGGCCCCTTGCGCTTTCGGGACCCGCTGGGCCGCCCACCGGGTTCATGCTGCCTGCATTTTCGGGTTGGCGCATATGTCGCGGGTTGATTAACCTTTACTCTACCAGCACTGTTTTGAAAATGCGCTCGGGAGGCGGGGCCCAAAGACGGGGCACCCAAAACGGCGATAATATCGCCGCTTGGTAGAGTAAGGGTTAAAGACTTGGAAGTCATAAATTCCCATAGTGCAATCATGTATCATACAAGAAGATTACTGGGAATAATAAAACAATGAAATTATGTTATTACTTGAATATTGACTGTTTACAAGTACAAGTATCATAAAAAGAAATAACCAAAAAATTATATTTTCTTTATGGTGAATCTTCACCTAAAAAAATTGGCTGAGGTGAATCTTGATACAATTTTTTTTTATTGCCATGATGAATCTTGACCCGGAATTTATTTTGGCCGAGGTTAATCTTTGCCTAAAAAATATTGCAGGTAGGTGATCTTGACCTAAAAAAAATTTTCCAGAAAAAAGTTGGAAAAGGGTGAATGAGAGTATGTGGATTGTTATATGCAACCTTTCATGACACTATGATTCAGTATCTGGGTGGTGCAGTTCCACATTGACTCATGCTGACCTGCTGATGCAATCTTCTCAATTTGGAACTTTATGACAATACATTCTAAAATTAGCTGAATCATCAGAGGGTTACGCCCTGCTCTGCTATTAATAAATATAGAACGTACTCGAAGTCTATATAAGAGGCTGTTTTCAAGAAAACCGTTGAGGTTTCATCAATTTACAGTTAACTGTGTCTTATTCTTTTACATCGATTTTACATCGAGAATTACCATACCTGCCTTCATTTATTCAGTGTGTGGATATCTATTATCAAAGTTAACTTAAATTTTCATTTACTGCTGCTTGAGACAGAAATCATCATAAAAAATCTTTGCCTTAAACTGTGTGCCGATATATCATAAAAGTGGATCTTACAGCTGTCAGGCTTATAAAGTCTTTTAATGAGCTCATAACTCCTACAGACTTAAAACTTTGAGAGAAATCATCACATTGATCAATATTATCATCATCACGGAAGTGGATCATTTTTAACCTAAATACTAACCGTCACCCAAAGAGAGAAACCAGACAGATAGCTCATCATCTTCACCATCACAGTATCAGGTTAGGATATCTAAGTAGGCTAACATTATCATTAACGTTAACATTAACATTGTTGTATATTTTAGTAGAAAGACTGACTTGAAGTTGAAGTATGAATACATCCTTTCAAATTTAAAGTCACTGATCCTGATCTCATCTTTTGGCATTCTTCTGTTACTTTTCTATTTTCAGTCTGAAACGAGATGCCGTTTGACTGCTGCATTAAGAAGAAGTAATTTAAACTTGGAACTTATTGAAACAGGGGAAGGGCAGAAATGGATGGTAGTGATGTTTTGGGATGAGATCTGTCAAGACTTATTTGAAACTTTCCAATGAAAAGTGCTGATTCCGGCCCTGAAAGGAAATCCAAACATTCCATTTTCTGGATGGAATGTGAATATTGCCTGAATGGAAATCAACTGATGAATGCTACAAGCCTGAAAACAATGATATGACCTTTAGTCAGAAGGTAGATAACCTGAAGTGTTTAGAATGCAAATGAGCAGTACTGATTAAAAGTGAAGAAGACATTATTTGGGGATAAAACTTAGTGGGTCTAGGATTTCTGAGGTAGATTGTACTTAGACATAGGGGGGTGGGGTAGGGTGGGGTAAGGTAGGGTTGGGGTAGGGGTGGGAGTGGGGTGGGGGTGGGAGTGGGGATGGGGTGGGGTGGGGTGAACTCTACAAAATATCAGGCATGCTAAAATTGCCAAGGTGGAGATATCTACTCTACAGAGTGCAGAATTTGAAATTGTTAAATGAAAATGCTTAAGTTTGTACATTGAAACTTAAGTTAGCAATTCCTGACAAATCTAAACTTGTACCAGAAAAAACCTTTGCTGTGCCTGAAATTCATATTAAAAAGCCCTGCATGCAGGTTTAGGAAAAGCAAATACTCTTTAGCTAAAAATTCCTGACCTAGCTTTCAGTCAACATTCCTTTTGTTTCTACGGGGATTCATTTAACAAGCATTATTCACCTCTGTGTAAACACACACTGTTTCCAAGGTGCTGCTCCACTAAACTTTAATCAAAGATGTTCAATAGGTCTACACTTCTCACAAGAACCCTGGCCCCATCTATGTACATCTGATGACTTGCACTATCCCTCATTGTACCCCAGAACTGTGCCATCACTCTGGTACTGATTTACATATTCAAAATAGTGCATGAAATTGCCAATACACTACACTGTACATCTACTTCTTTACACATGACATCCTACAACTGATGCAAGTCTGTCCGGTTTGGAAATGCATCAATTAGTTTCAGTGTTTGGGGCAGCAGAGGATCCGATGTGGATGCTGGAATTAAGGGGTCTATCGACTGTGAAGAATGTGTATATATCCATAAAGTCAATTGTTTACATTTGTACATCACACAATTTCCTAAGGGAAAAATAAACTTTCAACAAATCTTAGCAATATGTAAATATGTCAAACTTCATTATCAAACTATTCACATGATTCCACAGACTATGAACAAATATAATCAGGGGAAAAAAATTAGATTTTTTTATTAAAACAGGATGGATTTACAGATCACTAGAGATATCACTGAACAAAGTATTTAAACTTTTTAAGGAAATTCTTAAGAACATCTACACATCTGACATTCATTGAGTTGAACCTTTTTTTACAAGAAAACAGTTTTAGATCATAATCAGGTAGGGGTAACATTAATATAACAATGATTATTATCTTTTAGCAATAGGAACATGTACATTATTCTTTGTTGATTCATGAAGTCTGCAAAGGGCACTCTTTTCATTTTTGTAACAAGCTTTTCTATATAATTCCCAATTGAAAGAGGCATGATTGGAAGAAATGCCCATCCAGGCTGTGGCAGCCCTACTAAAAAAGAACTTTCAATTTCTACATGTAATAATAATAATGATTCTAAATTTCATGACTGCAGTATATCATGACTGCAAGCATATCATGACCGTGGTATATCATGACCGAGGAATACCATGACCATGGTATACCATGACCGTGGTATACCATGACCGTGGTATACCAGGACCGCGGTATACCATGAACGCGGTATATCATGGTCGCGGTATACCATGGTCGCGGTATACCATGGTCGCGGTATACCATGGTCGCGGTATACCATGACCGCGGTATACCATGACCGCGGTATACCATGACCGCGGTATACCATGACCGGGGTATACCACGACCGCGGTATATTAACGACCGCTGTATACCATGGCCGCTGTATACCATGACCGCGGTATACCATGTTTGTTTGTTTGTTTGATGAGGTCTTAACGGCACCACGACAACGAAGGTCAAATTGTGCCTGAGAGGTCAGATCATTTTAGAGGTAGTAAGGAAAGAGACCAGGGGAAGAATGAGAGAAATTCAAGAACAAAAGCCAGAAAGCTGTGATCGAGAGAGGAGGTGCATGGGTAAAACTAAAAACAGAGTAGAGAGGGGGTGGAAGAGGAGGATTAAATATGGTTGTAGAGGGATGCATGCTGAAGGAAGGAGACTATTTTATCTGGAGGATTTTTTTGGAAGAACTCAGCAATTGAGTTGTGGGGAGTGAGAGAAGCTCTGGGAAGGTTGTACAGGGGGCAAGCAAGGAGAACGTGTTGGATTGTAAGGATGCAGTGGCAATTGTTACAGAGGGGTTGGGGGAACCAATAAGGAGGTGGGAGTGAGTGAGGTGGGTGTGACCAATTCTAAGACGGGTAATATGAACGTTGTCGATCGAGAAAGGTTGTTGATGGTGGATTTGATCGGGATTGTGGGCTGGATGACATGGAGTTTGTTATCAATTTGGAAGTTCCATAAGGTTTGCCAGCGGTCACGAACAAGAGAAGCGATAAGCGGTTTGATGTCAGAGAGGGTTTTGGGAAAAGGGGAAGGGAGGAGGTTAAGGGCAAGCTTAGCGGCTGTATCAGCCCTGTCATTGCCATGGATGCCAACATGGCTGGGTATCCAGAAGAAAAGAACACTTTTCCTGCAGAGGGTGGGAGAAAAGAGTTTCCGGAGGAGGAGGTGGCAGGTGAGGTTATCCCATTTAAGATTGAGTAATGAAGTAAGAACAGCCTTTGAGTCAGAGAAAATGGCAAAGTGACTAAGAGGAGAGTACTCAATAAAATTGAGGGCGAGGAGAATGGCCTTAGCCTCGGCTGAAAAGATGGATGAGTGGTCAGGAAGTCTGCTACTGAGGGTGATGTCTTGGATGATGGTAGCAGCAGCTGTCTTGTTGCCTTCCTTGGAGCCATCAGTATAGATGGAGGTGTAATTTGAGAGTTGGTCTTTGATTTGGTTGTGGAGATTGATGAAGAGATTAGGGTGAGTTTGAGTTTTGTTATAAGTGGAGAGGTCTAGGTGGACAGAAGGAAGGGGGTGGCCCAAGGCGGAAAAGTGGGCCAGGAATAGGTGCCGAGAGTGGCGGGGTTGATGCCAAGTTGAAAGAGGTCTGATTTAATGCGTAAGCTGAAGGGGGCGATAGGGTTTTAGTCCTATCAAAGAGGGAGGAGAAATTGGGGTACCTAATGAGGTTGTAAACAGGGTTCTGGGTGTTGGTGAGGACTCTAAAAGCATAGGAGAGGCTAAGCTTTTTACATCTAAGTAGAAAGGGGGTTAGTTGGCTTCAACATGAAGGCTAGTGATTGGGGAGGTCCTGTAGGCTCCTAGACAAAGCCTGAGGGCTTCATTTTGGATGGTGTTAATGTGGTTGAGGTATGAGTTGTGAGCGACACAGTAAACAATATTGCCATAGTCAAGCTTGGCACGAATGGTGAGCCTGAAAATTTTGAGGAGAGCATAGCGGTTCGCTCCCCAAGTAGTGTTGGAGAGCAGTCGGAGGAGGTTGAGGAGCTATTGCATTTTAGTTTCAGGTTGGTGATGTGTGGCTTGTAGGTGAGCTTGGGGTCTAGAGTTAGACCAAGGAACTTTGTGTTTTCAACTTTAGGGATGCGATTCCCATTGAGCACAAAGTTCGGGTTGGGGTGGAGGTTGTTGAAATGACAAAAGTGCATGCAGACTGTCTTGTCTTTGGAGAATCTAAAACCGTTATTGTTGCTCCAGACTTGCAGCTGATTGAGGCTGGTTTGAAGCCTATTTTCAACAATAGGAAAGCTAGGGGAGGAGTAGAAGATGGTGAAGTCATCCACGTAAAGGGTACGTTTGATGCTGGGGCCAAGGTCATTCCCGATGTCATTAATGCTCAGGTTGAAGAGAGTGGGGGAGAGGATGCTGCCTTGGGGGACGCCCTCTTCTTGGGGGTACGGCTTGGAGAGGGTGTGGCCAATACGAACTTGGAACTGCCTGGGTGAGAGGAAGTTTTGAATAAAGATGGGGAGGTGGCCTCTGAGGCCAATGGTGTGAAGTTTCCGGGTAATGCCATGACCGCGGTATACCATGGCTGCAGTATACCATGGCCGCCGTAAACCACGACCGAGTATATAACGACAGCTGTATATCATGACCGCGGTGTATCACGACCGCGGTATATCATGACTACAGTATAATAGTTGTATCAGTATTACAAGTCTGCCATTGTGATTAATTTATAAGCACTGTACATACATCTACTTATTAATTCTGTCACATTCTCAACATTTCATTATTAAGAATAACATCAAAAAACAGGTTATTTGTCCAGATCCATCATACATGATTAATGAGTTACTATGCAACACCAAATAGCGACGCATTGCTTTCTGGGTTAACAATGTTCAATATATACATATGGCAACGCATTGCTTTCTGGGTTAACATATACTTATTGCAACGCATTGCTTTCTGGGTTAACATATACTTATGGCGATGCATTGCTTTCTGGGTTAACATATACTTATGTCGACGCATTGCTTTCTGGGTTAACATATAATCATGGCGACGCATTGCTTTCTGGGTTAACATATACTTATGTCGACACATTGCTTTCTGGGTTGACATCTACTTATGGCAATGCATTGCTTTCTGGGTTAACATATACTTATGGCAACGCATTGCTTTCTAGGTTAACATATACTTAAGTTACAAAAAAAAGTTAACGGTACATTTATTATTTAATAGACAAGTCTAACTTTTAAGTTTTATCAGTTTATTGCCGCAGTGGTTTTTATATTCACATGCTTTTGTACAATTTAAGGGTTCACTTGTATTAAGTATGCTTTTGCTTGTATTTTTTTTGTGTTATAATTTTATCAATTTTATATTTTGTAAGATTAAGTGTAATATAAATGTTTGTAATAACAATAATAAAGATAATAACAATAACAATAATGATAATAACTAGAACGGTAAATACCGTCATGGTTCGCATACCCATGCAAATTGACACCCATATCATATGACCCGGCCAATTATAAAAACGGCATCTCACACGAAGTCTCACACGAAGTCCCACATGGCATCCCATGTACCACATGGCATCCCATGTCCCACATGGCATCCCACCCCGTGTCCCACATGGCATACCACCCCATGTCCCACATGGCATCCCGCCCCATGTCCCTAATTACATCCCATCCCATGTCCCTTCCACCGTATTTCGCACATGGCATGTCACCCCATGTCCCACATGACATCCCATGTCCCATGTGGCATTCCATCATATGTCCCACAGGGCATCCCATCCTATGACCCACATGGCATTCCACCCTATGTCCCACATGGATCACATCCCATGTCCCAAATGACATTCTACCTCATGTCCCACATGACATCCCAAGCCTTGTCCCACATGGCATTCCACCATATCTCCCACATGGCATTCCACCATACAGTGTCTCACATGGCTTTCCACCATATGCCCCACATGACATTCCACCATATGTCCCACCACCATATGTCCCACATGGCATCCCATGCTATGACCCACATGGATCACATCCTACATGTTTTTCCCACATTAATCCAACCATATGTACCACATGACATCCCTCCCTATGTCCCACATGGCATCCCTCTCTGTGTCCCGCATCAGCGGCTTCCAACCTGATGTTCCACATGGCATCCCACCATATGGTCCACATGGTATCCCTCCCAATGTCCCAATGACATCCTACTTGATGTCACACATGGCATCACATCCCATGTCCCCATGGCCTCCTACCCTATATCCCACATGGCCTCCTACCTATGTCACACATGCAATCCTACCTTATGTCACACATGGCATCCTACCTTATGTCACACTCTGTGATACTCGTGGCATCCCACCATGTCCCACATGGCATTCTACCCTGTTCCACATGGCATCCCACCTGATGTCCCACATGGCATCCCACCCCATGTCCCACATGACATCCCATAGGCTCCATAAGAAGTCTCATCCTAGCTATTAGTCCCTGATTGAGCATACTATATATGAAAGTGTCAGTTCATATAATAACTTATATGCAAATGAGTTGTTGAATAAGAAAAAAAGGTGGATTCAAATAATTATACCTGATATAGCCCTTGGTGTATACAACATGGTAAATATTATATCATATGTCCCTCATGGCCCCCATCCATGTCCCACATGGCATCCCTCCCTTTGTCCATATGCAATCACATCCTGTCACATTCCCTGACTAAGCATACTAAATAAAAAAGTCTGGTCAGGTCATATACTGTAGCAACTTTATGCAAATGAGCACGCTAATAAAGGTGGAGTTTAATAATCATGCCTGATACAACTGTTGGTGCCTAAATATTTTGAAGAATCTTAAGGATTTTAAATCTCAAGTGCTACAAGAGAGACTTGAGGATGTCTGAAGAATATTGGAAAATTATATCATTTTACAGTTATCTTCTAAGAAAATATCAAATGTTTTATAGACTTTTTAAGGAAACTAGTCTTCAATCTTGTCTTAAGTATCTCTGAAAAACTTTAACATTCTGTAAGGAAATTTCAACCTTCCATAAGGATATCTGAAGAAACTGAAGTTTTTCTGGGGAATTCTCAAAAAACTTTAACATTTCTGAGGAAATCTCAGGACAAATCTGTCCTGAGATTACATAAGTTCGCATAAAGCTTCGCGTGCGAACCAACAATAATAATAATAATACTCTACAACTACTACTATTACTACTGCTACTGATAATGATAATGATAATAATAATAATAATAATGGTAATTATGATAATAATTATGATAATAATAATAAGACAACAAAATAATGATAATAATAATAACAATAATAATGTACTACTACTACTACTACTACTACTACTACTACTACTACTACTACTACTACTACTACTACTACTACTACTACTACTACTACTACTACTACTACTACTACAACTACCTACTACTACTACTACTACTACAACTACCTACTACTACTACTACTACTTCTAATAATAATAATAAAATTTCCTTAAAATAACCAAAAGTGTTGTCTGGAATTGCAATATCAAGTGTTAAAAGCTACATGGTTGATTATAAGATGGTATCATTTTCTAACTGGACATGCATGGACCAGGGAGTTCCCATTTAGACGAGTAAGTACAGGTCCTGGAGTAGCTTCCAGTGGAATGCTATTTATGCAATGTGCTTGAGGGCATGGCATTCACATGACTCTCACTTGATTATTTAATAGAGAATTCTTCCAAAATTTGCGTTGAATGTAATCGCAGAAATTGGAGAAAAAAGGCAAATATAGTATTCGCTCTCATTTGTTCCAGCTCGTAAAATTTGGTGAACTTTGAATGAAGTCACTCCCATAACGAAATTTCTTGCGACACTTTCACATCATGCAAATAACATAGGCCTAGTATTATCGAGTGTGTTCCTTGAAATTTGATGTATTTACAGTGGGGAGTGAAAAGATTTTTCAACAAATTTCTTTCTTTCATGGCTACATGGTTAATTTGTAAGATGACAATATTTGCTAGCTGGGCATGCATGGACCAGGATGTTGCCATTTAAATGAGTAAGTACAGGTCCCAGAGTGTTATTATTTTCTTAAACATAGGCCTAAACTAATATTCAAATTAGTCATATCTTCAAGTTTCATAAAATTTTCTTCAAGTTTCACAAAATTTTATCATCACTTTTCGAAATGCTGTATGATCTGGCCTAAGTGTTGCAAAGCCTGTGTCTATTGTAAGGCCTAACACTGAAACTTGTAAGTTTATGAAGTTGAATATGACGGCATTGATTATTTTTCTTAATTTGACATTTCACACGATAATATTATATATTGCATGTACATTATTATCATAGATTTTAAATGTAGCAAAAATTATCACGATGTGTAAGTTCTTACAATAGAAATTATTGGTTGAAACCAAATTACGTTCCAAGTTTTTCAGGCTCGGCAGCAGCCTACATAGTAAATTTTAATGAGAAACCTAATAGTAAAATTACATTGATTTGTTCCAAAATGAAATTTTTAAGTCGCGAATTTTAACAGGCTTTGAAAGATTTGACTCAACTTTTAGTTATTGCAAACATTGACATCTATATTAAAAACATTTATTTACATCAGAAACAACCTGATATATCAATGTCTTCTGAAGAACAAGAATTGCGACGCAAAGCAACTTTGCTTATGGAATTAACACTGTATTTGTATGTATATTCAAATTCTCTGATAAGATTGTTCTGGGAGTGATGTCACACGTCTCTTAGCGGTTTACAATTCTTGCATTGTCGATTGCTTGTTTAGTTTCGAGTTGTTTTGTGCAAATGGTTTCTTTTTCGGACTTTTGATGGAACATCATGTTTTTGATATTAATGAACTATGCAAGACTGTTATAAACACTTTTTTGTTTTTTCGTGTCATGCCTTCTTTAAGTGAGAATGAAGTGTGCTTAATACGAAAAATAGAAAGCACTTATTATTTTTCAGTTACACGCTGCTTAATTGATTTCAAGTTTGAAGCATTTTCGTCGATAAGATTGGGAATTGGGGAAAAACCTGACAAGGTTTCACCCACCTGCAATCATGTTTTTAAGCAAAGATTCACCTGATATTCAGCAGATATTATCAGATGTGCTTTTTTCGCTACCTTTTGCATGGTGTTTTTTGTACTTTAGCCCTAACTTTTGGTAGACAACTTTTATTTTGTGACATTACCCCCATGCCTTCCCAACCCCACACTTTCAGTGTGCAAATCCCACCAATACTTAAATGGCTTGCAAAATAAATCAAAATAGAACACAATGCCAATATATTATAATTGATAAATGAACATTCCTTAGAATCAGTACTCTAAGGAATGTAAAGAAATTTAATTGCATGTTCACAAAATATCATATTAAAACCTGCAAGCATTCCTTTTTAATCAAGCAACCAACACCCCTTGTATTTACAAGTCAGTCTACTCACATTTAAAGTAGTTGCATAGCTATATCTGAAAGATTGTACAACCACCAAGAAATTCCTGAAGAGCAAAGTAATTCAACTTTTTCTTGATTAAATATCTGGTGGCACCAGTCAGGGAAACTTGGGTATAGTACTAAATTGCTTCTCATTAATTAGTCTTCTTTTCTCCATTCTACTTCTTTAATTAGTCTTCCTAAACTTAACTTTTCCTTCCAAAGATGAAAGATGCACAGGATTCTCACTTCAAGTCATGAAGTGCATTGTGTTTGTGCAGCTGTGGTTAATACATCAAATTTAATTAACAGACAAATCCGTTTCAGTTAAGAAAATAAGGAAACAATGTTAATGTTCTCAGGATAGTTTCAGAGATATCAAATATACAAGAAAAAGTTACCTATATAGCTAAGTATAACACAAAATGCACACCTATATAATTTCACTATCAAACATTCTACTTTCTTATTTCTTTAGAAATCTCAAAAAGCATCATAATAAACTCACTTCTTTCCTCATCAGAACTTCCTCATCGCTGATGTCATCTCCTGTGGGTCGTCGAATGAAAACGTTCTCCCTGAGATGGCCACGTTCTCTTGGAGCAAATGGCACAAAGTCGCCGTCCCTCAGTAGAAACAGAACTGGCTCTGCTCTGATGTTGATAACGCATACTTCTTGTTGCTAAAACAGATTAAAAATGGTTTCGATTGAATGAAACAAACTTTTTCACCTCATGGATAAAAGGTGCAGAGGTGAACTATGTTGCAAAATATCCTCTTACAGCAACTTTGCTTGATCAGATTTGTATCTCGGTGATGAAAACTGTTTTTAACAATTAACATCATAACACACATCATAACATACAAGAATTCCATAGCTCCAAAATATAGACTATTATCTGACTTTATTTATTTTCATGCTAATCACAATTGGAAAGCACACTTCTGTCCCTATGATGTATATCCTATCCACCTCACTAATTGTCTCATTGTATTAAGAAAATTGATTAAAGAGGCACTCTGTATTATTCCCTTTTTGCTAATGGAAGTGATTTTATGAGTCTGCAGTAAGCAGGATTAACCCTTCGCAAGCTGTAATTTCTAGTAAGTTCAAGACTGACGTCTTTTACAAAACCTGTATTCCATGCTCTAGTGCAATCACAACACTATAAACTCAACTCAACACAAATATATACATGCTTTGTACAATTTGCATTACCACTTTCTTCATTTCCTTTAAAAATCATCAACATTCACCGCCAAACATACATTGTAATATAACTCTCATTCTGTTTATCAGTAACAATTGAAATATACTTTCTAGAAAATAAAAGTGATTTAATCTTCACGAATGCAACTATTAAATCTCCAGCGTACTGGTGCCCCTCTAGCACAAACTTCATGACAAGAAATTTCTTATTAAGAAACCTGATTTTGCTTGAGGCATATGATGTGACGTGAGATCAGCACCGTTTTGCATAGAAGCTGCGAGTGACAGTATGTCACGTTTTCATTCAGAAATTCCAAGACAAGATCGAGAACCAAATTGCATTTTACTTTGAAATTCACTTCAAAGAAACAGTGAGATTCTCCTTGAAAAAGTGACCTTTTAAAGTCATGCATATTCATGAGGCTACAGAAAAACCACTATTAATATGCAGTGCTGACGACATTGTGAAAGTCCTTGAAGACAATCTATTGGGCATCCGGAGAAATGAGAGTGATTATGCATTACTAGCTCCCTCTTCACAAACAGCCATAATGAGTGTGCAGAGCTCGCTGCAGATCAGCATGTTATTTTGAAGTGTAGTATGATAAATGTGCTAGTTTTCTAAAATGAAAATAATCACGGTAATGAAAGAACTTAGTAAAAATCATTATTGAAATTATCATTTGAAATTCCAGGTAGGTAGATTGGACACTTTCTCAACATGTCATCTAAGGTTCTACATATGTCCACAGCTAATTCATAAACCAGTTGTGAAGCACTAGTGAAATCAATTTATTATTTTACTTCAGTTTGTTGAACTTTTAAACTACAGAACACAAATAAAAGGATGTTAAAAACACATGCATGTTGAAAAAACAAATCATCATGGATTTAAAAAGTAGCAAATTAGTTTTCAAATATTGGGCTCATAGTAAGTTTCTCAAATAGCCAGTACTTTACTTAGAGGTAAAAAAAGTACTTTACTCTGCGTGTCCACGTTGGTGACAAGTACACTTGTTTGCACCAAGTAAAGTCACCCACCCCATGAAACGTCAGTGGAAAAGCCAAAGGATGTATAATTAGTGAAAATTGTGAAGATTTTTCAAAGAAGTGTAATATATCTCAATTTTAAGATGATTTTCAATGATGCCAACCACACTGGGTACAGAGACCTTTCCATGCAAACGATGTCTTCTTATCATAATTGGTGTGTGCATGCGTGGGAGTCTCAACGTGCCTTAACATCAGTGGTGATTTTTGGTTGTCAAAATTCATCTTTTGTCAAAGTTTTTTAATATTTATTTTTATTTTGAAGTGTCATTTTGATTATATCTATCATTCTTGGCATCAACCATACAGCTTATGGTAGTCGTGGTAGCTTACATTGAACGTTTTCTCAGTTTTTCTGTTGGAGGTCTTGTACCACCCAGATGTTCATCTTCACTCTTTGCTGTGGCGCGATTTGATCATGTGACTAGCATCAGGACTACAGTTGACATACATTTGTTTACATGGCCGATTCTTCAAGTGACATGGATTGCTGACATAATGGCATCCCCTATCTTCCACATGGATCCCATTCCATGTCCCAAATGGCATCCCACCCCAAGTCCCACATGAACATCCTATCCCTTGTCCCACATGGCATTCTACCATATCTCCCACATGGCATTCCACCATACAGTATGTCCCACATGGCATTCCACCATACAGTATGTCCCACATGAGATTCCACCATATATATGTCCCACATGGCATCCCTTCCTGTCACACATGGCATCCCTCCCTGTGTCCCACATAGCATCCCTCCCTGTGTCCCACATGGCATCCCTCCCGATATCCCCCATGACATCCCACCTTATGTCCTGCATAAGTGGCTTCTCACCTGTCCCACATGGCATCCTACGCTGTCCCACATTGGATCCCACCATATGTTCCACATAGTATCCCTCCCAATGTCCGAATGACATTCTACTTTATGTCCCACATGGCATCACATTCCATGTCCTCATGGCCCCCTACCCTATGTCCCACATAGCCTCCTACCCTGTCACACATGGCATCCCAACCTATATTACACTCTGTGTTACTCGTGACATCCCACCTCATGTCCCACATGGCATCCCACCCATGTCCCACATGGCATTTCACCCAATGTCCCACATGACATCCCATACCATCTCATGTCCCACATGACACCCCATACCATCTCATGTCCCACATGATATCCCATCCCATAAAACTCCACCGTATGTCCCGCATGGCATTCCACCATATATCCTACATGGCATCCCACCCTGTTCCACATGGCATCCCACCCCATGTCTCATATGGCATCCCACCTCGTGTCCCACATGACATCCCATAGGCTCCATAAGAAGTCTCCTCCTAGCTGTTATTCCCTGATTGAGCATACTATCTATGAAAGTCTGTCAGTCAATATAATAACTTATATGAAATGAGTTGTTGAATAAGAAAGAAAAAAAAAGGCTGAGTCAAATAATATATAGCCCTTGGTGCATACCACATGTTATATATTGTATCCTATGTCCTGCATGGCCCCCATCCATGTCCCACATGGCATCCCTCCCTATGTCCATATGCAGTCACATCCTGTCACACTCCCTGACTGAGCATACTAAGTAAAAAAGTCTTGTCAGTTCATATACTGTAGCAACTTTACACGAATGACCTCAATAATAAAGGTAGAGTTTAATAATCATGCCTGATACAGCCGTTGGTGCACAAATGTTATAAAATTTAAGGGTTTTAAATCTCTAGTGTTATGAAAGACACTTGAGGATCTCTGAAGAATTTTGGGAAATTTAATCAACTTACAGTTATCTTAGGAGGAAATATCAAATGTTTTGTAGACTTTTTAAGGAAACTACTGTAAGTCTTCATCCTGTCTTAAGAGTCTCTAAAAAACTTTCAGCATTTAGAAAGGAAATTTCAGCCTCCATGAGAATATCAGAAGAAACTTTCAATTTTTCTGAGGAACTATGAAGAAACTTTTGAGGAATTATAACATTTCTGAGGAAATCTCAGGAAAAACTGTGGACAGACGAAATCGCCATTGCATAGATTCGCATTATGCTTCGCATTCTCACAAAAAATGGAACTAATGAAAAGAAGACAATTATAAACTGTAATGTTAAAATCTTCTCAAATAAGTAATTGGGCTATGCGATCTCTAAACAGACAGCAGATACATTTCCTCTGCAAATTGATCAACTTTGGGCAAAATTGTGTCACGGTGGGTCATTGGCGAAGACGAAGCCCCCAGAAGCTCTAAGGATATCTTGTTTTTGATGTCCCAAATGTCCCATGCTTGACCATCTGAATCAGCATTTTATACGTATGTGGGCGGGTATCTTTCATATATTACGCCCTATAGTCCTCCTCATCCAGCTTTTGGAAGGCTGGCTACGCTACTGTAACCAACATTTTACATCCTTGCCCAATTAAAATTGGTGACTTGGTGACCCGAGAACCATGTCATCATAGCAGCGTCATGCCCAATCGGAAGGACATGATTTTAATATCCAACTGGTGTCCGGTTGACTGGGAGAGGGGGGAGGGGGGGTTTGGTATGGCCATACAAATGACAATCTTCCCAAACATTCTCAAAATTATTTTGTCTTTTTACAAATAAAAGACAACAAGAAACCTCTTATTAGGTTCAGCTGTTCAGCGAGTAGGAAATAAGAAAGACATTTGAAGAATTACAAACATATTGTGGGCAGTTCACCTTGTCAAATTAGGCATCAAAAACTTTTGAAGAACCATAGCTGCTCTGTAGCTAGACCTCATTTTGATGAACCATAGCTACTCGGTAGCTAGACCTCATTTTGATGAACCATAGCTACTCGGTAGCTAGACCTCATTTTAATGAACCATACCTGCTCGGTAGCTAGACTTAATTTTGATGAAGCATAGCTGCTCGGTAGCTAGACCTCATTTTGATGAACCATAGCTACTTGGTAGCTAGACCTCATTTTGATGAACCATAGCTACTCGGTAGCTAGACCTCATTTTGATGAACCATAGCTACTCAATAGCTAGACCTCATTTTAATGAACCATAGCTACTTGGTAGCTAGACCTCATTTTGATAAATCATAGCTACTCAATAGCAAGACCTCGTTTTGATGAACCATAGCTACTCGGTCACTTAGACCTTATTGTGTCAGTGTGTTCTGATACTGAAGTTTATATTCTATTCCATGTTTGTTGAAGTGACAATTAAAAAAAAAGAAATTTTCTTCATAATATTATTTATCTTATTACTAGTATATACAGTATAGGGTTGCCATTACTCAGCTCATTATCTATACCTGAGAATAAGATTTAAGGGGTTTCACCCATCCCCTCCCAATCCTCAAAGAATAAATACAAAAATCAAACAAATACAGAGCCTGCATCCGAGTTACACAGGTTTCATTTAACCTAAAGCTTTGGTAGTTTTCAATGTTTTTCTCCAAAATTAGTCCTTCAAGCAGTCAAGAAACATTCTGAGTCATGTCACAGGGCACTTTTTCTCGGTGTCGTCGATCGACAGTCAAAAGTATGGGGAAAGGGGTGGGGTGCAACCAAACCCGATTACTGGGGTTAGGCACTCCAAAATGTATGAAAGCCTGTATGTAATTGGAATATATAGTAGATTGTGTATGCTGCAACAATTTAAAGCATGCTCTCCATGTGTTTTGCAAATGTCTCATAGAATATCAAGGCCCAAATATGCAATTTGAGTTGGCAACTATAGCCCGACAGATCAGCAGATTAGGCCACACATGTTATAATATATGTAACATAGTATGAAAAGCATATATCATATGTAATGACCAGTGGTGTAGCCAGCACTGTCGGAAGTACAAGGGCAATGGGGGTCACTGCCCCTCGCCCTTGACTAAGCAGGCGAAGGAGGCAGGAGATGCCCTTGTGAAAGTTGAATGCGGACCGGGGCAGGAGGTGTCCTTTTGAAAAGTGATATCACATTATTCCAAGTCATTCTTGAAGTTTAAAAACAAATAGAAATCCACTCACTCACAAATCCTTCATAGTACATAGAAGTTGTAATATACATATTATTTATTTCACACAATTAAAGCATGTCATTTCCCAGGGGCCCAACACGTTTCATGGTCAGGGAGGGGGGAAGGGCATGTTCCCCAATAATTTTCTGAGCAGTAATTGTCAAAAGTACTTAGGCCTTTTACCTATGATTCGCTCAATGGGCAATTGCCAACATTGGTCGTGGCTCCTCAATCTCAAACCCATGGGCGGGATTCCAAAAGTGGGGCAAAATTCAAACCCACCCTGTTCAACATGCCAACCCACCCTGTTCCACATGTCAACCCACCCTGTTCAACCTGCCAACCCATCCTGTTCCACATGCCAATCCATCCTGTTCTACATGCCAATCCACCCTGTTCCACATGCCAACCCACCTTGTTCCAGATGCCAACCCATCCTGTTTCACATGCCAACCCACCCTGTTCCACATGCCAATCCACCCTGTTCCACATGCCAAGCCATCCTGTTCCACATGCCAACCCACCTTGTTCCACATGCCAACCCATCCTGTTCCACATGCCAACCCACCCTGTTCTACATGCCAACTTACCCTGTTCTACATGCCAACCCATCATATTCTAAATGCCAATCCACCCTGTCTAACACGCCAATGCACCCTGACCAACATCCCACCCCACCCTGCCCTACATACAATTTCACCTTGTCCCACATAAAATACCACCCTCAGCCTAATTCCTTCAGCTACTTTATCATCATGTCATCTTTTACCCCACATTCTGCTTATTGCTTATATTTTCCTAACCCCTAATTCAACATTCTTTAGAAGCAGGAAACTTTTATTTGCTTCTTTATTCATGGCAAGACAAACATTTTGATTGTTATTCATGTCAGGAATGTCAATATCATAACAAAACTAGAAATGTGAAGCTAGTAAGTCATAAGCCATATATTTTTTATCTCAGGTCAAACAATTTGCAGCAAAGTCTATTGTTATGCAATTAACCTAATAGATATGCACACTTCACCTCACCATTAAGTGTGAACAATGCTCTTCACATATACTGTATGATCATTTGTTAAAGCAAAATCATCATACCAACTTTGATTCAAGAGATACCACATATACAAATATTTTCATTGTTATGAAAATAGGCTAATTAGTATCCACACACAACCCTCAAATTATGTTCAACTGAACAGTACCCATGTCCTCTACCCCTGTACCAAAGTTATACGAATGTACACCATTCATAACTTAAGTTATGCTCTCATAAATGTTAAACATTTTGTACAAAAGTCTATTCTTATGTAAATATCTTAATTAATATGCACACTTCACCTCACCATTAAGTGTAGACAATGTGCAAACAAAACCTCACATCCACTGTAATTTAAGAGATATTATAGATACAAATATTTTTATTGTTATGCAATAAGCTAATTAATATGCACACACAACCCCCAATCATGCTAATTTGAACAGTACCCATGTCCTCCACCTCTATGCCAAGTCACATGAATGTACACCATTCATAAGTTATACAAACTTTAATTAACATACACACACACCCCCTCCAATCATGCTCATTTGAACAGTACCTATGTTCTCTACCTCTATGCCAAGTCACATGAAAAATGGGGGGGGGGGGAATTTAAATTCTTTTAGCGGTTTTGGTCCCAACATTTTTGGCCACGATTGTAGATACGGCGGATTGACATGCATGCTTATCTTGGAGTTGACATTACCAACAACTTAACTTGGAACAAGTACATCTACCGTATTATCTCATCTTCTAATAGATCCTCATATTTACTAAATGGAACCTTTACTCTTGTCCTAAACACATAAAAGAAAATGCCTATCTCACCCTACTTCGCCCACTCTTAAAATACTCTTTTACAGTGTGGGATCCCCACATTCAAGTCTTCATAGATAAAATTGAACAAGTCCAACGCAATTGACAATTTTGTCGTCACTTACTATTCCAGACAAAGTATTGTATCAGCTAGGCTTGGGCGGTATATCAGTACTCACATAAGTACCAGTGCCGAATTACCGGTACTCGTAAATACCGGAAGTCAAAATGTTTGTTACTACTACCGGTACTGCCAAAAAGTACCAGTGGCAACTCTAAAATATAAATACTATTAACCCAAATCATGCATTTTCAATACCTAAGACATGTAAATCACATTATATTTACCTCGCAAGAGACTTGTGTTTAATCCATTTATCAAAACACCACCGATAAAAACCCTCCGTAATTATTCCCAAAGCTGCTAACAATCTTACACACACATAATCAAACTATTAATGTACCAGTTATCAATATACGTTGAAAGAAATTGGGATTCCCCACCTGCCGCTAGCGCAGACCGTATCGTACCTGGGCCTATGCAAATTATGTACTGTGCAAATCAGTTCATTATTTTGCAATCTGGCAACCCGTCACAAAAAAAGTTTTTCTTAATAAAACTATTTCAGTCACCCCCGTTTTTTACCATACAAGGCCCAGCTAACACACTGCTTTAACTATATGACTGGTACAAACAGTGTACATCACAATGATCTCGTAATCAGGGAATTGCAATAGAAGTATTAAACGTTGTGTTGTACTTTGCATTCCTGTGCACATGTTCAGAGCTTGCAAAATTCGCCATGTTGTTTTTATCGTGAAATTTAAATGTTAACTTGCGATTCTACACAGCCCTAGCAGCCATTTTTGAGGCAATTTTGCTTTAACAAAATGAAGATGGAACTCCATTTTTACCAATAACTATTGACTAGAGGTATTTTAAAAGTATTTTGGATGGAATTTCATGCCGTGTACATAATTGGGCCTAGGGCGTGAATGTATACACATCGTGAGTTCAAAGTTAGTTCATGAATGACCAAGTGATAACTATCTTCATGTGTGCTTGCCAAATGCTGAAATTTACTTGAATTTTGTTAGAATAAGTTGTTTTTTTAGTATAAATCATTAAGAAAAGAAGACAAAAAGATGATTTTTTTTACATTTATTCACCTAATTTTCTTTTAAAAAATGGGAAAGACAACAGTTTTAATCAACCCCGATAGAGGTGGCAATAATAAATATTTCCCTACCCGATACATCCCGCTGTTATTCTATGAACATGCCCGCGATCATTTATAATGTTATCAGTGTATTAGTACTGCATTAGTGTGATACTACAGCGAATATACCAAGCACACAGTGATAGTTTTTTTCAATCTTATATTAAGATCTTAGGTTGGACCCCCTTATAAATAGAAGAACTGCGAGCAGATTATCCATTCCATTAAAGGCAAGACAGGGTCTACTCGCCCTACCGGTCGATGACCTTCTGCAGCCGATCCGGCATCCATCATGGTACCAACATCCCAATTCTTATCAACTACCACAGACATATAAAGATTGCTTTAAGTACAGCTTCATACCCAGAACCGCCTAAAGACTGGAACTCACTAGCATTTAATGTAACTATCATTCAAGAACCAAAGCAATTCAAAGATATAGTCATCAAGCACCTCAGCCAACAAGATCAATATACCTCGCGTGCACACACCTATCCTGCATGTTAGACTCCACCAGGAGTACAATGCAGTATTCATTTAGATCCAGAGAAGCATTTGCTGAATAATGCAAGAAAGAAGCAATTTGATCAAATCTTTATATCGAAACTGGGTCATATCTGATTTGATATTGCAATCCATTATTTGGGTGTTGAATAGATGCATAAGTGATGAATTGTGTAATTATTGATTTTGCTTTGTAATTTTTACAACAGAAAAATAAAAGGAGGCACACTTATTTGGCAAAATTTAATTTCTCCACTTTCACTGATAATTTGTCAATTTGTTCATTTATGCTCAGAAGTATGAGTAGCCTGACATGGTAATTGTCTCCAAAACAAGATTGTTACTTGGAATACTTTCTTGCAAATTAGGAGGCTGAACTTTACTTGTGAAATGCTTGGTATGATTTGCTATAAGACACATTGCAGCTGAAATCTTGTGTCCGAAATAGCAATCTTTTCTGGCTAAAATGGTTTGCAACAGCCCACATAACATAGTTCTAAAGTGTTGAGGGCAGTGTGTATTAGCATGAATGATTGGCTTCTTCATTTTGCCTTGCAAAGCGCTCAACACCAAACTATTATCAAGTTAAACATTTTAAACAGTATCTTTTCATGATCAGTTTCACCTAACAGTTGAAGATGTCAAAGCCACGCGCTGTGTACATATTCAAGGCAAAGCAGATCCTGAAACAATTCCAACCTTATTTCATTGAACTTTTAATTCTGAGAATGTCAGTTCAGGATCAGCCTCAGTAATTTTAAAGATGCACAAATTAAACTTGTAAATATCTCAAAATATCTTAAGAATGATTTCCTCAAATTTGACAATTATTGATTTAGTGATGGCCCTTTCCAGCTAATAGTGAGGGTATTGTCACAGTTTACACATAAGGTCTTCCAAACTAATTGAATAACTACTTCGGTGCAAAGGCAATTTTGTGTATTTTATTCATGGTCTATCAGAACGTGTCAAAACAACACAGTTCAATTCTTTGTGCAACTGTTTCAATTTTGAAAATAGCATAGTTCATTCATCAAATGTTGATTTTATAGTTCAATCATCAAATGTTGATTTCAGTTTGTTTTTCTTTAAACTTTGTCATTATCTAATTCTTTTTTTTAGTAAACAATAACATGTACAGTCACATCATTGAAGCCATTGCAATGAATACAACTGTTCAAATGTTCATGTTTCACAGCCTTTAAAAAGAGCATCAAGTTCTAACTAAATGCTTTGACCTGAATAACTAAACTTGAAGCACAGAAATACACAAAGATCTGGAGTATGTATGTCTGCAATTAACTTATGTTATACATTTTGCAGACATTAAAGATTCGTTGAACTCAGATGAACCATCTCTCAGTAAATGAACAAATCAGGGATATCTTACTTTAGCTAAAGTAACATATCCATGTACAAGCTAAGCTTTTTAAAAATTCAAAAACCATTACATTCAAAATTAATATACATGCCATTAAAACTGGCTGAAAATTGGCTGCGATTGCAATCCCAATCTTTCAAGAAAATGATAACAAATAACAATGTCATGCACTTACTTAATCTTTTGTACTTGTGAAATCTTATAATCCACAGAAACCTCTCATCCAATTTCTTAATCAATCCTTGACCGTCGTGTCACTTTATCATGACATGCTGTTTATAACTGTCTGCATTGAATCTAAGCAGAAGGCAACATACAGCTAGTCAGTACATACAAATTTTAATTGGCCATGTTCAAGAAAGAAATATTTCATCATAAATAAAACAACATTGTTGTCACCTGACAACCGTGTTGTAATCAAATGAACCTGTCACGTTGTTGAGACAGCTTGAGAAACCCCTAGGAGGCATGGTTTATGTTTGCTACATCCACAACAGTACTAGACACACAGGGAACTTAGCAGTGTATTGCTACATCCACAACAGCACAAGACACACAGGGAACTTAGCAGTGTATTGCTACATCCACAACAGCACTAGACACACCAGGGAACTTAGCAGTGTATTGCTACATCCACAACAGCACTAGACACACAGGGAACTTAGCAGTGTATTGCTACATCCACAACAGCACTAGACACACAGGGAACTTAGCAGTGTATTGCTACATCCACAACAGCACAAGACACACAGGGAACTTAGCAGTGTATTGCTACATCCACAACAGCACTAGACACACCAGGGAACTTAGCAGTGTATTGCTACATCCACAACAGCACTAGCCACACCAGGGAACTTAGCAGTGTATTGCTACATCCACAATGGCACTAGACACACAGGGAACTTAGCAGTGTATTGCTACATCCACAACAGCACTAGACACACCAGGGAACTTAGCAGTGTATTGCTACATCCACAACAGCACTAGACACACAGGGAACTTAGCAGTGTATTGCTACATCCACAACAGCACTAGACACACCAAGAAACTTAGCAGTGTATTGCTACATCCACAACAGCACTAGACACACCAGGAAACTTAGCAGTGTATTGCTACATCCACAACAGCACTAGACACACCAGGAAACTTAGCAGTCTACAGTATGTTGCTACATCCACAACAGCACTAGACACACAGGGAACTTGGCAGTGTATTGCTACATCCACAATGGCACTAGACACACAGGGAACTTGGCAGTGTATGGCAACATTAGCTGATTGTTGCTAACACCGAAACTGGTAGAAGATAGGCTGCTTTAGTAACATTCTACAAAGTGAATAAGCAAATGTATGCTAATGGACAGGCAGCAAATACATGCTAGTGGACAGAGAGGGAATATATGCTAGTGGACAGACAGCATATATATGCTAGTGGACAGACAGCAAATATATGCTGGTGGACAGACAGAAAACAAATATATGCTAGTGGGCAGACAGCAAATATATGCTAGTGGACAGACAGAAAACAAATATATGTTAGTGGGCAGACAGCAAATATATGCTACTGGGCAGACAGCAAATATATGCCAGTGGGCAGACATCAAATATATGCTACTGGACAGACATCAAATATATGCTACTGGACAGACAGCAAATATATGCTACTGGGCAGACAGCAAATATATGCTACTGGACAGACAGCAAATATATGCTAGTGGGCAGACAGCAAATATATGCTAGTGGATAGACAGCATATATATGCTAGTGGACACACAGCAAATATATGCTAGTGGACAGACAGCAAATATATGCTAGTGGACAGACAGCAAATATATGCTACTAGGCAGACAGCAAATATATGCTAGTGGGCAGACATCAAATACATGCTAGTGAACAGACAGCATATATATGCTAGTGGACAGACAGCATATATATGCTAGTGGACACACAGCAAATATATGCTAGTGGACAGACAGCAAATATATGCTAGTGGACAGACAGCAAATATATGCTACTGGGCAGACAGCAAATATATGCTGGTGGACAGACAGCAAATATATGCTGGTAGACAGACAGCATATATATGCTAGTAGACAGACAGCATATATATGCTAATGGACAAGCAGCAAATATATGCTAATGGACAAGCAGCAAATATATGCTAGTGGACAGACAGCAAATATATGCTACTGGGCAGACAGCAAATATATGCTACTGGACAGACAACAAATATATGCTAGTGGGCAGACAGCAAATATATGCTAGTGGATAGACAGCATATATATGCTAGTGGACACACAGCAAATATATGCTAGTGGACAGACAGCAAATATATGCTAGTGGACAGACAGCAAGTATATGCTACTGGGCAGACAGCAAATATATGCTAGTGGACAGACAGCATATATATGCTAGTGGACACACAGCAAATATATGCTAGTGGACAGACAGCATATATATGCTAGTGGACACACAGCAAATATATGCTAGTGGACAGACAGCAAATATATGCTAGTAGACAGACAGCAAGTATATGCTACTGGGCAGACAGCAAATATATGCTAGTGGCCAGACAGCAAATATATGCCGTATGTATGGTGGGCAGACTTCCACTTTTTCGTATTCTACTTTTCAATTCTCTGCCACAATACTTTTAAAGACCAGAAAAATAACAAAAAGAGTTATTCAACCTCAACCATACCCTGTTCAGCTTTTAAATGGAAAAGGTATCCTTTAGACATTTAGAAACTTAAAGACTTCGTTTTAGTACATCATAGCATTAATGTATACGTATTAAAAGAATAATCAAACTTTTATTATTATCAGCTATGATCTGATGACAAGGAAACTAATATTTCCAAACTGAAAAGACGGTTCCTTTCAGATTATAGATCTTTTCTAAATGCATGTAAAAATTAGGTTGACCCTTTAAAAATGGTACTTTACAAAACAAATCTTCCTGAAAACTTATATGAATACACTGTATGTTTAACAATACAGAAAAAAAGCATGAACGTTAAATAATGATAGCTTAAATAGAGATAGATGACAGTGCTTAATGTAACAAATAACATGAGTTTTAAGTCTTCCCTTAGAGGATTAGTTTAGTGGTCATGCAAAACCATCTTATAGTTTTAAAGTTCTGTCTATATTGTGTAGAAACAAGTGAAATCAGACTAGTTGTAATCATCAAAGTCATTATGTATTCTATTTTATTTTTTCCTGAGATTTAAATACAATGGGATATGACAGAAAATAAGTAAAACAGAATTTAGTGAGGTATTTATTACCACCAAAGTAAGTATGAAGTTAGTGTTCCACATTAGGCTGGTTGGTATGCAGTCTATATATAATGCAGCACCAAGACCCACCTTTAATTCCAAAAAGCTTAATTCATATCTAGTTGCTAATTATGATGAAGTAAAGCAAAACAAGAGCCTCTTATGTAAATCTAAGATAAAGATATTTTTTTTACTATAAAAGATACATAATATTTAAAGAGGGAGGCTCATCTCAGTAAAATACGGTAAAAACGGGGGTTACTATATTTTGACGTCACTTCCGGTTGTGGAGGCAAGATCCGATCCTCTGGCTGTTTGTACCACACAGTACAGCCAGACACTAGCATGTACGTTGTGTGTGCAGAATTACATACACAGCGCATTACGTTACTGTGACGAGAAACTTATTTGGTTTTTTTAATGCTTTTTTGTCAGAAAGCGAAGGTGAAATTTTAGCATTATAATACTACAATGATAGTCACCAAATGAAAATTACTGAGAAAAAAATAAGAAGATGAAAGCAAAAGTCAAAATAAAAGATTCTACCGGGGCTCGAACTCACGACATGATTTGAAAAAAAACGTTAATTGAAATCGCCGCAACCATCTGGGCTATCTCATGTGGTGACCTTCAAAGCGTTTTAAATAACTATATACCTTGCAATACGAGACAATGAATCGTGCAGCAAAATTTCAACCAATCAAAAAATTTGAAAGGAATTCTAAATATTGTGCACATATGACGATATCGCCTCTTTAACTTTCAATTGGCTAAAACTAAAACAAATCTTAGCAAGCACATGGTGTTTATCAGTTATAGATTAGCTTAGCTGCCAGCAAGCACCGTCAGCTAGAGATTAGCTTAGCTGCCAAAGGTGAGCAATAGTGCATAGGGATTGTAACCCACACAATTTTTTTTTTTTTTAAAACATTTTTATTTCTCTTTTGTTGAAATAACTGCTTTACAATGCTTTTTGAAATTTTCTGTCTCCTTTAAAAGAAATAAGGTCAAATTGCGGATTAAACTTGCAACTTGTTTTCTACTGCAGCAATTTTTAGGACTGACCTAAAACTTGTTCATTGCTTCAATCTTACAACACTGAACTGGAATTATAGAACTCTGTAGGGTAAGATATCCATCTGTATCAGCTTGAATAATCATGCAATTTTAAACTGAAAATCTTATGTTTTTGAAAAATCTTTTAAACCAAAAATCTTCTAATTCCCAATTTTGATCAGAAATATTTAATTATGTACTTCAAAACTTGATGTTGTACCTTGGAACCAACTTTCAATATGAACCTGTTTTGTTACTGTCTTCAGCTTTTTTGCTTAATAATGAAAAATATTCATCACCAACTGAGCTGCCATCCCCCAGCTGAATACCTGCCTTAACCCACCCACACGAGAAGACAAGCAATGAAGTTCAACAAAGCTCAAATCTTGATGCTGTTATTACAGCCAAAGCACTGCACAATGCTAGACATCATACATAGCTTCTGTGCTGAAGTGTACACCACATTCAAACCACCCAGACCACCAGTATCATTGTCCCACAACCAAAGATAGGTGATTTGACATGTGACCAATCATATGGGAATAAAATTCATGGCAATAGCAGCAACAAAAATCCTGTTCAATACAATCCTGGACAAGATTAATACAATATTGAGGAGCAACCAGGCTGGATTCTGATCTGGAAGAAGCTGCGCTCAAAAATACCTAATAGAAGGATTCAGAGACAATCATATCGATCTCACATTCCTAGACTTTAAAATTATGTTCAACTCAATCTGTAGAAAGGTCATGTTTGCAGTTCTACAACACTTTGTAATCCCAAAACGAGTACAGCAGTTGATGCCATTGGTGTAGCTGTATCCTAGGGAGTGCAGAGATTGTAGATGGAGGCATTTCAGAGTCCTTTGATGCAACAACAGGAGTGTTGCAAGGAGATGTTCATTTTCATCCTTCTCCTGAACTATAATCTGATGATACGAGCAGCCATGGAGGGGACAGATTCTGGAGATGATTGTAACACTACCTCGTCTATCCAGATGTCATACAGCTAAGACACTTAATGACCTGGAATTTGCTGATGATATTGCCTTGTTAGAAACCCCAGTCGAGCACAACGTAACTGCTGAGGCTGCAGAAGAATTAGGTCTCATCATCAGTGCTCCAAAAACAGAGCATACACTGCAACCCAAGTCCATCTCTTCACGTCTATGGTGACACAATTGCATGACCCTGAATACCTAGGATTCATGATGACATCCAGTGCAAGGGATCTGAAAAGATGCAGTGAACTTGCTAGAGCTGCCTTCTGGAAACTGGAGCAACTGTGGAAGAGTTCTACTGTCCCGCTACCAACCAAGGTGAAGCTATTTGACACAACATGTGTGACAATCCAACTACATGGTTGCAAATCTTGGTCAATCTCACAGAATATGGAGAACAAATTGATATCCTTTGCAACATCTTGTTAGGCATCTTGTTATAGACATCAGATGTTTGAACCGTGTTCCAAACACAGTCATTTATACTCTTAACTAACACCACACCCCTGATACATTGGGGGAAATCTTGCCAACTGAGATTCTTGGGCCACTTAGGATGCCAGAAGATGAACCAGTACGAAAATATGCCCTATAAGTTCTAGCTCATGGTAAAAGGAATTCCATTTGACATATGTCCAACACCTGGAGACCAGAATGATTTTCTCAAGCCCTAGCCAAACAGTTGTGCTCTATCCAAATACTAACTTAAAACTTAATTACACCTTATACTTAATTGAATTTTAACCACTATTCTGCTTCTACTTTTAAGTTTGCCCTTCTGATTGCTCAAGCTGGCTACACCACTGGTTCTATTCTGCTGAATGGATGCAGAACGTTACACACTCTGGGGTACAGCTGCAGAGGTTGGACTGAGTGGGCATCGTTGTTGTCACGGTTAAAGAAAAGGTTTCATGATGGTCCAGAGAGCAGAATTTCCCAAACCCACGGACATCTATAGGCGGTTGTAAGAGATTTTGGTTGGAGAGCCAAAACATGATTGGGGGTTGGGGGGAAAATGAACATCAATGTTGGGGGAGGGAGATTTCCCCTATGGTGATGATCCACCCATGCCCAAGGACTTTTTTAACCATACCCGGGGCTTTAGCTCACAACCATAATCAGTTTATTGTATGCAAGTATAGTTAACATTCTGGTTTAAGAAATTGGTCCCAAACTACTACATGGCAAAAGACCTAGCCTATACATTGGTGTAAAATGTAAAATCATGTCAGGTGAAATTGCAATATCATCCGCCCATGAGATCGAAGTTGTCTTTTGATCATGTGACTTACCATTTTGCACTCTTTGTGCAACCTCTCCATGACCCGTCGCAGGCCATCCACTGTGGGCTGTCCCATACCATACACTGGATAACTTTTGAGTTGTCTGAAGTTGGGAGCGCCATGTGATTCTGTTGTTCTCAGGTCATCAAGCCCCTTAAAATGGTCTGCTACCATCAAATATTTGCCCTGTAATAAAAATTAAAAATGCCAGAGGTATAATTTTCTTCATTTTAATAACTGACGAATGAAATTTGCCATGAATGAACTTTTTGAAGTACATTTTTCTCTAAAATACTGTGTTTAAATTACCTCAGAATAATCTAACCACACCCAAAACTGTATATATATATATATATATATATATATATATATACATATGTGTGTATATATATATATATATATATATAATATATATATATATACACATATATATATATATATATATATATATATATATATATATATACATATATATATACTTCTTTTCAAAGTCATGGGTGGCTCAAAGGGGCATTGGGAGGGGGGGAATTTTAACGCCAAATTGCTCATTTTGCTGGTTTTTACCCTCAACATATCTTTCCAGTGCAGCTATGTGTGCTTCAACCAAATCAGTAACATACCACTAGAAGGGAGAAAATTCTCCCCTCTGCAGAAATAATCAAAAATGAAAATTATGTTATTGCAAATCTTTGGAAAATAGCATTTTACTTGTTGCATTAAAAGAATTTTAATTATGATAGGATAAAGAAATTGCTGAGGTTTCAAAATATTTTTCCCCCAAATGGTAAAAACTAATTCTCAAAAACAGAAAGAGAAGTTGTGAGTTGGAAATATCACGGAAAGGTACATCTTTGTCATCCTAGAATAAGGTGTATCTATGGATGGAAGAAAACCACTCTTTGAAAGCTAAATTCTCTATAGGGCATGTCTACCGTGTGATATTTGCTGCATTTATATTTCTTTTTCAACTGAAAAGGAAGTGGATCACGAGGGTTTTTTTTTTTTTTAAATTTAATTTCAGCATAAAAATTCAGTAGCTTAACTATGGAAGATTGACAGATGGACATGCATCTGATCAGAACCCCAAATGATAAATAGAAAAGATGATGCACGTGAGAGCATATTATAACATTTCTAATTTCTAACCCCCAAAAAAAAAAAATTCTAAAAAGCAATTAAAATTTCCTAATTCATACAAATAAATTTGAATAATATTTTGTATTCAGTTCATAGCTAGTAGAGGTTTAAGTGCTTTTAATTGTGATGAGATCCTGATTTTCTCCCTTCGAATAGAATGACTCATTGCAAGTTTCATATTGCATAATGGCATCAGTCTTGTATGGAGTACTTATGTATCATATTCCATAGTTTTTAATTATGGTTTGACTTTGCAGCATATTTATGGGCCATCAATCAAGCCTTGGGAAAACAATTTCAAGCTGGATATTCAACAGTAAATCAAAATAGTAGCACACAGCTAATTACTCTTATGCAATGTCAGACACAGCATCTACAAGCTGCGAGCTTATAAGGGTTCAACACGCTGCAAGCTTGTAAAGGTTCAATACGCTGCAAGCTTGTAAAGGTTCAATACGCTGTAAGCTTGTAAAGGTTCAATTACGCTTGCCACAAAAAGATCTACGAATAGTTCAAACTGCGGGCTCACCACAAACTCACCATAAGGGATATGTATAATGGAGAGTGGTAAAAATGTCCAAGAATCAAAATAAGAAATGATCAGACCATTATTTCAATGGTTTCACAATCAAAACAAGTACAGCAGCAGTTCATACATTTGCACATATTTTCATTCCAACATTTGGTGAATTTAAGTTGAAATACTAAACCAAATTTCATTGCGGCCAAGAACTTCAACTGCTTTTAATCTAGAATCCATACAAGGTAAGAATGGTTTACATTCAATTTTTTCATTTTTTAATGAAGTTCTAGTGGTCAAACATTTCACATCATAGAGGACATAAAAAAAAAAAATTGGTGGAAATTCATGTTCATACCTTACTTTTCCTGCAAGCTTGGACTTACGCAAGTTAACACATAAACTAATGGGCCACACAAATACATCTACATTGGCAAACATGAGTAAGTCCATGTTATAGCCCATTTTAAATATAAAAACAAAAACTATTTCAATAATTTAGTAAGAGATAATCAATTTTTAAATGATTATCTATATATTCCATTTGAAATGCTTGACTCTATTCTGAATTAATAGTGAATTAGACTTTTATACCAGTCACTTTTAAACACAATTGAGTAATCTTTGAAACTTGATATCTTCTACCAGGAAACCACATCATCTAATCAGTTTGTTACCAATTAGGGTGTTTCAGCTGATGTCATGAGGTCACGTGACTTTGTTTACATCGCCATTTTGTAGGAGAGAATGATCGTCTGCTGTACACTTATTTAGACTTACAAACAAACGCTTGCCTGTTGTTATATAAGATAATTTTTGTAAGATAATTATGCCAGAATCTTGCTGTGCCCTTGGTTGCACTAAAAGACATGTGCCAAAGAATAAAAAGATGTTTTCTCAATTTCCATCTGATCCTGATCAAAGTTCGAAGTGGATTTCTGCTGTATGACGCAGCATCTTTCAATCTTCGGTATAGGATTTGCAGTGAGCAATTCATCCTGGAATAAAGGCTTTGTCTGCATATAACAAACAATCAGATGGCGTTCACGTAAAAGTTACTCATCGTATACCGGTGAATATATAAAACGTTAGGAAAATAAAAAGTAAAATCGCCACCGCGAACAAAAACAATAAAATTTGTGGTAGGTGGGTTAGCAGGCAGTATGTTTCTTGTACGTGTGATGTGACTAAGCTGTGTGAAGACGTGTGAAACGCAACAACGCTTTCCCGGCAAATTGACTTCCAGATGAATTAAGAGTCATATGATGATATCCCTCTATATGTTTAATGTAATTTATCATATGGAATGCACATGATGTACAACAGGTCCACCAAACTATTCATATGTCACAAAAAATATACAGAACTTAACTAAGATTCACAAAAGCAGACATCCACTACAAGACATGGCATGTTCTTATTCAATACTGACTCCATAATTAAAATCCTGGCATGCAAATGCTTTTAAGGTATACTGCAATCAGTTAAAACAGCTGTTATTTTTCCAAAGCTTTATTTTAGTAATCAGCAATAAACCATCTGGCAACAAAGACATCACATCTGGTGTTTGATGGTCTAAACTTGGAATATATTGCATTCAAGTGGTGTATTTTGCTTAATCTCTTTTTTAGTAGGACAGCATTCTTTCATTTTATGTATGACACACATGTAGTTTTGAGCTTCCGCTGATCAAAATTCCAGGACATTTTCATACTGTATATGCAAGATTTATGATAAAGTGGTTAAAGGCAGTTCATCCTGTAAGCAGATCTTTCAAAACTTCAGATTGATAAAGGGTATAATGGCTACGATGTAAATAATTGTGTCAAAGTCAGCGGAGTTTCTTCAAATTATTCTAGTAGAAGATTCAAAACGATAACATAACTCATAATATCACAAATTTGAAGAATGCAGGCCTGAGGAAAAGCTGTAAAATGCCGATCCTTGATGAGATTTTTGGCTAAATTGAATATAAATTTTAGAAATGTTGGTGCATGTGACTCCCCTTTAGAACCACGTTTGGGGAAATGTCAAATTCTGCCAACATCCTACTTCTCCCTACATCCTCTACCCCCTACATCCTCTACCCCCTACATCCTTTAACCTCCACACTAACCATCTAAGCTCCTCTCATTAACAATAATCTCTCCCACCATAACCTTCTCCCTCTACAATCATAACATAACCTCCTTCCATCATCGAATCTCCTCCCTCCACCATCTAATCTCCTTCCTCCATCATCTAATCTCATCCCTCCATCATCTAATCTCCTCCTTCCATCATTTAATCTCCTCCCTCCATCATCTAATCTCCTCCCTCCATCATCTAATCCCCCCCCTCCATCATCTAATCTCCTCCTTCCATCATCTAATCTCCTCCCTCCATCATCTAATCTCCTCCCTCCATCATCTAATCTCCTCCTTCCATCATCTAATCTCCTCCCTCCATCATCTAATCTCCCTCCACCATCTAATCTTCTCCTTCCATCATCTAATCTCCTCCCTCCATCATCTAATCTCCTCCCTCCATCATCTAATCTCCTCCCTCCATCATCTAATCTCCTCCTTCCATCATCTAATCTTCTCCCTCCATCATCTAATCTCCCTCCACCATCTAATCTCCTCCTTCCATCATCTAATCTCCTCCCTCTATCATCTAAGCTCCTCCTCCATTATCTAATCTACTCCCTCCATCATCTAATCTCCTCCCTCCATCATCTGATCTCCTCCCTCCATCATCTAATCTCCTCCCTCCTACCATCTAATCTCCTCCCTGCTATGGTGGTTGCATGGTGGGAGCAACAATGATTTAATTGATCCATTTGTGCAATAGGAGGAGAAGATAATCTCAACATTTTAAAGGGCTGATAGTAAGCAAAAATACAGAGACGTTCTCACTGTTCATACATATATTACAACATAAAGCTAACAGCTCTCAAACACTAATTAACTATGAATTAATAACTACTGTTAATTCCACATTTAATTCTATCAAATCTATTTAAATCAACACTAAACATACTCAGAACTGATTATGCATAAATACAACTTTTCCAGAAGGAAAACAACACATGCTATGGACTGACCAAATTCGTTGAGAAAAGAGAAAGAAATGAGAAGTGCGAAAAACTTCACATAATGAGGAATTCTACTATTAAAGATATTATCAAGTTAATAAATGGGTTTTTTTTTTACTATAAACAATCACACATGAATTAATGATATGAACTGATAAAAGGCTGTGCAAACCAATGTAATTCCTTCATGGATATGGCCTCATCAATCAACATCAAACAGCAGGACTTCCATCTTTCATTTCCATTTAGTTCCATGGAGAAATGGGTGACCCATTCAAGAAGTTTCAGATACAGCAAAGAAATTAATTTTCACACTTTGTTTTCCTTGAAAAGAACATCATTGGGTGAAAAATAGGTTTATTGTTCTATGTCAAAGAACAAGCCGGCTAAGACAAGAAGTAAATTTCCAACAAGAACCAAAAAGTTTTGTGGTTCCGATGCCATTTTTTTTTTTTTTTAATATTTTTTTCATGCTGATTAAATTTGGAATTGACTGTTATTGTCATTGCATGAAAAATTTGATATGACATAAAATGTTCTTGAGATATCATATTCATAAGCTCTTTTCAGCAACCTCATATTAAGCCCTGCCCACTATATGCATATTAATGAAATTCAATGTTTTTATTAAATGAACACATACAAACTCATACTAACATCATAATTCTACAAAATATAAAACAAAACAGACATGTGATTGTTAAAAAATGAACATTTAAAGAGTTTTACATCAAGCCTCGCCTACTCATTAAAATGTATGACATCACCACGAAAATCAATTGGGCACATCCACTGTGTACTGCAGTCTTTATCCTTTTTCTCATATTCACTTTGTTTGATCTGGCTTATACAGTACGTACAGATCAAGCATCTTTCATTCGCAGTTGTAAAAGCTTTTTCTTTTCAATTGCATGCCATATATGGCCAATGAACTGGAACACAACAGTGCACCACAAACCTTAACAAAACAACAAAATATATACAGCACAGGAAATAACAAATATATACTGTCATGTAGAGGTCAGTAACTTTGTGGCAAAAATGTCCAGGTAAATATTAAAATAAATGGGTTTTAAAACATTTACATGTTAGTAGACATAAAGTCTTGTAGCAAGTGCAGCTAGTCTTTTTATCTGATACATTTGGGACTCACAATCTGATAGGGATTGATCCTCTACAAGTAAGGCCAGCTCATCACAGTTTGGGGTCAAAGTATGTTTTGATATAGCTAGAGCTACAAAGTTTTCTATAGACTCAAAAAGGAATATCACCAACATGTATCACGCAGTTCTTAGAACTTGAACCAAAATTCATTCAGTCCTTGAGAACTACCTTGCATCATCTTTGGTTATTGATTAAACATTAAAATCTAAAAGAAACACTTTGTGTAAGACCAGAATCAATTTCATCACTTTACAAATAAGGCTGAAATTACAGCTCATGTGATAAGAACTGACTATCAGGCAAGGCATTCGGTGAAAAAGCAATTCTTATGAAAAAATCTTAATTCACAGAATCAGTTAAGATGATTGAACTTATACTTTACTTTCAGGTTAAAACACTTAAGATGCGGACAATTCCCCTAAGACAGAAGGCAGCAAATTAGAAAAAGGAGAAAAGATGGTCCGTTTCTGTCAGCTAGGTGTTGAAAAAAAATCCATTAGGCAAAGTGAGTACATCTCATTGAGGTATAAATCTACTTCCTTGCACTTAAAGATAATCTGCCATCGATTTTGTGCAGCATCCATGCCTCTCTTAATTCTCTGAACTTATTTGAGACAATTGAATATGATAGAAGATGAATGATAAGCATAGGTGAGTATATAATCTGCATGCTTCAGATGTCTTTCATACATTTATGAATGATAAGCATACGTAAGTATATGATCTGCATGCTTCAGATGTCTTTCATACATTTATGAATGATAAGCATAAGTGGGTATATCATCTGCATGCTTCAGATGACTTTCATACATTTATGAATGAAAAGCATAAGTGAGTGTATGATCTGCATGCTTCAGATGTCTTTCATACATTTATGAACGATAAGCATAAGTGAGTATATCATCTGCATGCTTCAGATGTCTTTCATACATTTATGAACGATAAGCATAAGTGAGTATATCATCTGCATGCTTCAGATGTCTTTCATACATTTATGAACTATAAGCATAAGTGAGTATATCATCTGCATGCTTCAGATGTCTTTCATACATTTATGAACGATAAGCATAAGTCGATAAGCATAAGTGAGTATATCATCTGCATGCTTCAGATGTCTTTCATACATTTATGAACGATAAGCATAAGTGAGTATATCATCTGCATGCTTCAGATGTCTTTCATACATTTATGAACGATAAGCATAAGTGAGCGTATGATCTGCATGCTTCAGATGTCTTTCATATATTTAAGAATCCAAAGTGATTCAAATGAGTTTGAGCAAGGTAAACATAAAGGTCAAACACACAAAGGACTTTCATTCACATTTTATATAGAACAGAAAAATGCAACTTCATGAGTAAGTACTATGAATTTTGTTGCTCTACTTTTCCTGCTCTGAGATAAGTCCATCTCTGCCCTATTAACAAATTTGACTTTGCAGAAGTAAGACAGCCCATCACTTTCATTTATTTATCTTTTATCACATAGATTCAATTCAAGCTGATAGCATTTCTGTAATAGCTAGCAATTAAGGAGGCAAAGTCGTAATATGGACAGAATAATCCTAATTTGATTCATTTTGCCTAATTGGATGAAATTTGAACCAATTGCTGCATGATCAAGGCTATTTTAAGATATATGATAATTAAAAACCTGTTACCAGATGTTATAGCCCAGGCAGTTTGGGCAATAGCTTCATAGTCATATTTGAAACCAATGGTTATGGGTTTAAATACCAACTCAGCCATATGGTTTTATTTTTGGTTCCTCTTTTCTAGCATTTTTATTTGACTTGCGGCATTATACCATGCATGAGAGGAGCAACAAATTCGTCAAATACGAATTGACTGTTTTACCCTGTGTTTTACATCTTGCCAATCTTTCACCTAAATTACTTTTTCTTTCTGACAAATACGTTGAAGAAGAAAAATGTTTTTCATACCGTTATGCACTATGCATGAAACTTCACACATACTGTATAACGCAGTGTATCTGTAAGTGACAAAAGTTCTCATCACACAATTTTACTGAGACAAGCCTTCCTCTTTATAGATGCTTCCAACCATACTGTAGTCAGCATGAGGAGGAATCATGAAAGACAAAACCTTGCAAGTATTAATATGATGATTTGCTGGTGTGTTTAAAATAATGTAGATTGCGGGACATTTTATACCAAAACAATTACTAATTGGCCTATCAGTATAAGTGCACATTGGACCATTATGTTTTGATCAATCAAAACACACATATTGAAAGGCATATGGGCACACATATTGAAAGGCACATGGGCATGTCTAGGGACTTGCGGCATCCTACCTCCATGCATGAGAGGAGCAACAAATTCATCAAATACCAATTGACTGTTTCTCTCCGTGTTTTACATATTTTTGAATATGGAAGCTTGTGATGTATTACAGGGCAACCATGGTATTTTCTTTTGTAAAGCCTTTATGTTTTTAATTGTCAATCATAGTTGAACAAACTCTGACCAAAATTCAAGTCAATTTCCAACAGAAATATACTTTCCCATCATTTTCAATGGTTAAGATTGAGAAATATAATTCAAATTGATGAAACTAGATAGCTGAGTTGGCAGAGCGCACAACTGGGATGCTGGAGGTCCCAGGTTCAAGGCTCAGTCAGGCCTTACTCAATTAATCCACAGTAAGGCAGACAGATACGCCGAACAATTAAAGCTGAAGCATTTCGTCTGCAGCTCCTACTCCTCATTCAGCTGTTGAGAGAAGTGACAATGGTTGAATGGTGCACACCATCCTTCGGAGGGGATGTTAAGCTGTTGGTGTTTTGGGGGCATCATTACAGTCGTTTATCATTTCACAAACAAAAACTTCCTGTGAGTTGTTGGGGGCTGTGCCAGGTCATGTGTGTGATTTGAAAGGTGTTTTTCATCAGTAGCTTATTTACACTTTGGTGATTTCATAGCCAGAGATCCTCAGTTGTACTATATGGTTAAATAGCCTATTCAGGCTATTTCTTCGCCATTCTTGAGCTTTTAATAGTTTTTAAACCTATGTTAAACATTGTAGGCCAAATATGTGCCAGACGGTAATTTAATGCGTCAGCCAATGAAAACATAGCTTTTTTTCAATCGGAGATATTTGGTGGTATTTCCTGATCCAATGTTGTCATTATATGCTCAATTCATTCACATTTAATACGCCAACTTGAAGCAAAATCTGATTATTTGAAACATTTTTAGCGAATTTTGGAATGCAAAAAATCTTTAAAACTATGCACTTACGCAAACTGTTGTTGAATCCATGGATCGATCTATTTAAGGCAAAGATAGAAACACAGCAGAATGCTGAAAAAACGCTTAGGGCTAGATAAACGCTGCAAAAATCCAAATGAAATCTGGATTTTTTGAGGTAGCCTAGCTTCAGCTCAAAAGCCCTTCCAGGGATGTTGAGCTAAAAACCAATTCAAATTACTGAACCAAATGAGTGTTTAAAAGATTCCCATAGGATGAAAAACCTTTTAAGGATTTGAAGAATGAAACATAACACATGCAATCTCAAATTTGATTCAGTGTTGAAAATTTTTCAGTTCAAAAAACCTAAAAAAAAGCTGGGCATCAATGATGAAGTGGCTCAGCATTCTGGCAGATCAGTACGGTTTTATGAGCATACAGTATAACCAGAACCAAAAGGTTTTGTGGTTCAAATGCTTTTTTCCTTTCATAAGCTGATTGATTTGCAAAATTTGTACTGATTGTTTTATGCTTATCATAACATATTTGTTTGTTTCAGTATATTAATTCATAAGCCGCACCCACCATGCAGATCGATGAAAATGTTGACAACATTAGCATTTGCACAATAATTAACAACATTATCATAGCAAGTGTAATGCAAAAATGGTTGTTCATTTATCCTATTTCAGGAATTTGTCAGTAACACCCGCCTACTCATTAATATTCATACATCACTACCACAACATTAGAACAGATGTACAGGCCATGACCCATCTGTGTACTTGGTGGGCTTACTGACAAATTCTTGAAATCAGATAAATAAGCAACCATATTTTTTTTGAACATTAGTTTTGTATTTTCTAAATGATTTAAAACATTTTCTTCTTCAAAAATTATTGAAAATAGTGTAGAATAAAATTTACAACAATGTTTTCAAATCTGTTCTTTAACCTATATTTGAATGATGAAAAATTGGCAATTCAAGGATCAGTTCAGTGGCCAAGCATGTTCATCTTATATGAAAGAGGACTTCAAAGAAACAAAATAGTAAAGAAAGCATTTAAAAATCTTATTCCGTTAAGAATATATTTAAGTTTAAAGTTTGGTATCATTTGTATAAAATTGACTGAAATCAGACTAGTTCTGATGTCATAGCCTCAGATTCCTCAAAGTCTTAATGTATTCCATCATATTTTGTCCTGCAAATTTGTGGCTTATAAACAATGGGATATGTCAACAAAAAATAGTAAAACTGAATCTAGGACGGTTATTTATGATATACCACCTGAACAAACTTTAAAGACAAATAATTTAAATAGTGACAAAATTGAATAAACTTTCTTTAAAATACATAAAGACTATGAGGAAACTGAGGCTGTGATGTCACAACTAGTCTGATTTCAGTTGTTTCTACAGAAATGATACCAAACTTGAAACTTGAATATCTCCTTAACTACATAAGATTTTTGAATGCGTTCTTCACCATTTTGTTTCTTTTGAAGTCATCTTTCAAGTAAGATAAACATGCTTGACCACTGAACTAATCCTTTAATTTCCAAATACATAAATAAAGATTAGTACAGGAACTGCTGTGATGACATCATAATGATAATTTAGACTTAGTACAAAAGTCATTTTTATACGGACAAGAGAAATCTTTAAAGTTCAATAACTTCTTCTAGGAATGAGATATTAATATGGTTTTTTCACCAATCTGATTACTACAATTTTCTCTATCAGATAGATAAAAATGAATTCCATGAGAATAATTTCCTTTAAGGAGTAAAGTTAATAACATTTCTTTAAATCTTTCAATTTTTTTGTGTGAGCTTAATTCTTTTTTTTTTTGGTGTAAATTGGAGATAAATCTGCAGAAATTTCATTTTATTGTAAAAAAAAAAAAACACCAACCAAATTTCCTTTAAAACATTAAAACAACACTTAACAAATTTGTATTAGGAGATAACATTTGGCGGTAAGGCCCCCACTGTTTGATTGGTCAACTACGGACACATGAATTTTGGTCATGTGACATTATTGAAATAGATTTCCAAAAATTGCAGTTTCCGATATGAAAAGGTCTATAGACAAACAAAACTACAAACCATACATTTTAAAACAGAATGAAGATGTGCAGCCAGTTTCTGCCAGACCAACCAATTAAAGGACCCATGTCACTTCCCGGATTTAGGAGATGTTGAAATCCATCAAAATCCTGTCACACTCCCATGAGGCAATTAACGAGGGAATCTCGTCTCAGTCATTGCAATGTTCATATCTTTCACATCACATCTGATTGTGGATCGTTTGTAATTAAGTACAGTACGTACTGTACGCATTGTGTGTGTATGCACAGTGTACTTGAATGGTTGTGAGTATTTGTGTAGACCAATCAGCCTTTAAGATATCGATAACCATTATGCACCGTTTGTGCACCTTTACATGCAATGTATTCAACAAAATTAATGAATACCAAAATATAAATTAACACTTAATTGCTTCTTCACGTTCTTAGATGCTTGTCAGAAATTATTCTCATATCATATCATGATATGTACTGTAATTATCAATTTTAGTGACAAGGCATATCTGCATGATAAGGATGATAAAAGCTTCTCCCTTCCAGGAAACAAGCTTTCATCATTTTAATTTCAGGAGGGAGAACCTGGGGAAAATAAGGACAGAAGAGCAGGTAATTGAATTGTTCTTGTGCTTGATAAATACACTATCTTTCACAATGATAAAGCTCAATGGGAAACTTCTTGTCTGAGACCGTGGAGGTACATGATTAGATCTCCATGCTGAGGCAACTTTCTAATACTTGCACATTTACATTTGCATCAAGGTTGAACACATTGAATAATAACACCCTCAAATTGTTCTTATTAATATGTTTCTGCAATCCATTTTTACCACAGTGACCTCTAAATTGCTAGGCGCCAGGGGAACACAGCCTCCTGCGTACGTACGCTTGCTCCTCTCATAGTGAGTGGCAGTTATACCACTGTGAATGCCTCTGGCATGCATATATGTGGAATTTAACTAGTTTGCAGCTCTACATTAATGTAAATTAACCCCTAACATAATGCTTCAAAGGTTCAACTGGCACCTCCCTACCATAAGGTAACTGAGCTGCCTTCATGGAATCCTAATTGAAAAACAATCTCAGCTATGCAGAAAGATGGTCTTGTTCACTGTTTAAAGTCCGACATACAGCCTGGCTATTTCTTCATTTAATATGATAGAAATAATAATTTTAAGTCATCTGAAGAAATTTGTAGTACATTTGAACAATTTAGCATACACTATCTAATTCTTAAAACATTTATTCTGTCAATATAAACTTCCATGGGAGCAGCCATTTTGTTCATACGCCCTTTAAAAATGATGTCATATGCCCAGTATGGATTAGAATATTAATTTATTTCTTTAAAATGTTTTTCAAAAATTTTAAGTTCTGAAAAATAGTTTTTCCTTTGCATGGGTCTATGAATTTGTATTTGTATAATTAATATTAATGATTCAAGCACTTAGAACTTTATGTCAAAGTATTTGGGAAAGAAAATTTTAAGGAAATTCTAAAGATATTCATTATGTGTGCTAGCACATAGGGCAAATTAGTGGCATGATTTCAACACAAAATGAGATAAAATGGCAGCGTCCATCTTACAACTTCAATCTTGGATAACTTGAGAATAGAACAAGATTTTAGGGTTTTTGGTAGTTGGTAGTTGGTTTATTCTCTAATTCTCTATCATACATCAAGCTAGAATATTTGACTTTGTCTTCTTTAACATGATGTTAACATGTAACAGTAAGCAGCATGTCATAGAAACACTACAGTAACAGTATGTAGCATGCTTTACAAAAAAAACATTTCTTTTGGATTATCAAAACAATTGGAATCCCCTCTTTAAGGTGGTAGCCTTTGATTATCATCCTGATTTGTGAAATATAATTTAAACCATCCCTTCAGCTGGGGTTTTGAACCATTCCTTCAGCTGGGTTTTAAACCATCCCTTCAGCTGGGTTTTAAACCATCCCTTCAGCTGGATTTTTAAACCATCCCTTCAGCTGGGTTTTTAAACCATCCCTTCAGCTGGGTTTTTAAACCATCCCTTCAGCTGGGTCTTTAAACCATCCTTTCAGCTGGGTTTTCAAACCATCCCTTCAGCTGGGTTTTTAAACCATCCCTTTAGCTGGGGTTTTGAACCATCCCTTTAGCGGGGTTTTTAAACAATCACTTCAGCTGGGTTTTAAACCATCCCTTCAGTTGGGTTTTAAACCATCCCCTCAGCTGGGTTTTTAAACCATCACTTCAGCTGGGGTTTTAAACCATCACTTCAGCTGGGTTTTTAAACCATCCCTTCAGCTGGGATTGTAAACCATCCCTTCAGCTGGGTCTTAAACCATCCCTTTAGCTGGGTTTTTAAACCATCCCTTCAGCTGGGTTTTAAACCATCTCCTCAGTTGGGTTTTAAACCATCCCTTCAGCTGGGTTTTAAACCATCTCCTCAGCTGGGTTTTAAACCATCCCTTCAGCTGGGGTTTTAAACCATCCCTTCAGCTGGGTTTTTTATTTTATTTCTAAAAAAGAAAAGTTAGGAAGCCCTGCAAGTGTTTCAGATTTCATACTAAACAACAGCACTGATAAAATCCATGATCATTACCTCATCAAAGCATAATGCATTACAGATTTGAGTTTCATTGAAACTTCTAGGCCATGAGTGTATGATTCCTAGCAACTTGTTGCTAAGGTTCTTATAAATGGCTATGTCCATATTGTTCTCCTCATTTAGATCGTTAATATGCGCAGAGCTGTAATCATGTGTAGTGAGTGATATTTATAGTTTATCAATTCGGCTATCTAAGAAGTTTTGTAAATACAAATCTTTCAGTGTTTTGCAATTAATACCCTTTGTGCATGTAAGAATTGTAAAACGTTCTTTTTTTCAAGACTTGTTTTAAATTCAAGAAAGTTTGTTCATGCTTATTCATGATAATTTGCTGCTGAAAAGTGCTCAGAAATTTGCCTGTATCTGGATGTAGTCTTCTCAGTCAGAGTGATTTCCACGAATGTAACCTTGAGGTGAATTCCCTGGATCAGGGGCAGCGATGGACAGGGGCAGTGAGTGAGTTTGAGGCGAATTTTATGGATCGAGGGCAGCGATGGACAGGGGCAGTGAGTGAGTTTGAGGTGAATTCCTGGATCAGGGGCAGCGACGGACAGGGGCAGTGAGTGAGTTTGAGGTGAATTTCCTGGATCAGGGGCAGCGATGGACAGTGGCAGTGAGTTTGAGGTGAATTCTCTGGATCAGGGGCAGCGATGGACAGTGGCAGTGAGTGAGTTTGCGGTGAATTTCCTGGATCAGAGGCAGTGATGGACAGTGGCAGTGAGTGAGTTTGAGGTGAATTCCCTGGATCAGGGGCAGCGATGGACAGTGGCAGTGAGTGAATCTGAGTTGAATTCCCTGGATCAGGGGCAGCGATGGACAGGGGCAGTGAGTGAGTTTGAGGTGAATTCTCTAGATCAGGGGCAGCGATGGACAGGGGCAGTGGCAGAGAGTTTGAGGTGAATTCTCTGGATCAGGGGCAGCGATGGACAGTGGCAGTGAGTGAGTTTGCGGTGACTTCCCTGGATCAGGGGCAGCAATGGACAGTGGCAGTGAGTGAGTTTGAGGTGAATTCTTTGGATCAGGGGCAGCGATGGACAGTGGCAGTGAATAAGTTTGAGGTGAATTCCCTGGATCAGGTGCAGCGATGGACAGTGGCAGTGAGTTTAAGGTGAATTCCCAGGATCAGGGGCAGTGATGGAAAGTGGCAGTGAGTAAGTTTGAGGCGAATTCCCTGGATCAGGGGCAGCGATGGACAGTGGCAGTGAGTGAGTTTGAGGTGAATTCTTTAAATCTGGTGCAGCAATGGCAAGTGGCAGTAGGGGTGATGGGGTAAACGGAAAATAACTTTCGTTTTGTTCACCTCCTTGCAGAGACGTCATATTGGGCATGACATATTGACTGTATGTCAACGAGTGACTTTACACGATGCAGGTAAACAAACAACATGTTCACTCATCCCTATGTGACTCAGCACGATCATTCATGTACAGTAATTCAAGCCACTTTGGGACACAATTTTAATTATATATTGAACAGTGTAGTTTCATCGGGACTTACTTTTATTCTGAGACTGCCACTTTTTATCATGACTACCGAGTTTGTTATTATGATTTATGAAAAAGAATGTCTATGTTCCCTTTTGACATCTTACCATCAGTAGTTCTGCCTATAATGATCTATGGATAGGTAGATCTAACATTAACTTCAGTGCTTTAAAATTCTACTAAAAACCATTGAAATAGTACAAATATCGACAAAACATTGAATTTCGAAGTGCAAATAATATATTAACATACATATATTAATATGTAAATTTGGTGATATATGAACACATATACCTCTCTATTTTCCAATGTAGATCAATTGTGTGTGTGTGTAGCGGAGGGGGGGATTCACAAAATCAAATTTGCCTACAGGTACCATGCAGAAGTGGGGACAAAATCACAACAGCACATTAAGATACAAAATAATAACCATACAAAAGATATAAAATAGTTTAAAAGTGTATAGGGAGGGGGGGGGGGGAGAGGAAGTCCCCTTTTGCCGTTATCTTATCTTGCCTATGAACAAGTTCCAAGAGATATACAGAGCGAAAAGACTATTTTTTGACATTTGATATGCATGTGATACACAGCTTCCCCTGCCTCAGTATAATACATATTGTTAATCTTGAATTCACAAGTCATGTTTTTAACATTTTGGTTTCCTTTGGGGGTTTAAACACACATATGATCATCTTTGTGGATGTATAAACTACAAGGGTGCTTTATAACAGATATCACAAGTCTGAAGTTCAGAGGTAATTCCTTTATATCATATATAAGTGACAGACAATAGAGACAATAAGTTGCTGCAAAATCTTTTTTCATCATCGCAGATATAAAATTCTACAGCTTTGTAAGAATAATTGTAAATAAATCAAATTTAGAAATCCTTTCAGACACACATGAATCATAAATTATTTCTTATGAATATTTAAGTCATTTTTCAATGATACGAGTATCAATAATTATACTAGTATTATTTCAAAAATCCCTTTACAACAATAGCTCCTTTAAACAGAAAAGTTCCCTTTCTCTTTGACTTCTGGATAAAGGAGAACTACAGGGGAAGGGAGGGGGAGAGGGAGGTCACTTCCATATCTGAAGTATATGTATAGGTGCTGGGGGATTCACCTCCATATGTGAAGTATATGTATATGTGCTGGGGGAGTCACCTCCATATGTGAAGTATATGTATATGTGCTGGGGGATTCACCTCCATATGTGAAGTATATGTATATGTGCTGGGGGATTCACCTCCATATGTGAAGTATATGTATATGTGCTGGGGGGATTCACTTCCATATGTGAAGTATATGTATATGTGCTGCCCAAGCAGGTGCCTTTTTTGCACCATTTCCATAATGCAGGTATCTATTTTTACTAAATAGAAAAAATTAAAAAGAAATTGTTGTTTCTTCATCATTTTTGTAGTGCAGGTCCCAAAAAGTGAGGTTTTACTGTGTTAATTTTTTACTGCTGGTCCATTTTTACAATATTTTCATTAAATACTCATACTGCAGGTATTAAAATTGACTTCTTTTATACTGTGGATATCAAAATTGTATAATTTCATACTGCAGTTACTAAAAAATCTGTCATACTGTGTGAGAATATGTTTTTCGGTTGATGGGCTGCACACCCCTACAACTTTTAGTATGAAGTGCCCCCCCCCCCTCCTCCCGAAAAGATACTGTAGAATCTTAAAGTTCAAGTAACACTCTCTACAAGTATTTGCATTAACAGTACATAATTATAATAATAATACAGAAAACTCAACTTTTCAGTAATTCAAGGGTGTTAATGCTATAACTAGTAAGAATTTGAGTTTTGTTTTTTTCTCAAAAACTTATAGTAATCTTTATTCACTCCAAATATAGATGAACCAAGCAGCTATAAGTTCTTTGTGAAATGTGCTGACTTTCGCACCAAGGCTGTATTTAATATTCTGTGGAATTTTGAGTTTCTGAAGATACCAATATGGTATCACCATATTGGTTTATCGCCATATTTGTTAACTTGGATCTAAATTAAAAGCAAGCTCATCGCATAACTTAGGTACCATCCACAGAAATGGCCAAAATTGTATATGCTGTACTTGACATACCACTGCGTAAAGAGAGAGATGGTGTCCTAAACCTGGGGGAGGGGAGGGGGCTTCCATACTAAAGTGGTAGGGGTCTGCAGCCCATTAACCCCAAATCATACCTGCAGTATGGTATCATTTTTATTACTAGCAGTATGAATTTATGTTTTTGATACCTGCTGCATTTAATTTGATACCTGCAGTAATCGATTTGATACCTGCAGTATGAAAGCAAACATGAGATTATGGCTAATTTTTGTCAGCTTCTTGCCCAATGACGCAATTGCATTGGATGCACCATCTGTGTGTGTCTACAATCAGCATCAAAATACTTGGCACCTTTTTATCCTCCCCCCACTTCAATGTTGGCATGATTACCGCTTTAAAAATGAAGGGTCTAAGAACTTTATTCTAAACAATTTACCAACATTGAAAAGGGGTAGTAGGGAAAAAAGGGGTAGTAGGGGCAAGAAAAAGTGCCAAATAATTTTGTTGGTGATTGTCCGAGTTTCAGATAGTAAAAAAAACATGGATTATTAGGAGGTGTAAGTGATGTTTATATGTGTTTTTATTTATATAGTTAATTATGATAATATGGGGATTTCGGCATTTCAAATGAGGATATATTACAGACAGTTGTGTTTCCTATCAATTATATGGTGAAGTATGTGTCTTTTATAATAATTAAAGAAAGCAGTACAAAATAATGTCAGGAATTGCATGAGATTTGGCTTGGAGGAGGGAAACATATTAAACATAAGTTTAGAAGTAATTGGGAATAGACAAATTACACTAATTACTTATTTATAATTGATTTTCTTTGTATCACATCACATGTTAATTGTTATTATGAAGAATACATATTAGAAATTGTAAAATACATCAATGGTAATCAAATGTAGATATGAAAATTATATGTAGTTTATGTTTGGATATATAATCAACATATTAGATCCCTTGAAAGGACAGTGCACATATCTCTTTAGATGGCGCAATCAATGGTACACAGTTAAGATATAATAGAATTGCATGGTTCTCTTTATACTTTTAGCTGTGTCCGTGTGTATCATTGAAAGGTACACAGCGGGGTTACGTAGGATCTGGAATATGTTGGAAATGTGTTGATGCTTAGCACTTGATTTACAAAAGCAAGCACTGCCAGAGGCCAGGGACAAACTTATATGTTGGCACCCCTGGGTTTTTGTGCCCTTTAATTGCTACCCTGGGAATATTTTCTTACTGCCCCCAATTACAATGGCCTGAATTCCATTAATCAGGGGCAGTGTCGGGTTATATTGGGGGTGGGGGCTAATGAGTTCGGAATGTGATGCGTATCGCTTGATTTCCAATGGTGTAGCAAGCAACACCGACGGCTGGGGACAAACTGTTATTTTGACACACCTGGGCTTTGGCACCGGGAATATTTGCACACTGCCCCCAATTAAGATGCCAATCAATGCTGTTTCTTTCATTTTATAGCAAGCTGGTAGTACACACCATCAACCTCATAGGATTCTTGGCAACATACCCAGTGTTTAATATCTGCACCAATAGACTTAAAGTCAGTCACAACTACTTGCATAAAAGCACCCCTATCTTTCACCTTTCCAATATCCGCTTGACTTTAAGTTATCAAGTTCACCATGTTGGCATTTCTGGGGTTCAGCTCTTGCCCCACATGATTTAAATTTTCTGGACCGTCAATGATACGAATTAATTCAGCCATGTTTGTATATTGTAGTGTCCGACAAATATTCGCTACAATACCGTTTAAATCGCATGACCCCACGCATGATCCCAAATTCCGATAATCTTATGCAACATTATACAATATTTCATTCCAAAATTCCAAGCCTTCTAAATATAAAAAGGATTATAATTATTCTACATCCTTGTTATTGCTTCCTTTCATTAGAAGCTAAATATTTACTTCAACACATAATTTATAAGAACATAAAGGTCTTTAAATATGTCTCATTCCAAATCTGTATAAGAAACCCACATGATACCATAAATAACTAAATAAATCCAAACACATATAACCGTTACTTAATATTCTATGTTTTTCTATCCGAAACTCAGACAATCAGTGATAGAATACTTGGCACCTTTTCCCCTCCCCCCACTTCAATGTTGGAATGATTACCGCTTTAAAAATTGAAGAGGCTAAGAACTTTATTCTAAACAATTTACCAACATTGAAGAGGGGTAGTAGGGGAGAAAAAGTGCCAAATAATTTTTCGGTGATTGTAGTCTCTCACTGACAGTGTCTTGCATTGTACGTACACTCATAAACCATGTTGCCGAGCCCCAGTACGCATGGGCAAGCTTGTGCTTCATTTTACTGCCGGTTTTGAGTTGAGTACGGCACCAATCAAAATATAAAAAAATAAAGATAGCACTTACACTGATAAGATTGTGTTCTGTCATTCCATCAGCTATGTTCCCTTTGACCCCCTGGTCCTTCTCTGTGAGCATTGTGCACTGATACTCCTCAAAGCAGTCTTTGGTAATAATGATAGGAGCAATGTCATTAGATATGACATTATGTCCCTTCCATCGATCCATTGTTATTGAGGATTTGTGTTGACTTCCTTCAGAACCATGTCGCATGGCATTACGTTGATTGTTAGCGAAATCGGGGGATGGGGACCGTGACGATGAGCTACTGGCACCCGTTCCCATACTGAGGCACTTCATGGAGATGGCTTGAAGTCTGCAGAGAAAAAAAAAAAAAAAATTGTTTTCTTTAAAACAAAATGATATCATTAGTGCTCCAACATGAGCATATGTGTGTAAAGATTTTCGTCTCAAAGTCTAATGAAAATCCGACAATATTTCACAAGAATTAGATAAATTATTATGGCCAAAACACTCTTTATCCTTTTGAATATGTTGAGCACATCAATAGATTCATCTTCAGAAAAAATATGAGGGTTCTCAACAATCACAGTACCCCTGTAAATGTTTCACATTTTTGAAATAAAATGGTTAGCCTGAAGTAAATCTCAAATGCAACTTTACAGCTTTATCAAATAAAATTATTGAGACATCGACCAAAATTTGAGTTTTCTTTTATTAGTGTAAAAATTGGAGCATGAACTAAGTAATAAATAGAGCCTATGTATTGGAGGATGGTAGGGAAAAAGGACAGAAAACATTCAAATTGGAAGTATCTGCAATATTTTTGTAAAGCCAGTTTTTTAATTTGAGGGTGCCTCATATTAAAGCCTGAAGTAAAATCTCAAATTATGCAACTTTTAAGCTTTAACAAATAAAATTATTAAATCACAATTTTATCAAAATTATTACACCACTTGGGTTTGCAGTGATACATTGTGTAAGTGCATTGGTTTTCATTAAAGTGTTGGAACCGGAATATACTATGATTGGGATTATGTCCATAGAGCATTACGCAGTTATGCCTTTCAAGAGTCGGAAACTCCTGAGGTTGAGGCCACATAGACTAAGCACACTTATTTCAAATGTCCATGTTTTGTATTAAAACACTGATTAAAATGTTAGATAATTAACAAATTTCATGCAGGTTACTTTTTCTTTTCATGTTATTTGTCCATACAGTTTTTTGAGAGATGTCATAGTGCTCAAACACCAGGAGTACAGTGGCATTGCACTACTCTGCCCTTGACTCACAGACAAAATGAAATTCAATCTACACTTCACTCACAAACTTCCAAGTACTCCTTTTCATCTTAACATTTCCAAGATTAACCTGTACTTTTCATCCATGTTCTTAGTAATTTCTAAGATTGGCACCTTGCCAGTGGCGTGGCACCTTGCCAGTGGCGTGGCACCTTGCCAGTGGCGTGGCACCTTGCCAGTGGCGTGGCACCTTGCCAGTGGCGTGGCACCTTGCCAGTGGCGTGGCACCTTGCCAGTGGCGTGGCACCTTGCCAGTGGCGTGGCACCTTGCCACCTTGCCAGTGGCGTGGCACCTTGCCAGTGGCGTGGCACCTTGCCAGTGGCGTGGCACCTTGCCAGTGGCGTGGCACCTTGCCAGTGGCGTGGCACCTTGCCAGTGGCGTGGCACCTTGCCAGTGGCGTGGCACCTTGCCAGTGGCGTGGCACCTGCCAGTGGCGTGGCACCTTGCCAGTGGCGTGGCACCTTGCCAGTGGCGTGGCACCTTGCCAGTGGCGTGGCACCTTGCCAGTGGCGTGGCACCTTGCCAGTGGCGTGGCACCTTGCCAGTGGCGTGGCACCTGCCAGTGGCGTGGCACCTTGCCAGTGGCGTGGCACCTTGCCAGTGGCGTGGCACCTTGCCAGTGGCGTGGCACCTTGCCAGTGGCGTGGCACCTTGCCAGTGGCGTGGCACCTTGCCAGTGGCGTGGCACCTTGCCGTGGCACCTGGCGTGGGCACCTTGCCAGTGGCGTGGCACCTTGCCAGTGGCGTGGCACCTTGCCAGTGGCGTGGCACCTTGCCAGTGGCTTGCCAGTGGCGTGGCACCTTGCCAGTGGCGTGGCACCTTGCCAGTGGCGTGGCACCTTGCCAGTGGCGTGGCACCTTGCCAGTGGCGTGGCACCTTGCCAGTGGCGTGGCACCTTGCCAGTGGCGTGGCACCTTGCCAGTGGCGTGGCACCTTGCCAGTGGCGTGGCACCTTGCCAGTGGCGTGGCACCTTTGCCAGTGGCGTGGCACCTTGCCAGTGGCGTGGCACCTTGCCAGTGGCGTGGCACCTTGCCAGTGGCGTGGCACCTTGCCAGTGGCGTGGCACCTTGCCAGTGGCGTGGCACCTTGCCAGTGGCGTGGCACCTTGCCAGTGGCGTGGCACCTTGCCAGTGGCGTGGCACCTTGCCAGTGGCGTGGCACCTTGCCAGTGGCGTGGCACCTTGCCAGTGGCGTGGCACCTTGCCAGTGGCGTGGCACCTTGCCAGTGGCGTGGCACCTTGCCAGTGGCGTGGCACCTTGCCAGTGGCGTGGCACCTTGCCAGTGGCGTGGCACCTTGCCAGTGGCGTGGCACCTTGCCAGTGGCGTGGCACCTTGCCAGTGGCGTGGCACCTTGCCAGTGGCGTGGCACCTTGCCAGTGGCGTGGCACCTTGCCGGTGGCGTGGCACCTTGCCAGTGGCGTGGCACCTTGCCACCTGTGGCGTGGCACCTTGCCAGTGGCGTGGCACCTTGCCAGTGGCGTGGCACCTTGCCAGTGGCGTGGCACCTTGCCAGTGGCGTGGCACCTTGCCAGTGGCGTGGCACCTTGCCAGTGGCGTGGCACCTTGCCAGTGGCGTGGCACCTTGCCAGTGGCGTGGCACCTGCCAGTGGCGTGGCACCTTGCCAGTGGCGTGGCACCTGCCAGTGGCGTGGCACCTTGCCAGTGGCGTGGCACCTTGCCAGTGGCGTGGCACCTTGCCAGTGGCGTGGCACCTTGCCAGTGGCGTGGCACCTTGCCAGTGGCGTGGCACCTTGCCAGTGGCGTGGCACCTTGCCAGTGGCGTGGCACCTTGCCAGTGGCGTGGCACCTTGCCAGTGGCGTGGCACCTTGCCAGTGGCGTGGCACCTTGCCAGTGGCGTGGCACCTTGCCAGTGGCGTGGCACCTTGCCAGTGGCGTGGCACCTTGCCAGTGGCGTGGCACCTTGCCAGTGGCGTGGCACCTGCCAGTGGCGTGGCACCTTGCCAGTGGCGTGGCACCTTGCCAGTGGCGTGGCACCTTGCCAGTGGCGTGGCACCTTGCCAGTGGCGTGGCACCTTGCCAGTGGCGTGGCACCTTGCCAGTGGCGTGGCACCTTGCCAGTGGCGTGGCACCTTGCCAGTGGCGTGGCACCTTGCCAGTGGCGTGGCACCTTGCCAGTGGCGTGGCACCTTGCCAGTGGCGTGGCACCTTGCCAGTGGCGTGGCACCTTGCCAGTGGCGTGGCATTTTCCACTGTAACTCACAGCATCAGTAACACATGGGGTTATATATAATCACACCGCTAAAAGAACCCACATGCTGATGCTTTTAACGCTTTAGTATGTGTCTTTAGATTTGGTGGATTTCTTCAAGTTAACAATATGCAGATCAGTACAGTTATAAAAGTACAACATGGAAATATTAAAACTTTCAAATATTAAACACGGGTGGGTGTCCGTCTGAGATCTCTCTCTGTTCGATGGAAGGTTGGCTTAAATTTGCAAACCGAATCATGGATCTAATACTCAGTTCATATCACAGGTTACAGAAGAGATAGAAGCAACAAATGCTCAAGTACAAATCCATCAAATTCTGTGTTTTAGCTCTTCATACAGTATTACAAAGTTATATGCAAATTTGTGATTTATGAACAACAAGCTTGATTGTTTTCCACTGTTCAAGCCAATGATTTTTAATCTGCCATAATTAAATTGCAGTAGCCAATTCAATCAAAATTTAACTATGAGAAGATATTTTCTACATTTTAAAAGTGAAATGAAACAGAAATATCAAGAATTTCAGTTGTAATTCTGTTCATACAACATCACCAGTTTTTTGTACACATTTCCATTTTGATTAACTCTGAATACCCAGTATGCAATTTTCCAAATTTAAAAAAGAAGTCATTCAGATTTTATACTCATACATGTATGCAATGGAAATTAAATTAAATTTTTGTTCATGTACCTTTAAGCATGGGGCCTGCCACTTGGCTCTCAAGCAGTACCTTTAAGCACAGGGCCTGCCACTTGGCTCTCAAGCAGTACCATTAAGCGTGGGGCCTGCCACTTGGCTCTCAAGCAGTACCTTTAAGCGTGGGGCCTGCCACTTGGCTCTCAAGCAGTACCATTAAGCATGGGGCCTGCCACTTGGCCCTCAAATAGTACCTTTAAGCGTGGGGCCTGCCACTTGGCTCTCAAATAGTACCTTTAAGCGTGGGGCCTGCCACTTGGCTCTCAAGCAGTACTTTAAAGCGTGGGGCCTGCCACTTGGCTCTCAAGCAGTACCTTTAAGCATGAAGCCACTATCAAGCAGTCCCCTTAAACATGGGGCCTGCCACTCTCAAGCAGTACCTTTAAGCGTGGGGCCTGCCACTTCACTCTCAAGCAGTACCTTTAAGCGTGGGGCCACTCTCAAGCAGTACCTTTAAGCGTGGGGCCTGCCACTTGGCTCTCAAGCAGTACCTTTCAGCGTGGGGCCTGCCACTTGGCTCTCACGCAATATCTCTAAGCACGGGGCCTGCCACTTGGCTCTCAAGCATTACCTTTCAGCGTGGGCCTGCCACTTGGCTCTCAAGCAGTACCTTTAAGTTGGGGCCTGCCACTTGGCTCTCAAGCAGTACCTTTGGGTATGGGGCCTGCTACTTGGCTTTCAAGCAATACCTTCAAGCGTGGGGCCTGCCACTTGGCTCTCAAGCAGTACCTTTAAACGTGGGGCCTACCACTTGGCTCTCAAGCACCTGGGTCAGAGCCGGGGAATAATAAACTGTCAAGTTCCTTTAGTATTGTGCTTTGATATGAATGCATGTATAGAGACGCACATAACCAATATCATTTATCATTCTTTCTATACCATCTCTATCTAGAGCTCTTCAAGTCATTAAAACATGGAATTTATTTATAGATTAGGGACTGTTTACGACCGTTTTTATCATTTTTTGAGGTTTGCACATTGTGTTTGTGCACCAACTTTGCTCAAAGTCAATGATAATTATTCCACTAACCTGAAAATTTGGCCCCTTGTCACAATAATACAAAAGTTGCATTTAATTCTGAACTGATTGCATGCTTTATCCACCTCTTCATTCTGAACATGCATTGAACACCATGATGAGCTCCTATGGTTGGTTACTTTACAAGATAATATGCACAATTACAAGTTGTCCTATCTTCAGCTTTACCTCCCAGACAGTTGGTTTACTCTTAGTCTTTATTGTTTAAAACAATTAGCAAACACTTAAACAATATTTACAAAGCACATCCCATCATCTGATAAGGGATTAAGTCTATGAATCAAAGGACATGCAGGGCAAGGACAGACATTTAGAGAGGGCTAAAGAAGATAAGATAAAGAAGTAACATAATGGAAAGCCAATAAGATATCAAATACTGTTATTGAAAATCTGACTTCTTCAAGAAAACCTGCATGAAACCCCACCCAGTGACTGCAGCATCCTTCGTGAGGTATCTGCTATAAATCTGTGTATCACCTACACATGGATATTTTAACATTTGCTTTTGTAGTTGACACCATAGAGGGTTCACCGTACCGTAGGGGCAAAAGGGTACACTTGCCCTCCCTAAATATTTGCTCAATCATTGTTTAAATTATATGTATAATTAAAATGTTCATTTTCGCTCTCCCCCCCCCCCCCCCAACTTATGTTTTGCCACTCCAACTAAAATCTCTTACAGCCACCTATGGTAAGCTTCTGTTTCAAATTGTCTAATTTCATTGATGCATTATTCAAATATGCAAAGTTGCCAAAGAAATGTACTGCCTACTCCTAGGTCAAAGGTCAAATTTAGGTTTATTGAACCACTACAGAAATCACTACTTCTACCATTTATTATTAAATCCAAACTAAAAAGGCCCCATATATAAAATCTGTCACAAAGGGCCAGAAAATATGCCCCCGAAAGTTCCAGATTTTAAAAGGATTATCATTTTTCTCTCTTCACCTAAATTTACCCTTTGGCCAATTTTTTGGAAATTATTTTGGGTCAACGGCATTTCTTTTACTCAAGAACCCCCAATCCAAAAGGTTGGTAACCCCTGAACTTAAGTATGTTGTACTTAATGAATTTCAATAAAACATGTGCACAATTTTGCTAACCTCCCAAAAAAGGTGATGAGGATCAAATATAGCAAAATAAGCATAAAACGGAAGAGGAACACCTTAAGATATCAAATTTGTAAGTTCCTCTTGCTTTATGTGCACTGTACGCATTTAACATTATATGACTATTTCATCAATGAATACACCACAGAGAAAAGGTCTTTAAATGATATTAATATTTTTTTAGAATTGACTGATATATGTACATCACCAGGTATTTCTCGGAATAACAAAGTCAGCCAACAATATTCAGGAACAGGACTGATTTGGTAAGAGAGAACACACTGGCCTGAGCAACTTTGGAACTTGTGGAACCCACATGACTGAGTTGTATGAGCGTGAATATAACTCGCTTTTAACTTGTCTCATAGTGAGCTCATCGGTGGCATAGCTACATGTATGCACTGGCATTTGGGGTCAAGAGTGGAGTGGGGCAGGGTTACATTTTCAGAGGCGAAATTAATGATTTTTTTTCTAACAATTATACTATATTCTGTCATTTCATTGGGGGTTGGGGGGGAACAGGGGGAAGCGGCCTTGCAATATATGGTAGCTTGACATGTGCTTCATCTTTGTTTATTTGTGCTTCATGTTTCTCATGGTTTTGAATTCTTAAACTCAAGAAAAAATATACCACGAGTGAGAAAGTGTAAGATGTGTACTGTCAAGAATTAAACTATTGCTCTGTAAAAGTACAACAGAAATTGTAGAATTGTGAAACATTTGCCCAATTTGATGTTACTGTATTCGACATAATAAGTACCTGGGGCACTTACGAAAATAGAATTGCACCACACAAATAGAATTGCACCACATTTTAGGCCTAAAGTTTCTTCCTAATAAGCACCCATGCTCCATGTACAATGTGTTACTCGAACTGCATTATGTTAACTGGTTCTAAACTAACCCCACAATAACCACCACAAAAACATTGTGAGTGTCAGACACAAAATAAGCAAATTTTGTAAGAAAACTATTTCAAGTCTTTAAATGAATCAAATGAAATATGTCATGAGTCAAAAAGTGTTGTGTGGGTGCTTATTAATAATAATTTCCAAACTTAACCTCCCAACCTGGAAGGAAGAAAGCATGGAACCTGGAGGGTGGAAGAGCATTTTTCCTGCCCCACCCCCACTTCCTATACATCTGGGTACAGCCATTTTCCAATAATATTGTCCCCCACCCCAGCACTGATAGCTAAATACGCCACTGGCACAAACCTCTTTTAGGTTGAAACAACTTGCAAAAAGATGACACCATGAATGACACCAAACACCTCAACTTAACAATATCTACGTTCTGCAACTGAGATTAATAAAAGACAATGCAAAATTCATGTAACATGCTGACATGTAGTAAGCTTATTACTTAAGAAATGCAAAAAGATTTTGTACCTAATAATAATACTTGGTAAGTTTTCTTACAATCTTCAATTGCAAAATTCAACCCCATTTCATACAATGAAAAATTGATTAAGTGTTGAAAAGTTGATATCCACAAACAGCAAATCATCTGTTTCCATACGGCTCCATTCAAATTTTAAGTCATTCTCAAAAATGTGCAGTTTAAAATTTGGGTCACTAATGTTTCACAAAAAACAATCGTCAATCGAAGCAAATTAGTTCAGACTTTTTAGATATCTGACAGATTATATCCAGGCAAGCACTGAAGCAACATTAAATGTTTCATATGGATGTAGCTAAATTGTTTTCAAACCTTTAAAACTATCAAAATACATGCACTGTGCACAGATTATTTCCAAGTACATAAACAATGACATTTCAATTTCTTAATTGGTACCACAATCGAGCTAATAGCTGTAATATATCAACCCTGTACTAAGTTAAAAAATGTATGATATATGGCTCTAATATCTGCAACAGAATTACAGTATGTTCACCACTATGTAGTTTAAGGAAATGTTTTTGTTAAAAGATCAGTCTTAAGTCTCCGATTTAATATGTTGACAGGTTAAATAATATCCAACGACAATAATTTCCATAAAACCAGTAAAACTGTCGACAATTGAAGATCAAACAGTGAATTAATCATAAGTGTTTACTGGAAAGAATATGCACTTTGCAATGTCTTTGCACTATAGGCGGCCATCCGAAATTGACAGTGATTTCCCGGAAATTAGAGAAAATTTCTAGGAAATTGAAGTATAAATGCTGGAAATTTAAAAATTTCACGAAAATAAAGGATATTTCACGAAAAGTGAAGATTTCCCCAAAAATGACAAAGAATTTCTGAATACTTCCAGGAAATTAAAATGCAAATGCTGGAAATTAAAGAAAATTTCACGAAAATAAAAGTCAAGATTTTCCAAAAATTGAAGCAATTTTCCTGAAAATGAAGAAAATTCCTCAAAATTCGTATCAAATTTTTTGTATAACCAGGAAGAATTTTGAGTGGTTTTTTCCCACAGTGAAATTACCTTTCTACACTATTCAGGAAAAATTTCAAAAATTTTCCCCACTGTGAAATGACCCTTCCTACACTAACGCGGTTTTCAACCAAATTTGCGCAATTTTTAACAAAATTTTCCCAATTTTCAAACAAATGTAGGCATTTTTTATTAAATCTAAGTAATTTTCAATCAAATTTGGACTACTGGGTGAGTTTTAACCAAAATAAAGCAATTTTTAGCAAATTTGGCCAAACCAAAATTAGGCAATTTTAAACTAAATTATAATGATTTTTTTTTTTAAACAAGAAATGCATTTCTTTACTGAATATGTATAGAAAATTGACCTACTCGAATATTTTCACAACAGTAAACTACTTAAGGAATTGTGTCAAGGAAGGGTGGCAATTTAGTTTCCCATTTTTGCCCGATTGAAAACGCCATGCTATGTACTGATACATGGTAAGAACTTTTCTAGGGAAGGGTTAGTCTCCAAAAACCTTCGGATTATTATTTTTTTATTTGACTTCATGCAATGGGAAACAGGCCTTCGCAAGAAAGGGCAGGCATGTAGGGGTCTCTCGCAGGATAGGGGGGCAAACACCAAAAGTTTTCCTGCATACCTCCATTCAGGGGCATTACCAAACAACTTTAGTTGGGGTATATAGTTTTCCTGCATACCTCCATTCAGGGGCATTACCAAACAACTTTAGTTGGGGTATAGAGCAAATTTATACCTGACCAAGGTCAAAATTACCTGAAAAATATTGACAGCTTATATCTTTAGATGAAACAGAAGAATTTAACCCAATTTGGGCAATCAGGCGACTTTTGTTCAAGAATTTGGGTGTTTTAAGCAAATTTTCTCAATTTAACAAATTTTGGGCCCTTTTTGACCTAACTTTCAACAAAATCTGGGCGATTGGTAACCAAATTTGGGCATTACTTCTTACTGCAGGTATTTTAAGACCATGATTCGGAAATATTGAGGATTGATAACATTTTTCGGAATGATCGGAAAATTTAATACCATGACTCCATCTTTCCAAATCTGCTTTGGAAACAAAAGAAATTAGGAACACGATTTGGAAAAATCGGAAAAGTTTAGAAACTAATTTGGAAAAATCAGGAAATTTTAGATCTGGATTTGGAAAAATCGGGTGTTTTAAGAGTATGATTCGGAAAATAAGTGATGACATTTTTCAGAAGATCGGGAAATTCCAGATGTTGGCTCAGAAAAATTGGAATAAACAAATCAGGAAGAAATCATCATTGCTCACTGGAAAAAGAGAGCTATGCTACAGGTCTCTCAATATTCCACATGTTTTGCCTAAATTTTAAGATTATTTTGCCCAAATCTTTCCTCAACCTTACTGTTTGTATCTTAAGGTTTACTCATCTTATATTTGTTTATGTAAAGCGCATTGAGACCTTTGGTATAATGCGCTATATAAAAATGTATTATTATTATTATTATTATTAATAATCTCAAATATTGGGGGGTTTAACCCCCCCACCCAGGTCGCAATGCCCCTGATCTTAAACCTGTGTCAGGGGCCTTGAATATGTGTTTATAGGGGCTTAATCCCCCCCACTCCTAAAAATGAAAAGCTAGACACACCCTTGGTCCCCTTCAATAATTTTGTTGGGGGACGAATATGTTTATGTCTGCCTAAAAAATGAAGCCTTACATAAAACCTATACATATAGCTGGCTACACCACTGTCTGGGTTCGTCCCGAGGGTGGGGGCACCCAATTGCATTTTCAAATGCATTATCACCTATAATGTACTGAACAGAAGAATTTGGACGGTAAAATAGGGCTACACACAAAAAGTATTTGATGTGGAGGGGCAAGTACAGTAAGACGGCCATTCCCCACCCCATCCCGAATAATTATATTAATAATAATAATAATGATAACGATAATAATAATAATGATAATAACAATAATAATAATAATGATGATGATGATGATAATAATAATAATGATAATAATAATAACAATAACAATAACGATAACGATGACGATGACGATGACGATGACGATAATAATAATAGTGATGATGACGACGACGACGACGACGACGACGATGATGATGATGATAATAATAATAATAATAAAAATGTTTGGAGGATGAATATGCTAAGGCCTATGTCCCCCTAAAAATTAAAGGCTCATATAAAGCCTATATGGCTGGCTACACAACTGTCTAGGTTCTTCCCGTAGGAGGGGGGAGGGGCAACGGTTCACAATTGCGTTTTCAAATGCTTTATCACCGGTTTCACGATAATGTATTAAACACAAAATGTATCTAATGTGGAGGAGACAAGTAACACCAATGCAAATTATTAGCGGGCATTCTCACATGTCCTTTTTGATATTGAAGCTGTACAATTCTCAGTCAGGAAGTAAACCATGTACTCGTGCGAAATCACCAGGAAAATAGAATCTTATGTAATGTGTCTTTTCTCAGTTTTTGTATCATTTAGTGTTTTTAGTTTCTATTATATTCACAGTAAATCACACACTTATGGCCACTTTATCATAGTGTTAGCAAGGAACTTTCACACAAGTTAGCTCCTTTCCTTGGCAATAAGGTTTTTGTGAAAAATTATTCCGCTAGGAATCAGGTTGAATGATGACCTACTTCTAAGCGTCCGAACTCTTCACTGTACTATATATTATTCAGTACACTGTACTGTGCTATGCTGAAAAAAAATTGGATCACTCATTCTTCTTCAAAAGTTTTGAGACAGAAATTGTTGCTATTGTTTTAAATTTGCCTTTTCAAGCATTCAAAAATGTATAACAGTCATAGGCCATCATCATATATCATGAATAAATAATCATTCATGACAAAAACTTATATCATATTTTCGGACTAAATCATTACGTCGTAACATTATTTGTATCAGAGGGTAAAAAACATTTTCTTACAAAACTCCATGTGTTCCGTACAGTAAAGATAGCTTCCCATACAGAACTTTAAAATACAGTAAGACATACATACAAACCATGCCTTTTAGACTTCAAATCTGATATTTCGTTAAAAGAATGTGAGATAAAATTTGACATAGGCCTAAGTTTGAAAGTGTGAAATTGTATTTTACCTCAATTATTACTGTATTATGAAGATAAAGAATAAGATCCTACCCTCCTAACAATAGACATGATTTGGGAGCAATAAGGGGATTCCCAACCTCCACCCATGTTTCTTTTCAGAATATATTTCTTTTGTATGATAAGTTTGTGTATATTAGCCTTATTTCCCACAACTATTTTCTCCCCACTATTTTCTTCAAATATTGAGATAATCTTCGTTTTTTTATATATCTTTTTTTGCTGTTAAAAACAAAATTGCCCTAAGAAGTGGGCTAAATGTATTTTCGTTTATTAACCATGATTGCAAATGGACATTTGGTCGAAAATTTCAACATCGTCAGAATACTACACACACCAACATTACCCACTAGTAGGAATAGTCTCCTTCTTCTGTCTGTGGTAGAGGAGCCAAAGCATTTTCTGCAAATATTCATGTGTTGTAAAATGATTCATTCTGAACATACCATTTGCATGTCTATACATCTTGGAAAATGTACATGTTATTTATTTTATATCGTTTGATAATTCCTTCTTTTGTAACTGTTCATGTTCATGTCTTCAGTGCCTTCAAACGTACGTGTTGGAGGTCAGTGCATAGTGGATCCCTAGATCAACCAAATACAAGCAATGACCCCCACCACAGTACTCAACCAAACCAAATACATGCAATGCCCCCACCCCCACCACCATAGTACTCAAACAAGCAAATATACACAATGGCCCCAACCATAGTACTCAAACAAGCAAATATACACAATGGCCCCCACCATAGTACTCAAACAACCAAATATACACAATGCCTACCGCCATAGTACTCAAACAACCAAATACATGCAATGCCTACCACCATAGTACTCAAACAACCAAATACATGCAATGACCCCCACCATAGTACTCAAACAAGCAAATACACACAATGACCCCCCACCATAGTACTCAAACAACCAAATATACACAATGCCTACCACCATAGTACTCAAACAACCAAATACATGTAATGACCCCCACCATAGTACTCAAACAACCAAATATACACAATGACCACCACTATAGTACTCAAACAACCAAATATACACAATGCCTACCACCACAGTATTCAAACAACCAAATATATACCATGGCTCCCACCACAGTATTCAAACAACCGAGTATACACAATGACCACCACTATAGTACTCAAACAACCAAATATACACAATGGCTACCACCACAGTATTCAAACATCTAAATATATACCATAGCTCCCACTGCAGTATTCAAACAATAGAGTATACACAATGACCACCACTATAGTACTCAAACAACCAAATACACACATTAGCACCAACCATAGTACTCAAACAACCAAATACACACATTAGCACCCACCATAGTACTCAAACAACCAAATACATGCAATGACCCCCACCATAGTACTCAAATACGCAAATACACGCAATGGCCCCCACCATAGTACTCAAACAACCAAATACACACAATGGCATCAACTATAGTACTCAAACAACCAAATACAAGCAATGGCCCCTCCATTATGTACTGAAACAACCAAATACACACATGGCCCTGCAAACAACCAAATACATGCAATGGCCCCACCATAGTACTCAAACAACCAAATAAACGTAATGGCCCCCACCACAGTACTAAAACTGATCTCATTCCTTTTATTTTTTTAAGTGTTTGAATGTGGGTGACCAACACCTTAACGAACAACAGTAACAAAGGAACGAGCAAAATGTGACTTTTGCTCTTCAAATTCACAAAAAACAATGGCCAATTAACAACACAAAACTGCGACGTTGTTTTGTAATAACTGTGGGTGTTTTGGGGTTACTGTAGATTATTCAGCGAATTCAACCATGAAAACAAAAATGAGAAGTATTGCTCCTACAATATCACAACTGTGCATACTTCTTGCACAGGCTTTTAATTCTTAACAGCTCTAGGATTAATTTTTAAAAGCTTTAACTGACTCACATGAGCCTTTACACTGATTAGATTCAAACAATGTATCTAAATATGCATTACTCCAAATTCACTCCTAAATGAAATCTGAAAATAAATGTTTTACCTTCAAGAAAACATTTCAAATAAAACATAGCACATGACCACTGTTGGTTAAATCTCACTGCAGCAAAACTGTCCTTCAATGATGCAACACAAATACCTCACTGGCATGTTCCTGCCTTCATTTTCTAAACACTCTTTTGACTAATCCAGCTTGAAGATTGAACTTCTGAGAAAACAATCCTGAAAGCTTTAGAGATATTTTCAATTCCAACACCTTACAAAGATACAAGAGAAAATACCACGATATATTTTGTTGTAAACAAACCAGAATAAATTGCTCCCAAGTACAAACCACAGGCTGTACCTCAAACAGCACAGCTCTAAATTATGACTGCAAAGAATAAACCATGACACACAAACGCATAATAACACTTGATTACATATTGTAGGCTCCCAGACAAAACACATGAGCAAAAATATCCACAGGAAGATTCTCCCCTAAATTTGCCATGAGAGCAGAGCTGCAGCGAGATGAATAACGAAGCGCTTGCGATTATTTGTAATGTACAAAGCAGCTACATGCTATGCTTGCTGGATAACTTAGTGCAATTTCTTATGAACCCAAAGAATCAATTAGGGTTGTCGGTATGTTTTTCAAGTAGTTTTTAGTTTAAAATGCTAATATCTCTGGCCCTAACATAAGAGCCTGAATCAATTGGGGAGGTATATGATACTGACATCAGCCAAGCCTACCTTCTTCATATATTTTGTTTCTTTGTCACACTTAAACAATCACCCTAACTAAATTTCACTTACGTAGGGTAAGGGGGGAGCATTTCATCACCTTAACAAAATTTCACTTATGTAGGGTATGAAGGGAGCATTTCATCACCCTAACTAAATTTCACTTACGTAGGGTAAGGGGGCATTTCATCACCCTAACTGAATTTCACTTACATAAGGTATGGGGGAGCATTTCTTGGGGTCCTAGGGGGTCGTGAAAGTAAAAAAATGATATTATACATTCTGAGAATAGAATATGACCCAACTCACTCTGTTTATTTCGCTCAATAACAAACAACAATTTTTAACTGTTTTGTGATATAGAGAATACAAGTGAAGGTTTACCTTTCAGTATTCCAAATGTTGATGTCAATACAGTTAGGAGATGGTTTTACCTTAAAGGTTTTTATTATTTTATAATTCTATATGGACACCCTAGCTACATGCAGAAACTGTTTCATATCTGAAAGTAGTTATTTGAAATACATACCTCCATGACCTATGCACCACATGGTATAGCGCCTCCAGGACAGGCTGATAGGGAGAATCAAGGACGGGCTGGTAAGGAATATCAGGGAGGGGTTGGTAGGGATCATCATGGAGGGGCTGGTAGGGAGCAACAGGCAGGGGTTGGAAGGGAGCATGGGGGAGAGGCTGATAGGGAGCAACAGGGAGGGGCTGGTAGGGAGCATCAGGGAGGGGCTGGTAGGGAGCATCATGGAGGGGCACTGGTAGGGAGCAACAGGCAGGGGTTGGTAGGGAGCATGGAGGAGAGGCTGGTAGAGAGCAACAGGGAGGGGCTGGTAGGGAGCATCAGGGAGGAGCTGGTAGGGAGCATCAGAGAGGGGCTGGTAGGGAGCATCAGGGAGAGGCTGGTAGGGGGCATCAGGGAGAGGCTGGAAGGGAGCATCAAGGAGGGGCTGGTAGGGAGCATCAGGGAGGGGCTGGTAGGGAGCAACAAGAAGGGGCTGGTGGGGAAACAGGCAGGAGTTGGTAGGGGCATCAGAGGAGAAGCTGGTAGGGAGCAACAGGGAGGGGCTGGTAGGGTGCAACAGGGAGGGGCTGGTAGGGAGCATCAGAGAGGGGCTGGTAGGGAGCATCAGAGAGGGGCTGGTGGTAGGGAGCATCAGAGAGGGGCTGGTAGGGAGCATCAAGGAGGGGCTGGTAAGGAGCAGCAGGGAGGGCTGGTAGGGAGCATCAGGAGAGGCTGGTAGGGAGCAGCAGGGAGGGGCTGGTAGGGAGCAGCAGGGAGGGCTGGTAGGGAGCATCAGAGAGGGGCTGGTAGGGAGCATCAGGGAGAGGCTGGTAGGGAGCAGCAGGGAGGGGCTGGTAGGGAGCAACAAGAAGGGGCTGGTGGGGGAAACAGGGAGGGGCTGGTAGGGAGCATCAGAGAGGGGCTGGTAGGGAGCAACAGGGAGGGGCTGGTAGGGAGCAACAAGGAGGGGCTGGTGAGGAGAAACAAGGAGGGCTGGGAGAAAGAATCATATGGGAGTATCTGATTCATACGCTTGCGATAATCTCCTTAACTGTGCAAAATGCTCTGAAAAATCATACATCTTTTGCACTTTAAACTTTATAACTAGAGTCTGATTATTTTGTTCCATTTCAAATGCTACAGGTAACTTGAATTCATAATCTATCATTTGAGACCATTTTCATTTAATTATTCCAAACAATGAGTTTTCTCTTGTTTTTCAATGAGAGCGCAAGCAAAACCACAAGGTCACTGCCGCTTTGACCTTTGTAATGTATTAATGAAAGTATTTGTGAGTCCATTTCACATGACCTGACAATTAACATATACCTATTTACCTTTATAAAATCCCACTTGATTGGTCAAAAAAGAGGCTGTACTTTGTAACAAATAGAAATCAATGAGAGAAAACATTTCGCATCCGCTTATATAACCCTTTATTTTAATTCTGAAGTAATCCTAGCATGCCCAAGCTGCGTGGACTGTACTATTGTGTGCAAAGGGTTTCCTGTTGTATGTGTATTGTAAACATGCTGTAAAGAGGCGAATAAGTGTTCTCCAATGTAGGATTTTCTTCCATTTTTAACAGTTTTTAGCTCAATATCCCTTTCAGGGAATTGAGCTTAAGATTCACTAACTCAAGAGCCAGGTTGTCCCCAAAGCGTTTTTTGATATTTTGTTGTGTTGCTATGTTTGCCTTAAATAGATCAATATCTTGATGCAATAACAGTTAATATTGTTGCTTAGTTTTAACAAATTTTGCATTTCAAAATTTGCTAAAAATGTTTCAAATACTTTGATTTTGCTCGGCGCAATACAAACGAATTTAGCATATACAAAAACAATGGCTTGGGAAATACCACTGAATATCTTAGATGGAAAGAGAACTATTGTTTTCATTGGTTGGAGCCTAAAAATACAGTCTGATACAAGCGCTATTTGGGCTTGATATTCCATTTGAGATCTAAGCCAACAGTATAGCCATATTGGAGTATACCACTTTTAACTGATAACTCGTTTGGGCTATAACTTGCATTTACAAACAACAGCTTCAATACTAAAATAGCCTGAATGCCCAATTGGCATATGAACCTGACATTAATATTCATTTAAAAAGGACACTAATTACTGTAATTATTTCAAAAATCCACCCTCTAATTTAGTAAAATAATTTGTTCATAATTCAATCGACCAATTAGATTCTTGGGCTACGGTCTGCGGGAGCTAGCATATTGCATACATATCGTCGCAAAAGTCTGTTTTGAACATGAAGGATGCTTCCACCATAACTTACAGTTCCATTCGTGGGGTGAATTTTCACTATATTTTGTGCTCTTCCTTGTTTTATTAATCCTAGTTATCAAAGAATAACATATCCTCATTAGAAATGGCTTTGCTTAAAACCAGGAACACTTCAACCGGCCTCATAAAGAGTAGGGCCGGTTAAAGTAAAAGTTATCTTTTCCTTTATTTCTCAAAACCACAAAACTGTGATCTGGTCAACTCCATACAAGCTGTTCAATGAACAATGTGTTTGATTTCCACCCAACACATAAGAGTTTTAAACAAGGGGAGCAGCATCTCCCATGGAGTATGAAATGTCTTTTTGAAGCAAAGTTAATCTTGTGGAATGATGCGTAATATGAAGTCTGAAATTTGCACAACAAGTTTTCAAGCAGTGTCTGTACTAATGTGATTTTTATGATCGAATCGGACTTGACAGCAAGTCAGCAAGCCACCTCGAATTTTTACTGTGTCACGGTGACATTGTGTGCATGTAATCTACACTAATAGCGCGTAATTATAGCAGTTGCCTGAAGAGCGCAGGTAATATTACGCTCGGACTCTGATAATTTAAAGTTTGATATCTTGTGCCACTTCCATTACAAAGACGGACACTTTTTGTTGGTATTTTCGAATGGTGGAAGGACCTACACCTTACAATTATGAAGCAGTGCGGAGGAGACTACAAGACAGTTCTGGCAGTGGACTGGAGAAGAAGGGAGAGAGGGGGGATGTTTACCAATGTCAACTTTAAAAGAATGTCTTTGTTGTTTAGAAATAATAGCTCTTAATTTATTGTTGGATCAAATAAGTGATGATAATGTTTGCATTACAGCCCACCCAGATTTTAATTCAGTGAGTCTGAATCGTGCTGTGCTTAGAACAAGTCTGACAATGCAGCGGCATGTGAGAGGTGGTGATACATTGCTTCCAGCCATTCTTGAAAACAAGTAGGTTAAGTTTAATTCCTTATTTATTTTCAATATAAATCTCAATTTGGTATCCCTTTGCCCTTCCTACTGACCAACACCTGAATGTAACAAATATGAAAATTACATAACTGATTTAAAGACATGATTGAAGTCATCCCATTCAATTATTTTCCATATTTGAATTTTAAAAACTTACTACCAGCTGTGTCTGAATACTAGTATAACAAATTTTAAACACATAGTATTTCCCAATCTTTCATCAAAACATGCCGATTCCTAAAAACATCTAAAAAAACTGCAATTTATCTAACAAGGTTTCTATATTTTATTCCGAACACAGAAAGCCCTTTTTTTTTCTGTTGCAATTAACTGAACGTATAACATTTTGTTATTGATGGAAGATACACAGATTTGGTTATATACTCTATGTAGCAAAATATATTTTGTAATTGAATGCTCAAGACTTTCTTTATGACCATGTAATAATGGGTTTGTAATAATGCTTACTAGTATTATATCTTTTTTTGTTCTTCAGATATAGATACATCGCCTACAGAACATTTACTGCATGGACATGGTGGATACATGGACGTCTTGGGAAGAAATACAAATTAAATTGTGTGACATCCTGTGTAGTTCTCCGAATAAGACATGAATTTCCTGAAGCTGATGGAGAATGTAAGTGGCTCTGTGACAGGAGTATACGTGAAGTAACAGATACGCTTAGTTTAGATGTTTAAATTGTAGAAGAATGGACTAATTGAGCTGGTTGTGATATGGAACTTAATATAATTTAAGTTTTTGATATTGTTACATGGAAGAGTTGAAATAAATCAGTGCGCTCTTCTTGCCTGGATTTTACAGTATTTTTGCTAGTTTTGTTTTCCTTTCCAATTTCAACCTTTCCAAGATTTTCATACCCCCACCACCTTTCCCTTTAAAAAGCCATACAATCCTCTCTTTAATTGCATCAAAGTTTGTAGGAATAAATCTGTTTCACACGGAGCAATGACTAGTAAAGTAGAAAAGAAAGTTTTAGCTTCTTTAGAATCATTTATTTATTCTCATGGTGTACCTTACTTACCCCAGTCAACAGTATAATGCAACTACTGTGCCGAACCAAAGGCTGCAATTCAACATTGTGTTTGTATTTTACATCTTTGTTGTGGAACATACTGTATTCTGCAGTTGTTGTATGAAATTTGAGATTGAATACTTTACAATGTCCTGTGACATGATCAATTTTTTTTTTTTTTTTTATGAGAATTAAAACATGCATTTGATGATTTAAAAAAAACTTTTTGAAAAAAAGCTTTGTTACAATTCAAGGTTGGAAAGATTTTTACATATTTTCTTTCATTCTTCTATTTTTGTTATTTAAATAAGAATTTCTTCTCGCAGGCAGTTTATGCAATGTCATGAATTGTACTACCCTTGATGACTGTATTATCCATTGTACACGTGGTATAACTGTATAAGATAATGACAAGTAAAGATGAACAATCCACAAGGTTCAAACTTGGATGGAAGAAGCTCTTTCAAGAGAGATATATCACGATTCATACTTTCTGATATGAAGCATGTTTAATATTCAATTGGTTGGAATCCTCTCCTAATACAAAACATTGTTGTTCCAAATGGGTAATCATAGAAATATTTCAATTCTCAATATATAGAGCTTTTTGTTTTGTTTTTGCAGTTAAGCCCATCCATTACTGAAGAATGTGTCTTTTTTCTTCTGAGACAATTAGTATCATGTTAGTAGTGGAAAAGCATTTTTGAGTTACTTGTTCCTTTTATAAGTATAAATGATAAAATATAACTGTACTTAGCAACTAAAACTCTTTATTGTTGTAAGTGAGTGGGCGTAAGAAATTATTGGGTGTTGTTGGACCAAATTGATAAATAAAAGTATCATATATTTGATATTCTTCAAAAAGAATATTTTTTGATTGACCCCTGAACTAATATTTCTTTCAAAAAACGGGTAATATGGATTTTTCAACAATTTGTATCACTCCCGGAATCCCAGTTGTAGTTACGAATCATATGTTGTCAAGATTGCACAATACCGGGATCAGGATACAGCGGGACTTACATGACTGCAAGGATCTTGCACAACGCTATTTCTGAAAATCGAAGAAAATTAATGGGTAATGAAGAAAACTTCCTGAAAATTAAAGACAATTTTCCAAAAATTGAAGGGTTTTTCCACAAATTTGAGATTTCCGATTAGGAATAACTTGGACGTTGATAGAAACTTAATTTTCTGCTTGCTTGTAAGTGTAATTTTTTTTAGGTCGTGCCAGCACCCCAACCGTGCCACCCCCAACCGTGCCACACCACCCGTGCCACCCCACCCGTGCCAACCCCTCCCCACCCCTGCCACTCCCCACCCGTGCCACCCCCACCCTTGCCACCCCCCTCTGCCACCCCCACCTCTGCCACCCCACCCATGCCACCCCACCCTTGCCACCCCCTACCTTGCCACCCCACCCACCACCCATGCCACCCCTACCCGTGCCACCCCCACCCAGGCCACCCCCACCCGTGCCACCCCACCCGGGCCACCGCCACCCGCCACCACCCCCACCCATGCCACCCTCCCTAACCAAAACCCAAAGAAATTCAGGTACTAATAGGTAGCTATACTGGGCTAAAGGCAATTTTTCAATATTTTAAAGGGCACTTTTTTAACTTTGCAAAATAATAATAATAGGGGTGGTGGGGTGATCATGTCCCTGGGTTCTACTGCCTTTGGATGCTAGTGCATTAAGCCCCTCAGGGGTCACCAGGCCGGGGAGAATTTTGATTAATTCCGTTATTTGCAATGATGAAAAGCGAAAATACGGCATCAATTTTTATTACATATCTGCAACTAATTGAATCCCCCAAGCTCCCCCCCCCCCTCCCTCCTCCCCGCTTCTGACGGCACTGACTTGTATTCCTAACAACCCCAGCCTACTCAAATTAACAAGCCGCTTACAAAAACAGGCTTATACCCACCTCAAAATATTTGTTGAGCTACAACATCATCGACGTTCTAGTCTTGCATATTTTGTTACCCACATATATTTCATGACTGTATTCATCAGAAATGAAAACACTATTTGGTTGAAATATTATCGACAACAATCATGAATGAACAAGTGCAAGAGCAAGCATAACGGCAACGTTAGGTTGCATGATTATGATACCAAAATATTAAGAACTGTACTATTTATTAAACATTTAGTATGAATTAATGCCTATTTATTATATCCTTGAATAAACTTCTTTATATCTATTCTTATCACCACATTCTTAACTGGAACATCAATGATGTAGTAGCTCAACATATTTTTGAGGGTGGTTACAAGCCTGTTTTTTGTTGGTGGGTTGTTAATTCGAGGCTGGGGTTGTTAAGAAAGAAATATATGTTTGATCTTTATTCTGGGGAAAATGCAAGAGAGAGCCTTAATATCATTGTGATGCTAGAACACATATGAAGTAGTAACTCAATATATGTTTTGGGAGTGGGTATAAGACTCTCTTCTTCTTTTTTTTGTTGGACTGGAGTTATATTGGGTAGGCTTAGGTTGTTACAAAGAAATACAAGTTTGATTAGCAGTGGCACAATTTGGGACTGCCCAGATGGGTGGGTAAGCCTGACAGGCCCTAAGAAAAATCGTTTTGGGTCTAGCCCTGAATAATGACACTGCAATATCTTTGTTATGGGATCTAAAGCACCAGTGGTGTCGGAAGGAACTTTGGGAAGCGGAGAGAGCAGAAAATCAAGTTCATGTGCGTTTTTTGACAGTAATTAAGGGGCACTTTTCATTTTAAAAGGAACACTTTTGTCAGTTGACAGTTTTTGCTTGACAGTTTTTGCTTCTCACTTTTGACTTTCCCACACTTTCGGTCGGCAAATTCCGCTTATGGGTCTTTTGGTGGGCAAATTCCGCTTATGGGTCTTTCGGTAGGCAAATTCCGCTTATGGGTTTAAAGATTGGGGAGCCAGGACCAATGTTGACAATTACCCATTGGGCAAACAAGTAAGAGGCTTCTGCTTGGAAAATTTTTAGGGACATACCTCCTCCCACCACGGCCCTACGGCCCTTGATGTCGGTGCCCCTGGTAAAATGATATGCTTTAATTATGTCAAATGAATACTTAATGTATGTGACAACCTCTATGTATTATGTAGTATTTGTGAGTGAGTGGATATCTATTTGTTTCCAAGCTTCATTATTGACCTAGAATTAATTCAAACTTTCAAATGGGCGCATCCAGGATCCAGACTGGTCCACCCACAACTTTCAAAAGGGCACCTCATGCCCACATCCACACAATTTTAAAAGGGCACCTTCTGCCTCCATACTCTTGGGCCAGGGGCAATGCAATGCCCTCCCCCCTCCCCCCCCCCCCCTCATTTCCACTGTGGTTCCGACATCACTGCAGAGGCCAAAATCCCTATGGCCCCCAGGCCTCTAGTTGCCCCACTGCATATGGGAGCTTTAATATCGTTTAAATATGTGAAAACTGTTTTTCAAGTAAGTTAAAAATAGCTAAGCCTCAACATCATATGATGCACATTTTATTAACAATGTTTGCTTTTAAGTGAAATAGAAATCATAAACAGACACACCAACAACAAAACACTTTTGTGTAAAATCAAGATTGATTTAACATCCTTGCAACAAGACATGGTTTTAACTATTGCTAAGTATTAGCCATTCTGAGTAAATGATTAATCATCGCAATTAATGAATCACAATTAATCAATATAAGCATCTAGGCCTAATAGCATCCCACAAATACACTTCCAAGTCGCAATCAATATAACAACAAGCAATCTTTTAACTTTCTTTTGAAGTCCTCTTTAATATAAGATGGATTTACTTGACCCCTGAATTCTTTAAGATATCCATCACATATAACGGTGATTTTCCTGAAAATTGAAGAACATTTTTCTATAATAGAAGGAATTTGTCTGGAATTTGTTTTATTGGACAGAAAAATTCCAAAAGTAAGTAAAGTTATCCAAAAATAAGCAAAATGTTCTAAAAATGAGCAAAATTTCTCGAAAATGAGCAAAATTTCTCAAAACTGAGCAATATTTTCCGATAATTACAACAACAAAAATTGTAAATTAAAAAATAATAGGCCTACCCAAAAATGAAAGAAATTTTCCCAAAATTTTTCTAAAAATCAGGAAAATTGTCCGAAACTGAAGAAAATTACCCCAAAATTTCCAGAAAATGAGCAATATTTTCCGATAATCAAAGATATTTTTTCGGTAAATTTTAAGTTCCCAACGACTAAGACTAAGAATTTATTTAAAAAGGTACTGGGTTCATGCATAAGTTACAGTAATACAGTCTGTAGCCTTGCAAACAAAACACAAGTTATTGTGGATAAGATTACTGTAAGCCAGGTCATGCATCTAATGCGACAGGGGACTCATGTTGATTTTCAATGGTGTTTTTATCTGTGAGTTATTAACACTTTGGTGATTTTACAGCCAGAGATGCAATCGCATTATATGGTTGAAATAACCTATTTAAGCTATGTAGCCATTTTTAAGCTTTTAATAGGTTTTTTAAACCCAATTTATACCCAAATCAACCACAAAAGTTGTACCCCAATTGGACAACACATTGGAAGAAATCCCAAACAGGATATCAAGCTCAATTAGCATATGTGCCAGATGGTATTTTAATGCTCCAGCCGATGAAAATATAGCTTTATTTCAATTGGAGATATTCAGTGGTATTTCCCGAGCCAATGCTATTATATATGCTAAATTCGTTTGGATTGCGCGGAGTGAAATCTGAGTACTTGAAACATATTTAGTAAATTTTGGAATGCAGAGTTCGTTAAAACTACGCAACAATATGAACTGTTATTGCATCAACATATCAATCTATTTAAGACAAACATAGCAGCACAGCAAAATATCCAAAAAACGCTTAGGATATAATAAACACTGCAAAAATCCAAACATATCCGGGCGAAAACCTAGCTCTTGAATTAGTCATCGCATAAGCTCAAATCCCTTAAAGGGATGTTGAGGTAAAAATTGTTATGCATTCAGGACAAGTACAGTTTGTCATACATTTGTTTAACCCTTACTCTCCCAGCGTCACGGTGACCGTGACAGTTACAATCCATTTTCCAATTTTTTTTTTGAGTACCTTTCCAAAATCCTATAGAGCTGCAAATAAGTTCATTCAAACCAGATTGAATAGATCTTTCATAATATGGTTATTTTGTTGGGGGGTTAGATTGAAATTTTTTGAGTAAAATCGTTACAAAAAAGTGCATTTTTTAAAAAACGGCAATTTTTTTTTTTTTTTTTTTTTTTGAAAGACGAATGTCATACGTGAATATTTTTTCTATTATTTTTTCTTCAGGTAAAGTATAAAGATAGTTTGAATTGTTGGTTGCTACACGACTTTTACTTGTACTTGGTCAATGTTTGTGTTTTTTTGGAGAAAATATGCCAAAATTTGTGATTTCGGGCCATTTTGGACCTTTTTGATTAAAAAATTATAAAAAAGGCCCAAATATTGTATTGGAATTTTTAAAATCTCTACGGATAGAGGAGAAATAGATCGTTCAGACGAACTATTACAATAACAGATGCACCCCTCTACTTGCCTAAAAGGTCTCTGATGATGACGCAATTTGCGTCTCTTTTTTTTTTTTTTTTTCCTCGCATTTCGACATCACAAAATGGCGAGATACAAGTTACAATGTCGAACGTGCCTTCCGACTCCTATGTTTTCTTCAGAATAATGATGACTCTGAGGGGTCGGAAGGTACTTCTGATGAAGAAGATGTACCAGAACTCGACCAGATTGAGGAAGAGGAGAATATAGAGTCTGCTGAGATGGATAGTGATCTGTTCCAAATTACGGAGTTGGTAAGTGTTTTCTTCCAAAAATAGCGAAAGTACTACATTGTAAATGTGTGGTAATAATATAAGGCTTATAGAATTATAATGATAAATTAGCGGGGATTTTTTGCTTGTTACGAGAAACAAGTAAAAGGGACACTAAAATCACATATAAAAAAAAGGATTTAGGTCCTTTCTATAATAGCCCGGATGAAACAAATGAAAGCTGAACCCAATAATAACATTTCTAAATGGACTGAAATATATGTATTTCCCAATGGCAAAATTGTAAATTTAGGCCTACTGAAATATGTGTATTCCCAATTTCACAAAATCCAAGTTCCATTATTTCAGGGGCCGAAATCACAATTTTATGGGGGAAAGTGGAGTAGGGGTCCCATGTTAGGGCAAAATACACATGTTGGGGGTGCCCCAGGCCCATTTAGAGGAAAATGCTTGTATATAGGCCTAGTACCGGTACATTATTTTGATGCCCCATTTTTTGGGACCATGATCCTTTTCCCCCCCCTGGCTATGCCACTGTTGTGGTGATGACTAGATCGATAAAACAAACATTTTGGACCCCTGTATGTACCCCCGGGCTTCCCGGCTGTAAAAGTCTGTCCCCCATGGTTACCACAAAATTGTGGGGCAGGTTAGAAACCACAATAACATGTTATGCGATAACATGTTATGCGTATGCTTGAAGAGGACGAGTTGCCCGCTACTAGAAACCACAATAACATGTTATGCGATAACATGTTATGCGTATGCTTGAAGAGGACGAGCCGCCCGCTACTCCCCAACCCAAGAGGAAGAGGGACAGACCGTTGAAGATGAGCCCAGGCCCCTCTTCCAGGCCTTCCGCTGCAGTCTCGCCACCATCACCACTCAAAGAAAATCCGACTGCAGCGGAAAAAGCTGCCTTCAAAACCAGGGAGGAAGAGCGGAACGCTCGGCTGCAGGAGATACAACGGTCGAAGGTCATCCCTGCAGCCGATAAAGACTATCATCTGTGGGAAGTACTGGTGGAGAGTGACTGGGATCAACACGAGGTCTTCGGTAACTGGTTATGGGAAGACCAAACTAAAGTAAGTTGGATGAATATAGTTGCATTTTTTTTTTTTCATTTTTTTATTCTATTTGCAGCAACAAGATATAGCAGAAGACTTTACAAATTTGGACCTTTTCGGCAAACATTTCTTATGAATTCCATGTGGAATGAACAAAAGTAAGTGTTCAATAGATAATCAGCATAGTCTATCAACATAAAAGTAGCTGTGAAGCTTGTAATGGCTGAAATTGGGTCAGAAATAAACAAAAAACACTTTTGTGCATAACAAATGAGGTAAATGACCTAATTTGCATATCATTTGCATATTTTCTTATTTCATTTTTTGCAAATGATGATGTAAACATCTTGTTTTTCTGCATTCTATTAGTTTTGGACATCATAAAAGATGAAAATGCATTTTTTTTGGAAAATTTAGTGCCATACACTATAAGATAGATTATTCACAGAATCGGGGGATAATTTTTAGGTCAAAATGTACCAAATTTTTCATATTTGCGTCATTTTTTTCTTCTGATTCCTAAAACTCCATGAATAGTATCAAATGAAAGGTCTTTCCAAGGACGATTCAGAAATTCTATCCATATTGTTTTGCTATTTAGCCACAAGGCACAAGCGTGTCATAAAGATAGAATGTTTGGAGACCTAATATGCTAATTTAATGACCTAATTTGCATATTTGAGTTCAGAAATATGCACATTTTTGGAAAGTTCAACATGTTAGCTTCCATAAAAGTCGAACTTGTTTTGGTACAAATGGAACAGAAAGTGCTGAAAAAATCCTCTTTCCAAAAATTTCAGAAATAGCTTATTCTATTTTTGGAACCTTGGGAAAGTAAGGGTTAAGAAACAGAACCAAAAGGTTTTGTGGTTCTGATGTTTCTTCTTCCATCAGCTGATTGATTTGCAAAATTTGTACTAACTGTCATGTCATTACATGTCATGAAATATTTGTTCCAGAATATTTATTCATAAGCCATGACCACCACGCAGATCAATAAAAATGTTGACAAGATTAGCATTTGCACATTAAGTATTATATTAACATTATCATAGCAAGTATGATGCAAAAACGGTTGCTCATTTATCATATTGCAAGAATTTCTTAGAAAGCCCTGCCACTCATTGATATTCATGACATCACACCACAACTTTAGGATATATGTACAGACCATGACTCCTCTGTGTACAACATATGTCATATAACCAATCTACTGTTCATGAGATACAGTATAATGTTTACATCCTTTAGCACTTTCATATTAAGCCACGCCTACCATGCATTTTAATGACATCTGTTGATAATATAAACATGTACACAATAACCAACAATATCATCATGCCCAATATGATGCAAAACTGACATATACTTGCTCATTTATTACTTTTTCAACATTATCACTTAAGCCCCACCCAATTATCAATATGCATGAAATCACCACCAAAAACATTAGGGCACATCTGCAGAACATGAGCTATCTGTCTATCTATTTACCACACATGACGTGAATCCAGTTCATAGTTTTTGAGGTATCGTGTTCACAAGCATTTTGTTTACAGAATCCTATTAAGCCCGCCCACTTTGTATATTAATAAAAGTCAATGATTTTATACAATGAACACATACACACTAGCTAACATCATTATTATAACAAATATGAAAAGACATGTGATTGTCAAAATAAAATCATTTCAAGATTTTAATATTAAGCCCTGCCTACTCATTAATATGCATGACATCACCACCAAACACAATAGGCACATCTACAGTCCATGGGCTATCTGTGTACCAAATAGGACATGAATCCAGTTTACCGTTCTTGATAATCCAGTGTATCATTCTCTTCGTTTACGAGCTGGCCGTTTTAAACACACACACCATCATGACGCATAGGTTCCTGATGCTATTGTATCATAACCAAAAAAGAGTTAAAAAAAAAGTTTTTCACCAGTAATGCATGAACTGAAATTTTGTGTGCATTAAATTTCATTTCATTTGTTTTGCTTAAAAGATACAAGGCACGCCGTCCCACCCCCTCCCACATCCTGTCCTGCTCTCTCTCACATGCTGTCCCACCCTCTCCCATATGCCATCTCAACTTCTTGTCACTGGTATTATCAAAGTTACAATCCTGGCTCTCATATCTGAGAACCACATTATACTTTCTTTGTATGATAAATATACACACAAGAACAGGCTTTCATGTGTGTTCGATATTGATAAATCCATCATTTTTTTGCCCTCAAAATAAATCTTAATTCAATGAACTTGGCCTTCACTGCATGCAACTAAAAGTATTCAACTCTTGTTTCAATGACTTCATTCTTAAAACCAACTCGCATAATAATGGTACTATCAGGGTGGGGCTGGTAGGGAGCACCAGGGAGGGGCTGGTAGGGAGCATCAGGGTGGGGCTGGTAAAGAGCATCAGGGAGGGGCTGGTAGGGAGCATCAGGGAGGGGCTGGTAGGGAGCATCAGGTAGGGCTGGTAGGAAGCATCAGGAAGGGATGGTAGGGAGCATCAGGGAGGGGCTGGTAGGGAGCATCAAGAAGTAGCTGTAGGAAGCATCAGGAAGGGTCAATTTCAATATAATCATCAATGTCGTTAATACCTAAAGGGAAACTATATCAAACAATTTATTAAATCAAACAAATTCATTGAATACATAAAGCCAATATTATTATTTTTTAAATATAAATATTACAAATATTAAAGCCACTGATTTAAAATCTATAAAAAACCTTGAAAATAGTCATTAATGTTACACCTACAGTAGGCCACTTGAAAACATTTTGACTTTTAGGTTATACTGATGTTGACCTCTTGATGACCAAATGCTACTTAGGACCCTTGACAACAAACCAGCTCCTACCAGTGTAAAGAAATAAAAAAATAACATTATTTCTCAATTTAAGGGCTAGTTTTTAACATTTAATTTTCGCCAGAATTTGACACTATTTCAAGTGCCTGGTTAATTAAAATTAAACTTAATAGGTATCCAGAGATCCTAAAAGGGGACATAAAGTCAATTATTCTAGCTTGATATATGATAGAGCATTAAAAAATAAACCAACTACCAAAAACCCCATCATAAAATCTAGTTCCATTCTCAAGTTATCCAAATTTGAAGTTGTAACAAACATGGACGATGCCATTTTGTCTTAAAATCATGCCTATGATGTCATAGTTTAGCACACATAAATGTATTTCTTTAGAATTTTCTTGAAATGTTCCATCCAAAAGGCTTTGACATGTAGTTCTAAGGGCTTGAATCATTAATACCATATACAAATACAAATATTCATAGACCCATGCAAGGGAAACAAAATTATTTCTTAGTTTCCTCAGAAAATATTAAATAGATTATAAAGAAATACTTTAATATTCTAATTTGTACTGGGTGTATGACATCATTTTTTAGAGGGTGTATGAACAAAATGGCTGCGCCCATGTACGTTTATATTGACAGAATGTTTTAATAAATTAGAAAATATATGCTAAGTTGTTTTGTTCAATGTGAAATTATTTCAGATGACTTATAATTATTATTTCTATCATAAATGAAGAAAAGCTACTTAAATAAAGCATTCATATGCTTAATGCACAGTTGTTACTAGTATCAGTTTGACCAAATTAACATACATCAATTGAGATTGATCCTTATTCTTTCAAAACTTATTTTCAGTAACAAAATGAATAGGCCTATCTGGTATTGATTTTAAAGATTAGTTCAGGGGTCAAACATGTCCACCTTATTTACATGATAAAGGACTTCAAAAGAAACAAAGTAGCAAACAAAGCATTCAAACATCTTATTCCATTAAGGAGATATTCAAGTTTAAAGTTTGGCATCATTTCTGTAGAAATGACTGAAATCAGACTAGTTGTGATGTCACAGTCTCAGATTCCTCAAAGTCTTTATGTATTTTAAAGAAAGTTTATTTAATTTTTTCACTATTTAAATTATTTTCCCTCAAACTTTCTTCAGGTGGTATATTATAAATACCCTTTCTAGATTCAGTTTTTCTACTTTCTTGACATATCCCATGGTTTGTAAGTCACAAAATCGCAGGAAAAAATGTGATAGAATACATAAAGACTTTCAGGAATCTGAGGCTGTGACATCATAACTTGTCTGATTTCAGTCATTTCTACACAAATGATACCAAACTTTAAACTTGAATATCTCCTTAACAAAATAAGATTTGTTAACGTTTTTTTCACTATTTTGTTTCTTTTTAAGTCCTCTTTCATATACAATATGCTTGACTACTGAACTTTAAATGAAATGCTTTTTTAACTTCAAATTACTACTGTAAATCTATGATGCTCTGAAGAGGACCGAAGGAGTTGCGCTAAATACATTTTATGTCATGAATACATTATTGCCCAGCTCTTGCATCAAATCCTCCTCAGATTGTTTTCGACAAATTTCATATAAAATTCGCTATCAATCGTTCTTGATACAGCCCATATCACAGCTCTAACGACTACAAATAACAAGATAGCAAGAAAAAATGTCCCTGAAATCTACAAACCTGACACTAATTAGATGTCTTTCTGATGTGATTGAGACTCACACAGAGGGAGTCTTTTTGTTATTCTGGCTCTTGGTCTGGTGTTCAGCTTTGCAGGTGCACATACCCAAGCACTTCATTGATAGAATAAGTACGTTTCCTGAGGCAGAAAGACAAAAGCTATAATTGATCAGACCATTGAAGCTTCAAACGAGTTGTGATGCAATGATGGCTCCATTTGACAAAGAGGTAGAATGGAAGATGTTCATGGAACTTCAAAGGTATGCAGAAAATAAAGGTCCGAGTCCTTGAAAATATTGAAAAGCTTTCAACGTCTCTAAGAGGAAACATGACAGATGTAATTAAAGGATATTCCCATGTTTTTGTATAACCTTTCATAAGAAAGAGAAATATATCATAAACAATTTAGTACAAAAATCATTCTGATATGTTATTCTTACCAGAAGATAAACAGCTTCTATTTTCAAAATGGATTTCCATTGCCAAAATAGACTGGAATAAAGCCTTCCCATTACCGTTAAACTCTTTTTGGGTACTTATTACACTATGTACCAGAATAGCAAACAAAAAGTTAGTTAGATATTCTGGTACATAGTACCAGAAAAGGAGTATAATGGTAATGTGAAGGCTTTATTCCAGTCCATTTTGACAATAGAAATCCATTTTGAAAATAGAAGCTGTTAGATATTCAAATTCTAGGGTTCACAAAAAATGCCAATAAATGAATAGAAAAAGGCTCAGTATGACATCACAGCAACATATTCTCCCACAAAGTTGATGTATTTTATTAAAATTTATCATCCCTCTTTATTAGTAAAACCTGCTAGAAAAATAAACTGATGAAAGTTAGGTATTCATATACATTGCCAAATATACCTTACTTCAATAACTTTTGGAAAATTGTTTCTAATCATACAAAAACAACCAATTTACGTTCAAAGAAATACACAAACATCTGCAATGGAATTGCTCTATGACATCATCAAACACGAATTCATCATACTGTACAAATACTTTAAAATGCACTTGGGAAATCTTTAAAAATCAATATCTCTAAATGGAATATGTCAACCTGAATTTTGTACCAAATTGGCTCTAAAAGTATGCTCTTTCAAATATAATTTTACAAAACACCATAGGAAAATTCCTTTAAAATTCTTCGGTAAAAAACAGTTTTGTTACGGATGATTCATCTACTTAAGATGACCATATTAGTGCTCACTCTGTTTCTAACAACACACGATTGATGTTGCATGCACCAATTAATTTAATGTATTTCAAACGCTGCTTAGCCTCTGTAACCAATGTGGGTGTTCTCAAGGAAGCCTGAGAGTTAAATTAAATTTAACACTTACTGAGCACTCTCATATCACTAAAATTTTTGCACACATTGCAAAACCAACAACTTCAAAAGCAAATGTAGTATACCGCCACAATTTAAAAACTGTACTGAATTAATTATACTTTTAAATACAGTTCATAGTTAAATGACAGGCAAAGACATTTACAAGTTATTTTGAGTTCTTAATTACCTTCGCCAACGAATTACCTTCGCCAACGAAGTTGTACGGAGGTTATGTTTTCTCCTATGTAAATTTGTTTAATTGTTTGTCATCAAGATATCTCAAGAACTGATGACTGGATTTGAATCAAATTTGGTGTGTTGTTTTATTACTGCTTAAGAAAGAAGAGACAACAATTTGGGACATATTGGAACAGGGAAAGAGTGCAAATGAGGGGTGGGGACATGTTTTGCCCTGTTTGTCTGTCATCAGGATATCTCAAGAACTAATGAACAAATTTGAAGTGTGGTTTTGTTTCCGTTTCATGAAGAAGTGATTAAAATTTGGGACTATTTGAAACAGGGGAAGGGCAGAAATTAAAGGGTGGGGATGTTTTAGGATGAGATCTGTCAAGACTAAGTTGTCAAGGCTGAGTTGAAACTTTCCAATGGAATGTTAATGTGACTTTGTGCTCTAGATAAAGATCCAAACAAACAATTTTCTGGACTCAAAGAGACTTACATCAAGTGTTCTTTGCAATCATTGAAAATGATACAATTGGTTTCTGCCATGAATGGAAAATGATGAAATGTGAATCCTCACTGAATAGAGCTTTAACAATGATGCTTCTTTGAATAATACTGAAAACAATGGTATGGCCTTGAAAGAAATCCAGCCAAAAGATAATCTTCAAGTGTTCAGATTGAAAATGTTCATTACAGATCAAAACTTGGGGATGATTCTTGGTGGGCCTAGGATTTCTGAGGTAGATCATATTAGGTTTGGGGATTAAATGAACTCTAAAATTATTCTAGACAAGTTAAAATTGCAACACGGGTGGAGGCATGCGCTCTATAGTGCTAATATTCAAGTTCACAAAGTGATAATGATGTTGTATACTATGGCAATCTCCAAGCCAATAGACAGCCAGGTCCTTAGCCTGGTGAAAAACTCTGATGCTACCATTAACCAGATTGGGTTTCTGGACTTGAATCTGGGCCTTGTGTGCATGGAAGTCAATGTCAATGATCAGAGGGGACTCAGAAATGGATCTTATCTTAACAGAGACACAAATCCACAGAATAATTTTGGGTAAAAAAGCATAAAGATTCCAAAAATAAATACTGTTTCCAACAAGGATCAACCAGCTTCCAGAGTTTATTCAAAGTTTCAGGCCATTTGAATGTCGCCATATTGTTCAATTTATTTTGAAACTGCTGGGTTTTCAGGGTTGAAAGTGGCGTTTTAGAATCAGTTATGGGTTTTTTGTTGCCAGAAAATATTTATAATAAATGGTTTTTATTTCCATGATAAAATATTAAGTATCCTTAAATTCAAATTTCAATAGGGGGCTAATAACTACTGACTGAAGAACAAGTTCTAAAACAACACTTTGTCCAGCCATATGCTTGGCATTCTGGCATAATTTGTACAGCCATATGCTTGGCATTCTGGCATAATTTGTACAGCCATATGCTTGGCATTCTGGCATAATTTGTACAGCCATATGCTTGGCATTCTGGAATAATCTGTCCAGTCATATGCTTGACATTCTGGCATAATTTGTACAGCCATATGCTTGGCATTCTGGCATAATTTGTCCAGTCATATGCTTGGCATTCTGGCATAATTTGTACAGCCATATGCTTGACATTCTGGCATAATTTGTACAGCCATATGCTTGGCATTCTGGCATAATTTGTCCAGTCATATGCTTGACATTCTGGCATAATTTGTACATCCATATGCTTGGCATTCTGGCATAATTTGTCCAGTCATACACTTGGCATTCTGGCATAATTTGTCCAGCCATATGCTTGGCAGTCTGGCATTATTTGTACAGCCATATGCTTGGCATTCTGGTATAATTTGTCCAGTCATATGCTTGACATTCTGGCATAATTTGTAGAGCCATATGCTTGGCATTCTGGCATAATTTGTCCAGCCAGATGTTTGGCATTCTGGCATAATTTGTCCAGTCAGGCATATGCTTGACATTTTGGCATAATTTGTACAGCCATATGCTTGTGTAAAGGGTATTAGTAATACACATTGTACACATGTAGCTTTAAGACTAGGATGTTTGTTTTAGTTACTTGGGTTAGTTACCCAAATGATTTTCCTTTCCCCCCTATCTTTAGTTACTTTCACTCAAATTATTGCAGAATACTTTTGACCAAAAAATCTGACCATGCTCTACTTATGATTGTTTTTGTGTGAGGATACCTTCCAAGTTCCTCTCAGTCACATACAAATATTTCAGTGCTAAGTAGTTCTTTGTTTCTTGTGAGTCACAGATAAAATTATATCTATTTTTTTTTTTTACTTGGAATGAACTGTAAGCATTCTGGAATATGCCCATAAAAGGACTGATTTTTTTGTGCTACACCACACTCTGGCCATGTGATTGTTGCTCTTTGACCAATAGGACGATGCCACCAGAATATGCTCATGAATATTCGCACCAGAAGTTTGTTTCCTTCCAGCATTTCTGCCTCCACATGGGATGGTCTGGAGGCAGATGAGGAGAACAAAAAGCACTGGTCAGAACTGTTAGACATGGTATTACAGTATAGACCTTAACAGAAATTAATCGAGAATATTTGAGTTACTTTGATCCATGGATCTTGCTTATTGTGACTTATAAAAGATGTTTGACTTATTTTGTCAGTTAAAGAATTATCTACCCTCTGATGGAGAAATTAATAATTGAATCAACGTGTAATTCACCCAGCTTGGAGCCTTGAATTTACTTTGCTTGAGACAAACCTGTTCTGTTTTTGGTTAAAATCAATAGTGAGATTTTTAAAAAATTTGACATGGACAGTTAAAAGTCTAATATTTTTCAGTGTCGAGAGACAACTACAACTTGTTTATGCCAGATGTGGATTGCAGAAACTTTCTGGACTGACTTATAGTATTTGTGATATCACGCAAGGACCCTTTGCCACCATCACCACCTTGATTCAGCAGGAAACAATTCTTCTCGTCATGTCACTGTGAACAAACTGATCCAGGGATCTCCTAGGAACATTAAAGTAATTCTGTATAATATTGGATCGATCCATGGACTAAACTGTGTTTTGTTTTTCTTGTGTAAAACAAGAAGTGATTCGTGTTTAATATTTTCAATTGATGGATCCTAGTGTTTTTTGTTGTTGTTGAGGACCCTAAGTTAATTTAATGCTACTGTAGAACCCTTCTGGAACTTATACAGTATTCTTAGAACCCTTGAAAATTTGAGTAGGTTTCAATTTGTTTTCTTACATTAAGTGTTTTTCCCTGAACTGGCTAGATCTAAATTAATTTGGATCCCCTGTAAACGTAAAGCATACCTTCATCTTTTAATTGTATTTTGTAAAGTGGCCTATTGGCTCAGAGATAATTGAGGTCTATAACATGTGTGTAAATTATAATTGACTGTTAATACTAGTTTTCCTGCTGTTTGTGTTTTGTCTCTCTAGTTTAGCCCCCATACTAACTAAGAGAGTGCCCCTATCGTCATTAGGTACACTCTTGGTTATTTGTGTTGCCCAGTGCCTTACACTTGGCATTCTGGCATAATTTGTAGTCATATGTTTGACATTCTGGCATAATTTGTAGTCATATGCTTGGCATTCTGGCATAATTTGTACAGCCATATGCTTGGCATTCTGGCATAATTTGTAGTCATATGCTTGACATTCTGGCATAATTTGTCCAGTCATATGCTTGGCATTCTGGCATAATTTGTAGTTATATGCTTGACATTCTGGCATAATTTGCCCAGTCATATGCTTGGCATTCTGGCATAATTTGTAGTCATATGCTCGACATTCTGGCATAATTTGTAGTCATATGCTTGGCATTCTGGCATAATTTGTAGTCATATGCTTGGCATTCTGGCATAATTTGTCCAGCCATATGCTTGGCATTCTGGCATAATTTGTAGTCATAAGCTTGGCAATCTGGCATAATTTGTAGTCATATGCTTGGCATTCTGGCATAATTTGCAGTCATATGGTTGGCATAATTTGTAGTCATATGCTTGGCATTCTGGCATAATTTGTAGTCATATGCTTGGCATTCTGGCATAATTTGTAGTCATATGCTTGGCATTCTGGCATAATTTGTAGTCATATGCTTGGCATTCTGGCATAATTTCTCAACTTTCTCGCTACTTATAAAATCTTTTCTTAACTCTCAACAACTCAACTCCCACACAAATGGAAAGTTAGACTGTGGGAAAGGTGCATAGATGTATTTACACATGTGGGAATGGAATTGATTCAATGACGGAAGTGACGTCACTTCCAATTAAGGGCAGGTGTACAAGATGGCTGCCCCCATACGATAAATATATCAAGTAATTAATATTTATATTAATTTAATCAAAATATCACAAAACGCATTTTAAGTATCCCAAGATTGGTATAGTGTTTACATATAGAATATGTTCCCATCATAATAGATAAGAGAAATCTGTGGGTTTGTGTCTCCTCTAAGGACCAGTCTTGGGTAGATCGTTTGTTGATGATAACAACAACAAGAGTAAAATTAAACATTGTCAGCAATACCGTTGCAATGCAAAAACTATCAACACAATCTGAGACTATGCTTCCAGGACCGTGAAAGGCCAAATGTTATCATTGATACCTTAGTTGGTTTCTCTTCGTGCTACAAAACAGCCAGCACAAATAGGGTCAAATTATTTTAAGTTTCTGTTGTGACACAACCCAAAATGGAACCTGGATTGACCAATCAGTTATCAAATTATTCAAAAACACCTTTCAACCCCAAAAAGACATGTATGCAAAAAAATGACCACAATAGAAAATTGGAAGAAAATACTACAGAAGCTTCAGAAACCTCATTACGTCTAAACCTCACAATACATTGTGTGTCTTAAGCCCAGACAAAATTTTAAATCTGTTGGAAGGGAGGAAGGGGAAAGGGGGAGGGGGGGGGGGAATCTATATTACTCACAATAGAAATAACAATCCAACACAAGCAATTAGCAATTATACCAGGGATTTCCACACACTTCACCTCACTTTCCATGGTCATAATCTGACAATGATAGTAAACAAATTTCATTGCACTCAACGCAAGGGCAAAAGTATTCCCCTGTGGTCAATGTGGCTGGCTTGAAGTAATAATTTACAAATAGGATGGTATTTAACAGTGAAGGTTTTGTTTGTTTATTGATGAGTGATTTTAAGTGATGTTTTTGTTCAACCTTGTAGGCTTTGAGAATTTTGGACTGAAAATTCATGACAACAGATTTTCATCATGTGAATATTTTCAACGAGGAATTTAATAGCTCTGACATCATATTTATGTAAAACATTTTTGCTTGTGAAATTACTGATAAGATTCCTTGGACACCAATATAGCTTGGTAAACCACAGTTCATCAGCCTAACAGAAGAATAGCAAATTTTCAAGTATTCAAATAACATGGAACAACAGTGGCAGAAGGCAGCGGACTGGCAACATATGATATCTTATTTTAAGCTGCGCCCTCACTACCCCCACCCCCTCCCACTTCTGCCGCCCATGTAGATTTGGAGAAGAACAACAGCATCATGAAGTGATTGAGAGTATGATGGAGTGGTTGGGGTATGATGGAGTGATTAACCCTTACTCTCCCAGCGTCACGGTAACCGTGACAGTTACGATCCATTTTCCAAAAAAAAATTTGAGTACCTTCCCAAAATCCTATAGAGCTGCAAATAAGTTCATTCAAACCAGATTGAATAGATCTTTCATAATATGGTTATTTTGTTGGGAGGTTAGATTGAAATTTTTTGAGTAAAATCGTTACAAAAAAGTGCATTTTTTTTTTTTTTTTTGAAAGACGAATGTCATACGTGAATATTTTTTCTATTTTTTTTTCTTCAGGTAAAGTATAAAGATAGTTTGAATTGTTGGTTGCTACACGATTTTTACTTGTACTTGGTCAATGTTTGTGGTTTTTTGGAGAAAATATGCCAAAATTTGTGATTTTGGGCCATTTTGGACCTTTTTTGATCAAAAAATTATAAAACACGGCCCAAATATTGTATTGGAATTTTTAAAATCTCTACGGGTAGAGGAGAAATAGATCGTTCAGACGAACTATTACAATAACAGATGCACCCCCTCTACATGCCTAAAAGGTCTCTGATGATGACTTAAATTTGCGTCCTTTTTTTTTTTTTTTTTTTTTTTTTCCTCGCACATTCGACATCACAAAATGGCGAGATATAAGTTACAACGTCGAACGTGCCTTCCGACTCCTATGTTTTCTTCAGAATAATGATGACTCAGAGGGGTCGGAAGGTACTTCTGATGAAGAAGATGTACCAGAACTCGACCAGATTGAGGAAGAGGAGAATATAGAGCCTGCTGAGATGGATAGTGATCTGTTCCAAATCAGGAGTTGGTGAGTGTTTTCTTCCAAAAATAGCGAAAGTACTACATTGTAAATGTGTAGTAATAAAATAAGGCTTATAGAATTATAATGATAAATTAGCGGGGATTTTTTGCTTGTTACGATAAACAAGTAAAAGGGACACTAAAATCACATAAAAAAAAAAGGATTTAGGTCTTTTCTATAATAGCCCGGATGAAACAATTGAAAGCTGAACCCCAATAACAACATTTCTAAATGGACTAAAATATATGTATTTCCCAATGGCAAAATTGTAAATTTAGGCCTACTGAAATATGTGTATTCCCAATTTCACAAAATCCAAGTTCCATTATTTCAGGGGCCGAAATCACAATTTTATGGGGGAAAGTGGAGTAGGGGTCCCATGTTAGGGCAAAATACACATGTTGGGGGTGCCCCAGGCCCATTTAGAGGAAAATGCTTGTATATAGGCCTAGTACCGGTACATTATTTTGATGCCCCATTTTTTGGGACCATGATCCTTTTCCCCTCCCCCTGGCTATGCCACTGTTGTGGTGATGACTAGATCGATAAAACAAACATTTTGGACCCCTGTATGTACCCCCGGGCTTCCCGGCTGTAAAAGTCTGTCCCAACGGTTACCACAAAATTGTGGGAAAGGTTAGAAACCACAATAACATGTTATGCGATAACATGTAATGCGTATGCTTAAAGAGGACCAGCCGCCCGCTACTAGAAACCACAATAACATGTTATGCGATAACATGTTATGCGTATGCTTGAAGAGGACAAGCCGCCCGCTACTCCCCAACCCAAGAGGAAGAGGGACAGACTGTTGAAGATGAGCCAAGGCCCCTCTTCCAGGCCTTCCGCTGCAGTCTCGCCACCATCACCACTCAAAGAAAATCCGACTGCAGCGGAAAAAGCTGCCTTCAAAACCAGGGAGGAAGGGCGGAACGCTCGGCTGCAGGAGATACAACGGTCGAAGGTCATCCCTGCAGCCGATAAAGACTATCATCTGTGGGAAGTACTGGTGGAGAGTGACCGGGATCGACACGAGGTCTTCGGTAACTGGTTATGGGAAGACCAAACTAAAGTAAGTTGAATGAATATAGTTGCAATTTGTTTTTTTGTTTTTTTAATTCTATTTGCAGCAACAAGGTATAGCAGAAGACTTTACAAATTTGGACCTTTTCGGCAAACATTTCTTATGAATTCCATGTGGAATGAACAGAAGTAAGTGTTCAATAGATAATCAGCATAGTCTATCAACATAAAAGTAGCTGTGAAGCTTGTAATGGCTGAAATTCGGTCAGAAATAAACAAAAAACACTTTCATGCATAATAAATGAGGTAAAGGACCTAATTTGCATATCATTTGCATAAATGATATTTTTTGCAAATGATGATGTAAACATCTTGTTTTTCTGCATTCTATTAGTTTTGGACATCATAGAAGGGGAAAATGCATTTTTTTGGAAAATTTAGTGCCATACACTATTAGATATATTATTTACCGAATCGGGGGATAATTTTTAGGTCAAAATGTACCAAATTTTTCATATTTGCGTCATTTTTTTTCTTTCTGATTCCTAAAAATCCATGAATAGTATCAAATGAAAGGTCTTTCCAAGGACGATTCAGAAATTCTATCCATATTCTTTTGCTATTTAACCACAAGGCACAAGCGTGTCATAAAGATAGAATGTTTGGAGACCTAATATGCTAATTCAATGACCTAATTTGCACATTTGAGTTCGGAAATATGCACATTTTTGGAAAGTTCAACATGTTAGCTTTCATAAAAGTCGAACTTGTTTTGGTACAAATGGAACAGAAAGTGCTGAAAAAATCCTCTTCCCAAAAAATTCAGAAATAGCTTATTCTATTTTTGGAACCTTGGGAGAGTAAGGGTTAAAGGTATGATGGAATGGTCGAGGGCATGATGGACTGATTGAGGGCATGATGTAGTGGTTGGGAGTATGATGGAGTGATTGAGGGTATGGTGGAGTGAAGGAGTGGTTAGAGGGTATGATGGAGTGATTGGGGTATGATGGAGTGATTGGTGATATGATGGAGTGATTGGGGGTATGATGGAGTAGTTGGGATATAGTGGAGTGATTGAAGGTATGATGGAGTGGTTGGGGGGTATGATGGAGTGATTGGTGATATAATGGAGTGATTGGGGGTATGATGGAGTAGTTGGGATATAGTGGAGTGATTGAAGGTATGATGGAGTGATTGAGGGTATGATGGAGTGATTGAGGTATGATGGAGTGATTGGGGTATGATGAGTGATTGGGGTATGCTGGAATGATTGAGGGAATGATGGAGTGGTTGAGGGTATGATGGAGTGATTGAGGGTACAATGGAGTGATTGGGGTATGATGGAGTGATTGAGGGTATGATGGAGTGATTGGGGTAAGATGGAGTGGTTGAGGGTATGGTGGAGTGATTGAGGGTATGATGGAGTGGTTGGGGTATGATGGAGTGGTTGGGGGTATGATGGGAGTGATTGGGGGTATGATGTAGTGATTAAGGGTATGATGTAGTGATTGAGGATATGATGGAGTGGTACAGGGTATGATGGAGCAATTGAGGGTATGATGGAGTAATTGAGGATATGATGGAATGGTTGGGGTATGATGGAGTGATTGGGGTATGATGGAGTGATTGGGGTATAATGGAGTGATTGGGGGTATGATGGAGTGGTTGAGGGTATGATAGACTGATTGAGGGTATGATGGATTGGTTGAGGGTATGATGGAGTGATTGAAGTATGCTGGAATGATTGAGGGTATGATAAAGTGGTTGGGGTATGATGGAGTGATTGGGGGTATGATGGAGTGATTAAGTGTATGACGGAGTGATTGAAGTATGCTGGAATGATTGTGATATGATGGAGTGATTGGTGTATGATGAAGTGATTGAGGGTATGATGGAGTGGTTGAGGGTATGATGGAGTGGTTAAGGGTATGATGGAGTGGTTGAGGGTATGGTGGAGTGATTGAAGAATGCTGGAATGATTGAGGGAATGATGGAGTGATTGGGGGTATGATAGAGTGGTTGGGGTATGATGGAGTGATTGGGGTATGATGGAGTGATTGGGGTATAATGGAGTGATTGGGGGTATGACGGAGTGATTGGGGGTATGACGGAGTGATTGGGGGTATGATGGAATGGTTGTGATATGATGGAGTGATTGGTGTACGATGAAGTGATTGAGGGTATGATGGAGTGGTTGAGGGTATGATGGAGTGGTTGAGGGTATGATGGAGTGGTTGAGGGTATGATTGGAGATTCAAAACTTCTTGGTCTTATTCAACCGCTCGAATCCAAATATAATGTTGCAGAAGGGTTGAAAATTCATCGTAAGGAAATTTATACAAATTCTCTTTGTGATATTGCAAAACATAGATGAAATTTGCAATAAACTATAAAACTTTGTCAATGCAGTAAAATGGTTCATTTTTAACCAATTTTGGTGAAACTTGCTGTTGTTTTGATGGTTTCTAGCATATTTTCTTCCATGTAAGCCTAATTTGTCTGCCCATAGATCATTAAACACCATTGAGTCAATATAAAAAGAAATTCAGTACACTAAATGTTGCCATTACATATAAGTGATCATTGTTCTCTTGTAGTGTACATGAATCTGATCTCATTGACTTTGACAAGGATATCGGCTAATGAAACATGTCACATTTCATATGGAACATGAGCAACAGTGTCTTATACTGTAAGCGTGTATCTCAGGAAACTATAGTTCATGTTAGCAAAACAGAGGAAATGATGAACCCAACATGAAACAAGCATTCCTTAAGAGAATCAAGATAAAAAGATTTGATGTGTGAAACAATCTAACTAAAACTGACAAACAAATGACCTTTAACATATATAACCATGTATATGACATGGACACCATGTATATAACATGGGGACCATGTATGTAACATAGAGACCACGTATGTAACATGGAGACCAGGTATGTAACATAGAGACCACGTATGTAACATGGAGACCACGTATGTAACATGGAGACCAGGTATGTAACATGGAGACCACGTATATAACATGGAGACCACGTATATAACATGGAGACCACGTATGTAACATGGAGACCACATATATAACATGGAGACCACGTATATAACATGGAGACCACGTATATAACATGGAGACCATGCATATAACATGGAGACCACGTATGTAACATGGAGACCACATCTATAACATGGAGACCACGTATATAACATGGAGACCACGTATATAACATGGAGACCACATATATAACATGGAGACCACGTATATAACATGGAGACCACATATATAACATGGAGACCACGTATATAACATGGAGACCACGTATATAACATGGAGACCACGTACATAAAATGGATACCACGTATATAACATGGAGACCACGTATGTAACATGGAGACCACGTATATAACATGGGGACCACGTATATATTATGGAGACCACGTATATATTATGGAGACCACATATATATAACATGGAGATCACGTATATAACATGGAGACCACGTATATAACATGGGGACCACGTATATATTATGGAGACCACGTATATATTATGGAGACCACATATATATAACATGGAGATCACGTATATAACATGGAAACCACGTATATAACATGGAGACCACGTATGTAACATGGAGACCACGTATATAACATGGAGACCACGTATGTAACACGGACACCACGTATATAACATGGAGACCATGTATGTAACATGGAGACCACGTATATAACATGGAGACCACGTATATAACATGGAGACCACGTATATATTATGGAGACCACATATATATAACATGGAGACCACGTATATAACATGGAGACCACGTATATAACATGGAAACCACGTATATAACATGGAGACCACGTATGTAACATGGAGACCATGTATATAACATGGAGACCACGTATGTAACACGGACACCACGTATATAACATGGAGACCATGTATGTAACATGGAGACCACGTATATAACATGGAGACCACGTATGTAACATGGAGACCACGTATATAACATGGAGACCATGTATGTAACACGGAGACCACGTATATAACATGGAGACCACGTATGTAACATGGAGACCAGGTATATAACATGGAGACCGCGCATATAACATGGAGACCATGTATATAACATGGAGACCACGTATATAACATGGAGACCACGTATGTAACATGGAGACCATGTATATAACATGGAGACCACGTATATAACATGGAGACCACGTATATAACATAAAGACCACGTATATAACATGGAGACCGCGTATGTAACATGGAGACCACGTATGTAACATGGAGACCACGTATGTAACATGGAGACCACGTATATAACATGGAGACCATGTATATAACATAAAGACCGCGTATATAACATGGAGACCGCGTATGTAACATGGAGACCACGTATGTAACATGGAGACCACGTATGTAACATGGAGACCATGTATATAACAACTGCATTAGTTGTTCCTGACTTTTGATCTGTCAGTCTCTTTCTACTACAGTATTGTTGGAAGTTTCACAAGTGTACATGCAAGATTCTCACTGTCAACATTTGATGTCTTTACATACTTAACGTTATTATATTGGATACCAGATCTGTCAGAAATACTATTAACTTTGCTAATGAAGAAAATGTACTATAATGATACAATTAAGTGCCTTTAGTGCATGGAATGTTTTAAGTCTCTCCAATATGTACTGTATATTTTGCAGCTTTAGTCCTGTGAAATTTTAACCAATTTAACTCGTTTTCAAATTTGTGCCAATTTTGGCAAAAAAATCAGATAATCAACACAACAATCAGTCAACAATACAAAAATCCAGCAATCAATACAATTGGAGATATGAGAAATACAGTAAATTAAGAATTGAACCTGCATCCACAGACTCACATACTGCAAGATTGTGTGGCCCAAAATACATAAAAAGATGTCCAAAACCGGCAGGCGCGTTAGTGGAAGGGGTTTTCCCTAGAGATTGGGATACTTTATAACTTCCCTAGAGGAGTTGAGGAAGTGATGAGGGGAGGCAATGATATTGACACTGTGTGTTGGCGAGGATGGTAGTGGCAAGGAGGAGTCTAGATTGGGTGGATGTGGAACATTTAACTAGGAGGTCACCGGATTTCAAGCATTTGATATGGTCGGGGGTTCCAATGTGACCCTAGAGGGCCTTAGTGATAGCAAATGGGGAGAGGTTTTGGAGAGGAATAAAGCTGAGGGGGTGAGAAAGGCACCTTGAAGCATTTCTGGGTGTGTCTGATAGGTTGAGGTAGGGTGTTAAGTTCTGGAGCTGGTGTGTCCATGGTGATGATAAAATAAAAATAGTAATAATAATAAAGAAAAAAATAAGAAGAGGGTGAAAAGGAGGCAACAGGTGCCCCTGAACTTGGCAAGGATAGCAGGAAGAAAAGAAACGGGGGTTAGGACAAGTGGGAGAAAAAAAAAGAGGGCTACTAGAGACCAAGAGTGGAAATCTAGCCAAGCAAAACGAGTGTAAAAATATTCCCCCTAAGAAGGTGAAAATTGAAGAGAAAAGAAAAGGGAGAAGAGAGAAGAGGGGAAAGAACTACAAAAAAGGATAGAGTGGGAACGGAATGGGGAAAGAATTGAAAAAGTTAAGGTAAGGAATGGAGCAATGTTGGTAGAGGCCCCGGAGCTACCCAAAATTGAGTGGTATACTCCGATGCACTGTGAAGCACTGGGCGTGTAGGCTAAGCAGGTGGTGTAGGTCCCAACGGGCGAAAGAGAAAATGGAAAGGTCTTACCCAAATCCAAAGGGAAAAGGCAGTAAATACAAGAACAAAACAAGAACAATTCACCGGTGCAATGTAAAAAGGTGCTCTGTAGCAAGTCACGCCTGTTCACAGCGAAAACTGCTATTTTAGAGATGAAACACCCAAAATTGAGCGTGGTAAACAACTTTCTTGGATTCAGCACCCTCAGATCATCCTAAAACACTTGTTTGCCCACTTTTAACATGAAATGCCTACAGTCATTTATTTGTTATGTCTAGCATGGTGGAGAAGGATTACATTTTTAACATTCTATTATAGCCATGTCTAGCCCTCCTCTTCCCTCTGTATTAGATTGAAACTCTCATGTCTGCCTCTCTCTTTATTTGGGCTGGGGGGGGGGGGGTATGCCACTTTTGGGTGGCTAAGACTCTATCGAGGTCTGTGACGGAATTCAAGCATAAGGCTGATAATGAAGCTGTTGCCATGTTCTGATGTTCACAACAATAGCACGCAATAGTATCTGTCAGATGTTTATCTGACTAAGGAGTTGAAATCAGAACTTGGTGTGACCATTTTATTCTTATCACTGATTTCCAATGAATCACAGAGACATTTAAACACTTGTTCTAGATGTGAAAAAGGAATTTTAAAGTGTTGAGATGTCTGCCACCACCATGAATACTTTTTCAGCTGCCTACTTTCAGACTGTATTGAGTACTATTTAAGATACATGTACAAATCAAACTAGAAACATACTTAGAAATTAGTGCATCACATTAGGGGGGTATATTATGTGCAAAATAAAGAGATACCACTGGTTCAAGAATTACCTGACTGTACCTGTAACAGCTGTTTGTTTCAATCTACAATTTCTTTGTCTTTTGTATTTCACAAAATTCCATGAACTGTAAAATCTTCTGATGCCCCTTCTTCACACCGCTATGATTTATAACATATTATCAGTTTTATTTCTTGAGTAAAGCTTCTATTAAAAGACATACAAAGGAGTCATGCATCTGTAAACTAATAGATGTAATACATTTTCAGCTCATGACACCTCCTTAAGGGATGAGCTATGCCAATGACTATGGCAAGAGCCAGGAAATTGTTTGGCATTGAGCCTTAAAATTGCAGTGTTCATCACATCTTAAGATTCCGCCATATGGTACGTACATGTTTGCCTTGCATGCATTCATTCGTCTGTGTATTTTCACTTTGTTTTGGTGTGCCTATTTAATTTCATGCATGGAAATGAATTAACTAATTCCAGCAAAGTTCAAATTTCATATTTAACAGAATTGTACATACACACATGTACTGTGCTGTTATCTCAGCAGCTTATCTAATAAAACCTAAAACAACAAAACTACAACAAAACATACTGTAATATGATTCCATTGAACAACAAATAAAGCCCACACAAGTATTACATGCAAAGAAAACACTTATACAGTTAAGGAATTTCAACAAAATCATTGAAATTCCAAGAAATGTTCTCTCTTGACAGAACACGAACTAATAAGGTATCACTCCGCCATCGAAAAATGAAAATCCTCTGAGAAAAAGCTGATAAAAATATTTTTGAGAGGTCCCATTTATGGGACAGAAAGCTGAGAAGTTGACAATTTTAGGAATGGTAGAGAAAGGATAGGACTTGACTATACATATCCAAACTCGACGAGATTTGTTTCAGTTGAAGTTTTGTAGGGAACTATTTTACCAAGGACCCACACCAAAATGTGAGTGATTTGGTGAGGGTATATAGCACCTCTTCACTTCAGCCTAAAAAAAAAGGCTGACACCTCAGGTGACCCCCTATTGAAAGTACCCTCATCCAAGAGATATAAGAGGTACTTTTTGGAAAACATCACAAAAGATCCCAAATCTATAACATTCTGGTACAAAAAGGACCCCGAACTTTACTCTTTCATCGTAGACTTCAATGGGGAAAATAATTAGTTCTGTGCTACCTAGAAAGCTCCTGCATAGAATGCAGCATTGTGATCACGGAGAGGAAGCTATTCCACATGACTGAGGCAATTTTGGTTCAGTTCGCATAGGCGTAAAATACATGAGGAAAGTGATACTTCCCTTTACACAGTCACGAGACCTTTGTTAAACTCTTGACTCATGCCTAAGTAGTATTTTAAACTTTACAGTTTAAATATCAACTAAAAATTGCCTTGCTCACACTAGGCATTGTTTACAACTCTTTTGAGGTCTTTCCTTTGTATTTTTCTTAAGTTTGACCAGCCCTTCCTTTTTTTAATTCTTTGGAGCTCTTCTCTTTTGCCCACTTTCCTTTCAAGGAAAACATTTTTTTTTTTTTTTGGCAAACTTCAAAATTTCATCAAAGTTCATAGACTCGTGCTTGACTTCCATAGATAAGCTCCCAAAATGTACTTGTGTTTATCCTCTTTAAACCAGCTGCTAATTTCTCAACAAATCCCACCTTACCTTTTTGATAGTTCTTCTGACAAAAGCTGCTTATATAGGAAAAGAGAGTAGTACCTTTAGGCAGTGACGCATCTAAGTTGGGGGCTATTGCTTTTAGGCCCCACAACCCTAAAAATGCTGTAGCCCCTCAATTTTGGCAGTCATAAATATAATTAAATGAAATATCAAATGACCATACAGAAAATTGATGTTGGCAATGTTTTAATCGTATCGACAGGATTATCATTACTTTTGGACCAATTCTCCTCTAATTTGGATCAAATTTCTTTAATTTTGACCCCAAAATCTTCTACTGTGGATCAAAAATCTTCCATTGTGGACCAAAAATCTTTTATTTTGGATCCAGAATCTTTAAATTTTGACTTGAATTCTACAACATAAAACCAAAAGCCTTCAGATGGAAAAGTAGGTATTAATAAATAGGCTATGAGGGCCAAGTCCCCTCCCCCTTCTCTCCCCCTTCCCACCCCTTTTAACCAATAACTTTCAAAGCAATACAATGCTCTGTACTTTACTAATTGCCAACACTTGAGTAGAATGGGTCTTTTTTACGGTGGGGAAAGGTTTGGTTTGTTGATGTTTAACGGCACCGTGACAGTCAGAGTCAAATGTGCCATGGTGGGGAAAGAATTCTACAAATATCCTGGTTATACAAATTGCACTGGTTAAATTTCGGGTTATTTCCTGGAATTTTCAGGAATTTTCTGGAAATTTTCTTCAATTTCCATGAATTTTTCATCAATTTTCAAAAAATCTTCGTCAATTTTCAGGAAATCTCCTTCATTTTCATTAAATTTTCTTCATTTTCAGAAATTTCTTCAATTTTCGGCATTTATACTTCAATTTCCAGGAAATTTGCTTCAATTTCTAGGAAATCACTGTCCATTTTGAGAAATTTTAGAGGACTGGTGATATGTAGAGGCAAGTTTCATTAAACTGATGTTTGACACTCACTAACCTATTTCTCCAAAATAATAATTGGAAAAGTGTCAAAATCGCGTTATTTTGAAGTTCTGAATAACCACTTTCTGTGGTATCCGCAAATTAATTTAATCAAATGTGTGATGCTGCATGTTGTAGACCCCCCACAGAACTGCCTGTGTAAACCGGTACAAAGTAATTACAGACCTAAAATGTCATCAGCAAAAGTTTGGAAATTTCATCCTCTGCTAACTCAGATACAGAAGATTTCTTTTGAGAACTTGATGAACACATTAAAGACCCCCATAGTATAACTGAAGATGCAATCCAATCATAAATGTTTGAGATATTACCGGGGAAAGTTAGTCACTCTGAGCCGGCTGAACGTGAAGTTCCAGATATACGTAGGCCTAAATGTAAAATGCAAGTAAAATTTCACAATTTGTGCTACTTTCTTCAATAAAAAGAAAAGATGAGATATATAATCTACAATGGAAAGTGTTTCAATGTTTTAAAGGGAATGTTCCTTCTCTGAAAAATGATACTTGTCCTCTCTAAAAGGAATTTTTTTAACTTTGCAGAAAAGTGGGGGGTGGGGACCCTAGTTCCGCCACCCTCCAATAATTCAAAAAATTGTTGGTCGAAGGTTATAAAAAGTCAGTCCAAAATTTGGACAGAAAAGCCATAAGAACCAGAAAACCAAAGGTTTTAAGGTTCCAACTCGCAATATGGATTTTAAGTTTGAACTAAGGAAGTGTCACCTTAAGTCGTATACATCTAGTAAACTTTGTCGCTTTAAGTAGGCTCAAGCCATAGCACACACACATACATACACACATATGCCATCATGACCACATAGGTTCCTGATGTTGGAAACAAAAATGGTTATAATGTATAGATTTTCTTATTTTCTTGGCAAGTTCAGTAAAGTAAGTTTCCATCAATAGTTTTTGCTAATTGGGAAATCACCTTAAAATATTTTGGATTTTTTTCCCCTCAAATTTCTGGGAATTTTCTTACATTTCGGGATTTTGGCCAATTCTCAGGGAATTTTGGGGGTTTCGGGCCAGTTTTCAGGCAATTTTGGCCAGTTTTAGGAAAACTTTAGCCAATTTCCGGAAAGTTTGGCCAAATTTTGGGAAGAAAGCATGCAAGCAGGAAGGTGAAATCATCGTGGGAGCAGTGTTTCCCCTATCAGTCTAAGGGCAAACCAAATTCTCTGGCAGTTTGACTTTTCTGATTGATTCCATATCTTTTGTACCATTGAAAAGAAACTTAAAAGGAAATTCTCCTTATATTTTTTTTTTTCTTTTTTTTTTTTTCTTTTTTTTTTTTAGGCATGAATACAACATGAATCATTTTCCTACAAGGCAAGTGTCTTACTTGGGCTAAAAATAAGAAATACAATACTGATCTCAAGAGTGTATAAAAACTATGTCCGATATCTCAATTTTTATAAACATAAAATGAAGAAATTTATTCATTTGACCTTAATAGGTGAATGTACTTTTGTATAATAGAATGCTTATCTGACTAACCTTAATGGCCACGGTGACCCCACGCTCTCCCTTTTCCAAAAACATTTGAGTACCTTCCCAAAATCCTATAGAGCTGCAAAATAAGTTTTCAAACCAGATTGAATAGATCTGTCATCATATGGTTTTTTGTTGGGGTTAGATTAAAAATTTTGAGTAAAATCAAAAAAGTGCATTTTTTTAAAACAAAAAAAAAAAAAAAAGAGGATTTTAATGAATATTTTTTTTTCTTTTTTTTTTTTAGTAAAGTATAAAGATAGTTTGAATTGTTGGTTGCCCACTTGTACTTGGTCACATGAAGAAAAAATATGCCAAAATTTTTTTGGGCCAATTTGGACCTTTTTTAAAGAAAATCATAAAACCAGCCCAAATATTGTATTGAATTTATAAAATATTACAGGTAGAGGAGAAATAGACCTCAGACAACTATTACAATTACAGATGCACCCTCATCAAAAGGTCTTGATGATGACCCGCATACACATTCGATAAACAAAATGGCGTAGATACAACGCAAACGTGCATCATGTTTTCTTTAGAATTGATGATTCAGAGGGGCTCTTCTGATAAAGAAGATACCAGAATTGACCAGATTGAGGAAGAGGAGAATATAAAGCTCTGAGATCATCTCTACTAAAATTTTGGAGTTGGTGAGTTGTTTTCTTCCAAAATAGCGAAAGTACTACATTGTAAATGTGTACTAATAAAAGGCTTATAGAATTTCTAAATGATAAATTAGCGAGGATTTTTGCTTGTTACTCAAGTAAAAGGGACACTAAAATCACATATAAAAAAAGGATTTAGGTCCTTTCTATAATAGCCCTGATGAAACAAATGAAAGCTGGAAAATGAAAAAGCTGAAATATGTATTTCCTCATGATAACATTTCTAAATGGACTGAAATATGTGGTATTTCCCAATGGCAATGTAGAGGCCTACTGACATATGTGTATTCCCAAATTTCCAAGTTCCATTATTTCAGGGGCCGAAATCACAAATTCTTTTGGGAAAAGTACTCCATGTTAGGCAAATACACATGTTGGGAAATGCCTTTAGAGTGAAAATGCTTGTATATAGGTCTAGTACTCATCATTATTTTGATGTCCTACCTTTGGGGACCATGATCCTTTTCCCCTCCCCTGGCTATGCCACTGTTGTGGTGATTACTCGATAAATCAAACATTTTGGGACCCCTGTATGTACCCCTGGGCTTCCCGGCAAAAGTCTGTCCTCACGTTACCACAAAAATTGTGGGGCAGGTTAGAAATCACACAACATGTTATGCGATAACATTATGCGATGCTTGATGTTCTAGTTATTTCAACTAAATTTTATATCTTTTCATCATATTTAGTCCAGATGTAGAACTAAATTTGGAGCAGAGGACAAGCCGCCCGCTACTAACCCAAGAGGAAGGGGACAGACTGTGAAGATGAGCCCAGGCCCCTTCCAGGCCTTTCCGCTGCAGTCTCGCCACCATACCACTCAAAGAAAATCCTACTGCAGCGGTAAAAGCTGCCTTCAAAAACCAGGGAGGAAGAGCCGGAACGCCCGGCTATACAACGGTTGGTCATCCCTGCAGCCGATAAAGACTATCATCTGTGGAAGTACTGGTGGAGAGTGACCGATCGACACGGCAGGTCTTCGGTAACTGGTTATGGGAAGACCAAACTAAAGTCAGTTGAATGAATATAGAAGGTAATTTTTTTTATTCTATTTGCAGCAACAAGGTATAGCAGAAGACTACAAATTTGGCACCTCAGACGCTCATGAATTTGTGGAATGAACAGAAGTAAGTATTCAATAGATAATCAGCATAGTCAAACATTAAAGTATCATGTGAAGCTTGTAATGGCTGAAATTGGGTCAGAAATAAACAAAAACAGTTTTGTGTATAATAAAATGAGGTAATGACCTAATTTGTACTCATATGCATAATTTTTTATTCTATTTTTTGCAAATGATGATGTAAACATCTTGTTTTTCTGCATTCTATTAGTTTTCATCATAGAAGGGGAAAAATTTGGAAAAATGTAGTACATCATATTACATAGATTATTCACAGAATTGGGATAATTTTTAGGTCAAAATGTACCAAATTTCATATTTGGTCCTAGATACAATAAATATTTGGTCCTAGATACATGTAGTACACATCATATTTGGTCCTAGATACATGTAGTACTCATCATATTTGGTCCTAGATACATGTAGTACTCATCATATTTGGTCCTAGATACATGTAGTACTCATCATATTTGGTCCTAGATACATGTAGTTCTCATCATATTTGGTCCTAGAAACATGTAGTACTCATCATACTTGGTCCTAAATACATGTAATACTCATCATATTTGATCCTAGATACATGTAGTACTCATCATATATGGTCCTAGATACATGTAGTACTCATCATATTTGGTCCTAGATACATCAACCTTCACTCGGGTTATGATAGTAAATGACTCTTCTATTCATATTTTACCGTAGGATGTTTGAATGTAAGAAAATTGTATCAAATGTCCCGGCTGTCACGATGGAATTGCACTTCAGAATAAACGGGCAGTATATACAAGGCAATCATATTAAATCAGAATGTCTGAAGTGTCTAATAAGATTCAACATCTGTCCTTTTGTAAAAGTATTATATCAACCACAAAAATTACTGAAAACATTTTATTGTAGTACCTGTAAGTCTTTCTTCATTGTAGCATCATATCTCTGAGCTATCATCACTTACAATAGTGAGCTTTAGATAATTAGTTTTTTTACAACTGAGAACAGCTCCAGATACATGTATAATGTATTCACAATCGAGACACATACATGGAAGGTGTATTATACAATTATTACAATGCATTCAAAGGATGATCACGGGGTACTCTCAATAAATAATCACGAGGTACTCTCAATGGATGATCACGGGGTACTCTCAATAATGATAACGGGGTACTCTCAATGATGATCAAGGGATACTCTCAAAGAATGACCACTGGGTACACTCAGAGCATGATCACGGGGTACTCTCAAAGGATGATCACGGGGTACTCTCAAAGGATGATCACGGGGTACTCTCAATGGATCACGAGGTACTCTCAATGGATGATCACGGGTACTCTCAATGGATGATCATGGGGTATTCTCAATGATGATAACGGGGTACTTTCAATGATAATGACGGGGTACTATCAATGGATGATCACGGGGTTCTCTCAATGGATGATCACAGGGTACTCTCAAAGGATGATCCCGGGGTACTCTCAAAGGATGATCACGGGTACTCTCACTGGATAATCACGGGGTACTATCAATGGATGATCACGGGGTACTCTCAATGGATGACCACAGGGTACTCTCAATGGATGACCACGAGGTATGGATGACCATGGAGTACTCTCAAAGGATGATCACTGGGTACTCTCAATGGATGATCACGGGGTACTCTCGATGGATGATCACGGGGTACTCTCAATGGATGATCACAGGGTACTCTCAATGGATGATTACGGGGTACTCTCAATGGATGACCACGGGGTACTCTCAATGGATGACCACGGGGTACTCTCAATGGATGACCACGGGGTACTCTCAATGGATGACCACGGGGTACTCTCAATGGATGACCACGGGGTACTCTCAATGGATGACCACGGGGTACTCTCAATGGATGACCACGGGGTACTCTCAATGGATGACCACGCGGTACTCTCAATGGATGATTACGGGGTACTCTCAATGGATGACCACGGGGTACTCTCAATGGATGACCACGGGGTACTCTCAATGGATGACCACGGGTACTCTCAATGGATGACCACGGGTACTCAACAATGGATGACCACGGGTACTCTCAATGGATGACCACGGGTACTCTCAATGGATGACCACGGGTACTCTCAATGGATGACCACGCGGTACTCTCAATGGATGATCACGGGGTACTCTCAATGGATGATCACGGGGTACTCTCAATAATGATAACGGGGTACTCTCAATGGGTGATAACGGAGTACTCTCAATGGATGGTCACGGGGTACTCTCAATGGATGACCACAGGGTACTCTCAATGGATGACCATGGGGTACTCTCAAAGGTAATAACGGGGTACTCTCAATGAATGATCACGGGGTACTCTCAATGGATGATCACGGGGTACTCTCAATGGATGATCACGGGGTACTCTCAATGGATGATCATGGGTTACTCTCAATGAATGATCATAGGGTACTCTTAATGGACGATCATGGGTTACTCTCAATGAATGATCATGGGGTACTCTCGATGGATGATCATGAGTACTCTTACACTATACAATTTTAGTTTTGACAAAGAATGTTCTGATTTTCTGCTCCTTTTATTAAAGTTTTTGGTAACCCATCTATTTCTCTCAACATATTAAATTACACATTATTTCATTCCTTAAATCACACATTAGGGCCATTCTGTGATACATTATGTGTGTAAACAACCAGAGAATGGACCCAGTGGATCCCTGAGAGACTCCAGCTGATCCAGTGGGGCCATTCTGTGTTATGTTACCTGTGTAACCAGCCAGAGAATGGCCCAGCAACCATACCACAAGTTCCACAACAACACCTACTCAACTATCAAGTATAACTAAACAGATATTTTACAGTTCTTGCTACTGCATTCATTAGCCTATTCACCCCAAATTGCATCATGAGGTAGTTTGCCCCTCTGGCGATCTTCTAGAGGTCTGATTTAGGCAACAAGGCTCAATAAAACATTAACAAGATTACACATTAAACTGTATAAGTCCCATTAAGAGATACACTGTATAAAATATGCTGATATGCTGTATATACAGGTATTAAACTGAGGTAAAGCATAAAATTGGAAATAACTTGCACATTCACAAAGTTAGTCCATCATATCATCAGTGACAAATCAAATTACCATTTTCTACATAAACAAAACTTAGTCTGCAGAAACTGAAAGAGGATACTGAATATCAACTAAAAGTGCCGATTAAAGTGCTTGTGTGACCAAAATTTCAAATTCACCATTTTCGTGATTAAATTTACTTGCCAAGTTTCACAAGTTAGATTATGATATATTACCATTTGAAACTTGAAAAGGATAACTTAATTTCAAAAGAATATATATTACAGTATGTCACAATGTGCTACAATATGTGAAGAGTTCATTTGCAAAAACAAATATCTCCATTTTAGTTAATTCAAAAATTCTTAAATATTTTGTTAGCCTATTTCACTAAGCATTAAAAGTGTTTTATTGCTATGCTTTATTTTGGTAGAAGGTTACTAAATAAATCTGTTTATTCACAAATTAATCTTGAACTTTTTTGCAAAAACAGACACGAGCTGCAAAAACAGATAAGTCCATTCTAATATTTACAAGACTACAAACACGGATTGACAATTTAAAAAAATTGATATTGTACATACTCAAGTCAATTTAAAAGAAAGCAAGTTTGCTGGGGCACTCAGCGAGGATTTCAATGGGCACTGTGAGCCTCAAAGGGGGCACCACTTTCTCTTTAAAAAAATTACCTAACCCCCTACCCCTCCCATCACTTTTCGATTTTTTATGCTACGGTATGAAACTAATTTCCCTCATTTTTATTTTTGCTTTTAAAAATTGATTGATTGGGGCACCGCTGTGGCCTTTCCCAACCACCCTTGCCCTGGCCTTTCCCCACCACCCCTCCCCCTCCCCAGCCAAATAAAAGCCAGGCCGCTACTGGGGATTGTCCCTTTCACTATATTTCCAGTAATATTTATACCTGACATCCCAACCATTCCAAAAAGCATTCTTGTTAGATTAAACGTGTTATCTTGCAATTCTTCTTGAAGATTACTTTTGTGGGACCTTTAGAATTTGTGAACACCCTCCCCACTTCACTTTACCATAGCTTCCACCTTCCCTGTCAATGAAGTGGTGGCATAACTGGTTTGACAATGGAAAGAGTGTCACTGTGCCACCAGAGTTACCCTACAGCAATTTATGACAAATCTAAACAGATTTAAATGAGTTGGAACATAAAATTCCAATTGGATTTGAATCATAGTGAAAACAAAATGCCAGCTTACAACAATGTTTGCCCAGCCTATTTGTTTTACTTTTTAAACTACATGTAAAAATGCTCATATAATTTCAAAACCACTAGGTTTATGCAGGCGATCATTTTGTTCTGTCAGGTAAACGTCAGGTGACCGTCAGGTGACCGCCAGGTGAGCGCCAGGTGAGCGCCAGGTGAGCGCCAGGTGAGCGCCAGGTGAGCGCCAGGTGAGCGCCAGGTGACCGCCAGGTGACCGCCAGGTGACCGTCAGGTGACGAGGTGACCGTCCAGGTGACCGTCAGGTGACCGTCAGGTGACCGTCAGGTGACCGTCAGGTGACCGTCAGGTGACGGGTGACTGTTAAATAACCGCGATGTGAGTGGCGCAAAATTAAGGTGACTAAATAACACGATGTAGCGTTGAATGTTTTGCAAAATTAAACTGGTAGCATTTGTTGGTTTTTGCATTAATACCCTGATTTAATTGTTATACAAGATTTAATGGGATACAGTGGGTTTTGCAAAAAAATAAGTTCAGAGCTGTAAGGTTGCTACATATATGACAAACGGATGCAGTTAGTTGATTTTTACCATAATGGCATTTATCAGTGTTTGCAAATGTTTTTCTTCATATGTTCAATACTTTCAACGGATGGTACATACTAGGAAACATCCATCTTTATAATTTCTGATTTAACAGCAGCTCATCATAGTCAGTGCTTCCAATAGAACTAAATATAACAGAGCATGCTGAGCTCCCATTGTCCCTGTGTTAGCAAGTGAAGCCAACATGTATTGATGAGTCACCAAAATCGTGAGTTTCCCATATTGACTTTAATGATAACAAATTATAAACTTCACTTTAGTTTAAAAACTAATGTGTGTGTGTGTGTTAAATTGTGTGCACTTGTTCACAAATTTTATTTGAAGTATCTACAACTGCACTACTTTAAACCATAATAATCCTAATGACCTTTAAGTGTCACTCAATACAGCAAATTCTAATACCATGTTTGTATGATATGAGTGTGTTTTTTTATGTGCTATTACTGTTATCAGCACCATGAGCAAAAAACCTGAAGGTCAATGACCTCCATGCATAAAAACCTTTAAATTAGTGACCTTTTGGTTAGTAACCTTAAGGTTAGTAACCTTAAGGTCAGTGACCTTTATCTTAGTGACCTTGGGTCAGTGACACTTGTTAGTGACCCTAAGATCAGTGACCTTTAGGGTTAGTATCTTTAAGATCAGTAACCTCTAGGTTAGTAACTTTAAGATCAGTGACCTTTAGGTTAATGACCTTAAGGTTAGTGACCTTTGGGTTAGTGATCTTAAGATCAGTGACTTTTGGGTTAGTGACCTAAGGTTAGTGGTTTAAATGTTTATATAGTTCAATAACAGGCGCAAGGCCAAAATAAGTAATAAATACCTCAATAAAATATGATCCACGAAGACATCAAGTGAGAGAGAAACACTCCTTGAAGGCCCATTGCCTTATTCTTCCCTCAAAGGTCTATGGACAGGTAAACAATTGTTCCATTCAAATCAAAGCACCATTTGATGTATGGGAGGAAACAGAAAAGAGCATTAAATTCAAATGATTAAATAGTCTTTTTACATGAATTTTGAAAATAGCATGTGTAGTAACTCAAATAAAGTTTGTAACTAAGAGTTTAACACAGGATAAGATAAGTAATAAGAGTAACATTGAAAAAACATGTAATGTATGAAGAGGAAACACCTAAATTGCTTGTTTTTAAAGTAACTGGATAAGAGTAACACAGGATAAGAGTAACACAGGATAAGAGTCTTTCCTAAAGTAACACAGGATAATAACTAAGAGTAACAAAATTCCTAAGAGTAACTCCAGGATAAAGAGTAACTAAGGTAACACAGGATGTAGGATAGAAGGATATGGTAAGAGATCAAATAAGAGTAACCTAAAGAGTAACTTCATTATATCTTCCCCTTTTCAAATAGAAATGGCAGAGGGTTCAAAAACAAGATTTACATGAGAAAAAAGAGACATATGGATAAGAGTAACTCCATACATTCACAGGATAAAAGTTAACACAAAATAAAAGTAATACAAGATAGAGTAACACAAGATAGAGTAACACAAGATAGAGTAACACAAGATAGAGTAACACAAGATAGAGTAACATAAGATAGAGTAACACAAATATTTGTAAATTTGAACATATTTGCACAAAAATCTGCCAAACACATTTCAGTTAGTGACTGCTCCTTTAATCCCCAACCGCCGTTTTTGGCTATTTTTAGGCAATTTAGTAAAAAAATATATAAAAATTGACCACCTTTACTGTCATTCATGCACGGTAAATATAAATATTGAGTGGATAAATTGTTTACAGAACCAATTAATTCATAAACAATAAGTGTAACTTGTATATGAAATATGTTTTCATAGGAGGAAAGTGAGGATAACTGAATGATTTTAAGTATATGTACACCATATGAAAGCTGTAGAATGGCCAATTTGTGATCAATTTAAAAGAATTATTTTGCTTTCTTTATGTTTCTTAGTGGATTTTAAATCAATTTTGCTACAATACTGATGCCTCTACCTGTCCATATGTACCTTTAAGTGTGTAAATAGATTGTGTATTTACAATTGTTCATACTCTAAATCAGAGATTCAGAGAAGTGCATGACATGGAGCATGAAGATTTCTATTACTACCAGGGAAAGGGGTAATTCCCCTCCCCCTCCCCCTCCCTTCTTTCTCTGGTTAACAGATATGTAAAGGACTCTGTGGTTGGGCCTAGAACTAATAACAAAAAAAGCAAAGTTGAAAAAACAAAATGCAAAGAACGGAGTACAAAAACACCCAAAAAAAAAGAGCTGTTAGAAAAGTAAGTACAATTTTACACCAGAGAGTCCCCCATGCATTCATTACTTCCAGTCACATTTAATCATTTGTAGGAGTTCTTCCCAGGAGTTTTTCTGGTTTATTTAGTCACAAAGACTTGACGCATTCAAGCAGGAAGCTGCCCCACTTCCATTGCATCTACAATTGGGTTCCTTTGTTTCAGCTCACTGGCCAGAAATAGTTTTTCTCCTGACACAATTTGTTCACCTCTCTCTTTAATGGTAATGCCCAATAAAATTGCAAATTATGTTTTTAAATGGATCTTTCTTGTATTTTTAACATTTTTTTCTTCCTCCTTTTTCTACTTTAGAAAACTAATCAGAAGTATTCAATTTCACATTTTCTAAAATGTATCAAAATCATTAGTTTGATTTAAGTGCATATGATTGGTGATTAGTCAGAGATATGCATATGTATAATACTGGGACAATGCTTATTACACGAAATCCCGCTTTTACCAGCGGTAACGAGTAATCTACGCTTGAGCCACGTTACACTCATGTAACTGGAATTTCCCCAAGTTAGCAATGTGGGTGGCCTATGCTAGACCAGGGTGCATTCCATGTAAAACATACACCGACGGTACACAGAGAAAGGCCTTCACTTTTGAACGCCAAGAGTAATCTATTAGCCAGTAGTTAAATTGAAAATCTTCCCACAAAAAATTGTGATAGAAATAATAATAATGTAGTAAATAAATGATATGCTTTCAGTACCTCATTCGCAATTTAATGTACTTTTCAAAACACAATTACATGGGGGACGTCTTTGGAGCACCTACTGTATTTACCATATATCTAGTTGCTTACTCAAAAAAGCTTTGTTTATACCCACTTTTTTCCAAATCTGTAGTTCTTGTATGGTGATTTTTGGCATCTCAACATGATTTTCCCCCACTTTTGGAAAACAAATCCTGTCAATGACTCATGCTATAGGCCACGTTCCTGCTTTTACCTTTAAAAAATATGTTGTCATTGATTTTCCATTTTCCATGAAGATATTCTATTATATTTTCCTTAAATAAAAAAAAATGGCCAGAGTGCTAGATTCCTTAATATTGATTCTGACACAACTTCCCCAAGACTGTTATTCCTATAAGATAGCTTTCTATAATGCACTTGTGAAGTCATGTTGCTAACTTGCAAAGTATATCATGGAAAAATCTAGCTCTGTCTGAATTCCGCAATATCTAGTTTGTTACAGGCTCAAGCCCATTCCCTGAGTTTCAGACATTTTTCTTGCTTTTAAGAGGCTGCTAGATGAATTATAGATAGTTAAAGAACCATTGCAAACAAGGTCGCCGCCACAGGGTTGGCGGGGGGAGGGGAGGGGAGAAAGGACAAGTTCCCTCAATCACTGGCATAGTAATTTTTTAAAAATATAATTGAAAGGAGTTTTCAATTGTGCAGCTTCCACCTTTAGTTTTGTTCTGTTGTCTGTGGTGTGACCCCTAGTCAGTGGAGGCTGGAGACTGCCCTGGTGGGTGCATGTGTAAATGAGACTTTCAGCATAACGCTATTGATGTTTCAATGGGCGAATAACTACAATGTGCTACCTTGATTGCCTTTTACGAGCTTTTAAAGCTTTAACAGAAAATTAAACACAGATTATGACCCCATGATAAGGGCTCAAACCCCTAGCTTTGCTGTTTCACAGGGGGCCGCCCTGGCCATCCGTGGGCCCGCCCTGCTCCCTGGGGGTCCGCCTTGCCCCTCATGAGAAAAAATGATTTAATGCATTTCGCGCATGCATTAATGTGCCCTTCTACAAGTCTAGCACCCTGCCTCTTTTTAAATCAAGCTAAGGGTCTGGGGCTAGTCCGAGTGTTTTTAAGAGCAAAACAAACTTTGATGAAGATCACATCCCTTCGAATGGATAGTTTTGACCCTGTTCGCTGTTTTAAAGTATGTATTCTGACTGATTCTTGATGGGATGGCTTGTTTTTAGTACAGTGCATATGCAACAGATGTACTGAGTGCAATATTCAGTAGCTGATAGCCCAAATATTACTACGAGATGTGAAGTGTCACAAATAATGGTTTGTTTATGCAGGGCCTGCTATTGTGCAAACCCTTTAGGAGGGGAATATGCCATGAGATTGCTTATTCCTGTCCTTGGAGGGGCCAGGGTGACATAAAGCAAACAGGGCCTCGTTTGGCCACATGTGGCTTGTAGGTAAATGGTGTGTTGTGAAAGGTTGTAGGAGCTGAGCTTATGTGGAAGTGGTGGAGGGGACCATATGTTTTCTTCTAATATGAGAGAGGGAGGCAGGAAATGTCAAGTATGGGCAGAAAGAGGTTGGAAAACTGCAGAAATCGTGCCGTGTTCAGGAATCGCAGGATGCAGGAATGGTTACTTGAATTTTCTGTCGAAAAAAGATGCATGGACTTGGCGCATGAGAGACAACCACCTAATGTATCCACGTACTCCACTAAGAAATTTGTTGGTGAGTGATATGGAAAAAAATGTTGATCCCACAACATTCATATTTATCCCGCATAGATCTTTGCCAGCTCAAGGCAGTGGTCACTGCAAATTAAATGCTGAATAAATGAAGAAATAATATATTAGATTAATTCATATTTTTTTTTTTTTTTTCTTTGCAGGTCTTTATGTGTTGCTGACACGTGACAATTGTGCATCATTTATTATTTTGAAGTCTGTAAATCTGAAAATAAGAAAACGTCCTTTTTTTGGAAGGTCTTTATTTGGTCTTCACGTGACAATTGTGCATCTTTTAAAATTTTGACAAATTTTGCATATTTTCGTTAAGCGAAATTGATAAAAACATGTAAGTTTTAAAGGATAATAGACTACAGATCAGTTTCAATTTATAAATACTACAATAAAAATGTAAAATGTGAATTCATGTATTTGTCTTTCTGGCTCAGATCTTGTAAACATGAAATTGGTTCTTCTTTCAAGCCATAAATTGTCATTTCTGCATATTTTTGAATTTTGAAAATCTTTAACTACAGAAAACCTTTTTTTTTTTTGTTTGGTCTTTTTTAATTTGTTTAAATTTTCAAAATCTTAAAAAAATAGAAAACATTTCTTTAAGCCAGCAGGTCTTTATGTGTTGCCGTCGTCACGTGACAATTATTCCTTTTTTTGTTATATTGCAGAATGCTTGCATATTTTTAATTTTTGGAAAAAGTTTGGCACAATTCACAACATTTATATATATATATATATATATATATATATATATATATATATAAATATATATATATATATATATATATATATATATATATATATATATATATATATATATATATTATATATATATATATATATATATATATATATATATATATATATATATATATATATATATATATATATATATATATATATATATATACATACATACATACATACATACATACATGCATGCATACATACATACATACATACATACATACATACATACATACATACATACATATACATACATACATACATACATACATACATACATACATACATACATACATACATACATATACATACATATATATATATATAAGAAAATAGAAGACACGGTATGTCAAATTCTGTCAACAAAGATTTATTATAATACAACATTTTCGGGCTTCCCAAGTCCTTCTTCAGTGTAGACATGCAGTGCAAAACTGTTAAGTTAAAACTTAAATAAAACAAATGAAACGCATAAAGAGGAAAAACAGCTACATTAAAGTACGCTCTTATTGGTGACGTAACAAGAACAGGCTTGGCATTTAAATAAAATTTCAACTGCAAGTAAAAATTACACCCACACCTTTTTACACTCTAAGATAAACGCAATGCACCCAGAGAGAAACTTTGATATATTTTTTAATTAACTAAATCAACTTAAAGATGCTAAATCTTTGTTTAGGGCTTTCTGTTATGGTTTGGTATTTGAAGATGAACATGAGTTCCGCGTTTTTCTGTCTTTATCAGACCTAAAACAGGTGGTTTTACATTACGTTGAGTGGTTATGAAATCAATCATACTCCCAAAAGTCCGGATGAGGAGGTGGAGTAGCCATTTTTGTCAAGGAAGATTTAAAATTGAATAAATTAGATAATTTGTCTACTGCTATTGATAATGTACTGGAGATTATAACTATTGAAATATGTTTTAAGAATAAGAAAAACATTACTGTGAGTTGCATTTATAGGGCACCTGGTACTAAATCAGATAGCTTTAATAACCATTTGGATATCTTGCTGAACAATCTCAGTATTAATAAAAAGGAAATTTAAGTATGTGGTGATTATATTATAGACCTTTTTAAGTATAGTGATCACAACGGTACTCAGGAATTTGTTGATATGTTTAGCAAGTGACTTCCTCCCTAATATAACTAAGCCTAGTAGAATAACACAATCTAGTGCTACTTAGACAATATTTTTACTAATGACTTATGTAATTATATTTTCAGTGGGTTACTTATCAATGATATCAGTGACCACATACCTGTTTTTGCAGTGTGCAGTAGTAAAGAGATTTATTTTTTTAAACAAGAGATACCTATAGATTTGTTAGAATTATGGGCAATGATAGGTTAGACTCTTTAAAGAATGAATTGTCAAAAAAGGCTTGGACAGAGGTATTTGAAAAGGTCAATGCCAGTGAGGCATATTCCTGTTTTATAAATCGTTTCTCAGTCTTATTTAATCAATATTGTCCTCTTAAGAGAATTCGTAAGAAATCAAGGAACATGAATAAACCATGGCTTACTAAAGGGCTTAAAATGCATGTAAGAAGAAAAGCACTATGTATATGGAATTTTTGCAAACATAGGAAATTGTATAATGAAGATAAATATAAAAGGTATAAGAATAACTTAACAAAAATATTAAGTAGTAAGAAGATGTACTTTGACAAAGTGTTAAATGAGCATAGAAATGACATTCAAGGAACATGGAAAATATTGAATAAAATAATCAAAGGAAAACAGCAATCTTATAAATATCCAAATTGCTTTGTTAGTAATGGTAGTGAAACCACAAATAAGAAGGACATTACAAATGGTTTTAACAATTTCTTTGTTAATGCTGGCCCATACTTAGCCAAAAACATTGGAATTGAAGGAAAAAACGTATAGAATTATCTAAAAAATAGAAATGAATCTTCCATGTTCCCTGAAAAAGTTGATGAAGCAGAGATTTTAAGTGTAGTTACACATTTTAAATCTAAGAAATCAAAAGATTGTGATGGTATCAATATCTTTTGTCTCAAGAATGTTATTAATTGTATAACAAAACTGCTACTTCATATTTGTGATCAATCCTTTGTGACTGGGGTGTTTCCAGCAAAGATGAAGGTTGCTAAAGTAGTATCACTTTATAAAGCAGGAAAAAGGATATTTATACTAATTCTCAAATGTCTCAATTCTTTCAGTTCTCCAAAATGTTAGAACAAAGTTATTTGAAAAAAAGCCTAGGTAATTTTATTGATAAACATGATCTGTTAGTGAACAGCACAAAGAGGTCTACAGCTTTGGCTGTTATGGAATTGATTGAGGAAATAACCTCTGCCCTTGACAGGAAGAAACATACTATTGGTGTCTTTATAGACTTAAAAAAGGCTTTTGATATTATTAATCACGTTCGTCTTACCAAGGAATTACATTTGTATGGTATCAGAGGGGTTGTAAATGATTGGGTATTAAGTTATCTCACAGATAGGCAACAATTTGTTAAAATAGATGATTGTTCTTTTGATTTGTTAAATATTAACCCCAACTGTCCATTTTAGGACCAAAATTATTTATATTATACATAAATGATATATGTAATGTCTTAAATCTTGCTAAATTTGTACTGTTTGCAGATGACACTAATTCATTTAGTTCAGACAGTGATATTGACAGTTTGTGTAAGAGTGGTTTGTAATGACTTAAAAAAAATAAAAGTATGGTTTATGGTGAACAAATTATCTTTAAATAATGTATTAGCAAGACAAATTTCATGTTATTTTCCTACAGACAATGTCACAACAATATTATACTAAGTATACATAACCACGTTATTGAGAGAGCATATTCAACAAAATCTTTGGGCGTAATAATTGATAGTGGTTTACATTGGACGGATCATATTAAGAGAGTAAAATCTAAAATGGCCAAAAGTACTGCAATAATGTATAAGATCAAAGACATACTAGAAACGGAATCTATGAAATTACTCTATAGTTCACTTGTATTTCCTTAATTAATTACTGCGCTGAGGTTTGGGGTAATACGGTTAAATCAAATGTCCATCCAATTTATGTTTTACAAAAGAAAGCAATAAGAATAGTTTACTATACCGGGTATAATTCATTTCATTTTATTTATTAAATCAGTGCACTAGGCCCTTGGCCCTTGTCACAAAATATTTACAAAAATATCAACAACATACATAAAAAATAAGAATAGGATCAAGGATCGTCATAAACAGATAAACGATCAAAGAAATAACTAAGCATAGTACGTGCCGAACATACCGTACATTTCACAAAACCTAATGCATGCATGGTATAAATAGAAAGAGATTTACACAATTATTCAGTGCATTGACACAAAAAGCTCTTAAACTTTTTGTTTATCAGGGTACTTAACATAATAATCTGGTGTGTACTTTGCACGCAATTCATGGAGGAAAGGGCAAATAAACATAAAGTGAAATTCATCATAATCTAGATTCAGAGAACAAAATTTACAAATTCTTTGATTATATGGAATCTTTATCTTGCGTTCAACATTTATGTCAATTTCAAGGGTACCGCAACGTAGTTTGACAATAAGTTTTCTTAAATAAAAGTTTTTGATGAGAAACGTGTAAGGTTCCACACAACTTTCGGTCTTCGAAATAATATATGACAGGAGACTATTCATAGAGTTAACATCACTGATCCAGTTTTGTCTATCCATATCTAAAATCCCTTGTTTAAAATATTTTAAAATGATTTTTTTGTTACCAACACCCTGATTATTCCAAACAAAACCAAAACCAGCTAAACAAAGTAAAGTTTTCATCCTTAATCCCCCAAGACGGTAGATTATTAGAAGCTAAGCGAAATTGTTCGTGGTAACTGAGCTTAGTATACCTATCTTCTGTATGTCTAATAACATGCAGGCAATGATAAATAAGCTTTAAAGATGACTGAAATCTGAAAGATGCTCTCTTAAGTTCACCTAATGCAAGAATATTAATATAGTTAAAAGGAAGACCAAGCAAATATTTATGGAAATTATTGTAAACACTTATAATGCTTGCATGTGGATTACCACCCCATAGCTCCGTCCCATATGTTAAGATAGGCATTATTTTTGTATCAAAGATTTGGAGCATACTACTAACTGGCAAATCCAGTGTTTTAGCTATCATTTTCTTTAAACTGAATATCGCCCTCTTTGCTGAGCAGTTCAGGTTTTCTTGTGCAGCAGTCCATACACCCTTTGGAGTAAATCCTAGCCCTAAATAAGTATAACAATTAACATTCTCAAGCAATTTTCTCCGAAAGTACCACTCATCTGATCTTGCTAGATAACCACCTTTCCTGAAAACCAGTCTTAGTTTTCTTACAATTGAGTGTAAGATCATTTGAGTCATAGTATGTTTCAAGGACATTAAAAAGCTTTTGTAAAGAATAGGCACTCTCAGAGGAAATTACGAGATCATCCACATACAAGAGACAGCATATATTGTATGTATCATTAATCTTGATACCAGTATACGTTGAACGATTTAGGCAATCTTCAATATCATTAATAAAAATAGAGAACAAAATAGGTAAGAGATTACACCCCTGCCTGGCCCCTTTAGTACAACTGAAGAACGGAGTTAAACCGTCTTGACATTTTACACATGATTTTACATTTGTATACATTGCAAGAAGGATGTCGAAAAACCTGCCAGTTATACCCAAGCAACAGAGTTTCTGAAACAAAATTTCCCTGTTGATACAATCAAAAGCTGCTTTAAAATCCACGAAAGCAGTAAATAGTTTTCCACGTGGTTTACTAAGGGCTATACTAATGGCTGAATGAAGTACAAAACAGCTATCGATTGTGGAGTAATTGCAACAAAAACCGGCTAGTGCGTAAGACAAAATGTAATTGTCTTCTAGCCAGTTTGTCAATCTTTGTGTCAAGATTTTATATACGCAAAGAAGTGTTATAGGCTTGTACTTTGCAGGAACACTCTTTTATAAACAGAATTACTAACCCCAAATTACCACATCTCTAGATAGATGCCGAAGGGAAAACAGGTTTGAAATAGCTTATGAATAAAACTAGTGAGGTCAGAATATAGCCTCAGGTACAATAGAATACCCTCTATGCCACTAGCTTTACCTGATTTGAGCATTTTTATTGCTTTAATAACCTCATCCAACTTTATATCAGAATTTAACATATCATTAATAGTCAAGTTCATCTCACGTTCAATTATGTAATGGCTACTACCATAAATATCATTACTACAAACACCGTCATCAAAAAGCTATTTAAAGTAGAAAAACCAATCATTATTAGTTACACAATTGTATATCGGACGCCTATCTTTACAAAAAAAGACCAGAATTTCCTACTATCCTTTTGCCTAGCAGCCTCAAGTACTTCATCAGTTCTATTGGAAATAAAAAAAATTCTTCTTGAGAGATAAATAGTAATGGTAGCTTCATCTTGAATCAGAATACTTAGTGTGGGACTCTGACGTGCCCTCACTTGTATAGTGTCTGAGCGCCCTCGCTACGATTGACTTAAAAGCACGATAATCACTATCGAACCAATTATTGGCGTTATGGTCACCTAAGCACTTACATTATTTACAATATTCTTGCAACCATACACAGTATCTAAGCGGCTAATTATACGCGTCACGCTAGAATCAACAGTATAACAATCCAGATCCTCAATAATATTAGCAAGCACACAAACATTATCCTCTAAGGCCCAATTTCTTGAACAAACTTCTTTTTTATCATCGGACCATGCCAATTTACTGACAGAAACACAAGAAATGTTATTTACAGAATAATCAACATTTTCAACCTCAACTTCTTGTGCATTGAAACAAAGATTAAAAATATGTGGCAGATGGTTAAAATTAAAGATTTCTCCAACATAGAAGTTTGAGATTACATTTATATTAAGTAAAATAATTGAAGCCAATATATAATCAATGATGCTACTACCAGGTCTGCAGATATATGTGAAGCTCCCCGTGGTTTGGTATGGTGGTAACCTGCCGTTACATATCTTGATAGAAGCAGATTTACACAAATCCAAAAGTAATTTACCATAGGTATTACATTCTTTATCTACAGAAAATCGCATAATGAACATACTAATAAGTTATTTATTGTTTTGCATGCTTTAAAACTTATAGATTTGGTTGATTATAAGACTGCTATAATAATGTTTAGAGCAAAGAGAAGGTCTTTGCCACCAAATCTGCAAATTTATTTCATTGTGAAGGGAATAATTATTATTTTACTAGACAAAATGACCATTTTAAACATGTTTTAACATGTACTTCCTTGAAAACAATGTGTATTTTTTATCTATGGACTTAAGCTATGGAATTCACTGAAGGATAAGCTGAAACAATGTAGTAGTGAAAGAATCTTTAATAATAATTACAAATGTGAAATTATAGATGTATATAGAGAAATACAAAATTGATATTATTTCATTATATATTTATGTTATTAGTTCTATCATCATTAGTACAATTAGTAATAAATAAATAACTGTAATATTTACAAGAAATTATTTTACTGTTGTATTTGTTGTAATTTAATCTACACGTAAGTTTTGGGGAGAGTTGTAAAATAAGTTTTGAACTTCTCTCTTTCTCCTTTTCCATTGCAATGTATTACTTATACTGGTAACAAGGCCAGAAACTTTTTTTTGTTATATTGAAAATTCAAATGTACTTTACTTTTGTTTTATTTTTTGTCACTATTTTGTATATATTGCACAATGTGGAAATAAATGATCATGAAATGAAATGTTTGAGCACTTTTACACTGTGATGGTATTGCACCATACAATCTTTTGGACTGGATTGGATTGGAGTAGATTGGATGGATGATTGGATGGATGGATGGATGGATGGATGGATGGATGATTGGATGGATGGATGGATGGATGGATGGATGGATGGATGGATGCATGCATGCATGCATGAGTGGATGGGTGGGTGGGTAAGTGGGTGGGTGGATGGATGGATGAGTGGATGGATGGATGGATGGATGGATGGATGGATGGATGGATGGATGGATGGATGGATGGATGGATGGATGGATGGATGGATGGATGGATGGATGGATGGATGGATGGATGGATGGATGGATGGATGATGGATCGATGGATGGATGGATGGATGGATGGATGGATGGATGGATGGATGGATGGATGGACGGACGGACGGACGGACGGATGGATGGATGGATGGATGGAGTTACAGTGAGACCAACCCTTCCTTGGTTTACTGATAAGCACCACGAGTATAAGCGAAAACTAAGGACAGCAGTGAGGGTATACAAAAGAATACCCTCAGAAGTGGATCTGTCTAGTTACAAACAATTGAGAAATAACTATATCTTCGAACTAAAGAAAGCTCAGGAACAATACTAAATGAAAAGATCAAATCAGCTGGTAAAAATTAAAAGGAACTGTATGCAATAGTTAATGGCCTTTTAAATTTTAAAAGTCCATGCTCCCTTGCAGATTCATTCAAATCTTTTTTTGTGCATAAAGTTATTAAAATATGTGAGGAACTGGATGAAGTTGTCGTTGATTCAGTTGCCATTGATAATACAAAGGAAACACCAGGTCTCTATGCTTTTGAAGCTCAGAATGAGAAGGAACTCGGTAAACGTTTTACAGGGGCCAAGCCCAAGCATTGTTCATTGGTTCCAGCTCTAACTACTATAGTTAAACAATGTTCTGATGTGTTTTTGTCATTAATTACAAAAATAGTAAACACCTCAATTACAGAAGGAAGATTCCCACATAAATGTAAAACGTCAATGATAACACCACTCCTTAAAAAAGGCCTGCCAACAGTTTTCAGAAATTACAGACCATCAGTAAACAACCTGCCATTCTTATCCAAAATCATGAAGAAGGCAGTCATTGTCCAATTGACTAGATACCTTGATAAGAACGATATGGTAAGGTGGATCACCCAAACATGCTGACAGTGCTCCAGTCCCAGTTTGAAATAACCCATGTGACAATTAAATGGTTTGAATCATACTTATCCAATCGGAAGCAAAAAGTTATTGTGAATGCAGAATTTTCCAGTGAGACACCCATAGATTTCTCAGTTCCTCAAGGTTCCTGCCGTGGCCCTGTGCTTTTTACCATATATGCTTCATCAATTTTCAGAATTGTACAAAAACATGCTCCAAAGTTGCAGGATATGCAGATGATCATAGAGTAATGCTAAATTTCAAGATCACCGATAACATATCTGAGATGAGGGCCATTGAGACAATGGAACGATGCTTGGAAGATATAAGAAAATGGATGGTACTGAACAAACTAAAAATGAACGATGAGAAAACAGAGGTTATTTTCCTTGGCACATGTCAACAGCTCAAAAAACTAACTAGTAGGACTGTCAGTGTTGGTGGTACATCAGTAAAAGCTGTTAACTTTGTGCGTGACTTAGGTGTTTGGTTTGATTGCGCTCTAAATATGAAAACCCATGTATTGAAAAAATAAAGATCAGCATTTATCAATCTTTACAATATTAATAGAATAAGGCCTATGCTAACTAACGAATCAGCTGAATCCCTTGCACATGTGTTAACCCATTCCCACATTAGCTATTGTAACTCACTCCTTGCTGGTATGCCAAGTAACTTAAATCAATCCATTCATTTTATAGCAGCACAGATAGTAACAAAGGCTAAGAAATATGACCATATAAATCCCATTCTCAATTCCCTGCATTGGCTCCCAATTACTCTGAGAATTAAATTTAAGATTATAGTATTAGTTTTTAAATGTATTCACTGTGAATCACCAAACTATCTTCAGGACTCATATTTTCTAAACACTCCAAATATAATATTCGTAATAGAACTGCTGTTTGGCTTTATGTACCAACCATAAAGTGTACACCACTTGGTGGGAGGGCATTTTCTAGGGTGGGACACTTTGGTAAAATATAATACCAGTTAAGATCAGACAAACCGAAAATCAATCCACGTTTCTAAAAGTTCTTAAAACTCATCTTTTCAAAGCTTACATCAATAGTTAATTTCGTTATTTTTTCATCAGCATAAGGGGTAGTTTCATTTATTGTTTTGATGGTAAAGCGATTTTGAATATGATTATATATATATATATATATATATATATATATATATATATATATATATATATATATATATATATATATATATATATATATATATATATATATATATATATATATATATATATATATATATAAACTTTATATATATATATATATATATATATACATAAGCTTTATATATATATATATATATATATATATATATATATACATAATATATTTATATATATATATATATATATATATATATATATATATAATGCTTTATATATATATATAACTCCAAATCTAAAAGATAAGTTCCAGCAAGATTGGCCATTGCAAACAAAACAAAATAGGAAAAAATGACGTTTTGACTTCATACCACTAAAGAAGGAAACAGGAGTTTTCGAAATATTTGGTTTATAAAAAAAATTGTTGGCTAAAGACATTGTCATTTTTTCTTATTTTGTTTTATCTATCTATCTATCTATATCTATATCTATATATATATATATATATATATAAAAAAATCCCGAAAAAATGCCATCATGTCATATTGTGAAAATCGTTGGATAGAGAGAAAGTCTTTTTATCCTTTAAAACTTCAACATGTCACTTGCTCTGTACTAAGTACAAATCACGTGATATTTGCACATTTTTTTTAATTTTCAAAAGATTCATATTAAAAACCTAAATATCAGGTTAAGGGCATAGACCAATCTCCCCTCCATGCATCAGTCAAAAAGCCCAACACGTAATTTTCCAACCTTAATGCACATCTTTAAGCCTAACACTATTTTTTTTTTTAAACTCTAAAGCAGATTTTGAAGACCAAACCATGAAATTTTTAACACTGACATGGATTTTTCAGCCTAAAATTTAAATATCAAACCCTAACACACATCTTTCAGCCTAACACTGCTTTTTGAATCCTAACACCGATTTTTAAGTCCTAACCGTGAAATTTTAAAGCCTAACGTGTATTCTTAAGCCTAACACTTTTTTTTCTAAACTAACACTGATTTTTTGGACCTAACCATGAAATTTCAAACCCTAACGTGCATTTTTCAGCCTAACACTGATTTGTTTAACCCTAAAGCAAATTGCTAAGACATAACCATTAAAATTCAAATCCTAGCATGCATTTTTAAGCCTGACACTGATTTGTTTAACCCTAAAGCAAATTGCTAAGACCTAACCATGAAATTTATAACCCTAAGATGGATTTTCAAGCCTAAAATTTAAATATCAAACTCTTACACACATCTTTCAGCCTAACAATGCTTTTGTTAAGTCCTAAAGCTGATTTTTAAACATACCATATATTCCCTAATAAACGCCCGGGGGGGGGCGTAACATTATCAAAAGAGGGTGTTTATTTGAGGTTAAATTTCAAATGTACTTAAAATAGGTAAAATTTAATAACTAGAACATCAATGATGTTTGAGCTCAACGATATCTGGATGTGGCATATGGAAGGGGTGGTGGTGGTGGTTGTTGAAACAGGTTTTCTTATTTTAATCTCATTTTTAATTCCACCACAAGATATTCACCATATGAACACACATTTTGTAATCATTACCAAATTTAAAACATTTACACATTAAAGGAATATTCCCATATTTTTTCATAACCATTCATAAGAAAGGTTTTAGAAACAATTTAGTACAAAAATACCAGGAGATATTCAAATTTTAATCTTCATAAAAAATGCAAATAAACGAATAGGAAAAGGCTCAGTATGACATCACAGCGACACATTCTCCCACAAAGTGTACGTATTTCATTAAAATCTGTCATCCTTTTTTATTAGTAAACCCTGCTAGAAAAATTGATGAAGGTTAGGTATTTATATACATTGCAAAATATACCCTGCTTCAATAACTTTGAAAATTTGTTTCTAATCATACAGAAACAAGCAATAAACATTCAAAGAAATACATAAACATTTGCAATGGAATTGCCTCTATGACATCATCAAACACGAATTCATCATACTGCACAAAAACTGTAAAATCCAACTGGGAAATCTTTAAAAAATCTTTATCTCCTGAATAGAATATGATATCAACCTGATTTTTGTATAAAATTGGCTCTAAAATTATGTTCTTTCAATAAATTTTTACAAAAAACCATGGGAATATACCTTTAATGTTCATAAAATGTTAAGTACTCTCCTTCATTGCATATTTTTTATTACATTCAAATAAACAGGAAGAAAGCATTACCAGTTAAAGTATTACAAACAAAATATACCTACTTGTTGTTTCCCTCATCCAGCCTTTAAACATTTTATAAATGATAATATTTGAAAATAATAAAATCACTTTAAACTTTATTACCAAATTAACTTTTCAATTGGCTGACGAGAGTATATAACAACATATTACATCATGAGATATGTCATAAATAACATGATTCAACATGAATATAATATCATATCCCATGGCAGTTTCCTGCATATGGCGACCCGTAACCCTGCCCTGACCAAAGTAACAGATTTCCAATTTATCCGTGAAATCTAGACCAATCTTGTCTTTTATGGTATTTTAAATAGACACGTGCAGTGAAATTTATGTTACGTTAGGCCTAGTACAAACTTCAGAGCAGCCCACCCGGCCCAATGTATTAATAACTTCCCTGCTTGAGATATGACCTTACAACTGTAAGATGAAATTAATAAAACTGTCAGAACTTGAAGATCAAACAGTCCTTCATACTGTCATAAGTGTTGAATAGAAAGAATATGCAGAGACTTTCCAATGTGTTTGCACCATAGGCGGCGATCCTGCCGGGGGAGAAAAGGAGAAGAAAGAAGGGGGGGGGGGGGGGGTGCATTTTCAAATCATATTTACCAATTTAAAAAGAATGTGTTGAAAAGTTTTAAGACGGGAAAATAGGGCTACACACAAATGTATTTGATGCGGAGGGAGGGGGCAAGTAACACTAATACAAATTATTGGCAGCCATTCTAATGCTTTCTTTTGTATAGGCCTACTGAAGCTGTACAATTCTCAATCAAGGCGTGACCTCTAGTAGGCATACTCATGTGAAATCGGGAAAATAAAGTTTAAAACTAAAACAGTAAATACCGTCATGGTTCGCATGCCCATGCAAATTGACACTCATATTATATGACCCGGCCATTTATAAATATGGCATCTCACACGGCATCCAATGTACAACATGGCATCTCACCCCATGTCCCACATGGCATCCCACCCCATGTTCCACATGACATCCCATCCCACTTGGCATTCCACCATATCTTCCACATGGCATCCCACTCCATGTCCCACATGACATTCCATGTCCCACGTGGCATTCCATCATATGTCTCACAGGGCATCCCATCCTATGACCCACATGGCATTCCACCCTATGTCCCACATCCCATGTCCCAAATGACATCCCACCTCATGTCCCACATGACATCCCATGCCTTGTCCCACATGGCATTCCACCATATCTCCCACATGGCATTCCACCATACAGTGTCTCACATGGCATTCCACCATATGTCCCACATGGCATTCCACCATATGTCCCACATGGCATCCCACCATATGACCCACAGGGATCCCATCCTACATGTATGTCCCACATTAATCCAACCATATGTACCACATGACATCCCTCCCTATGTCCCACATGGCATCCCTCCGTGTCTTGCATCAGTGGCTTCCCACCTGATGTTCCACATAGCATCCCACCATATGTTCCACATGGTACCCCTCCCAATGTTCCAATGACATCCTACTTGATGTCCCACATGGCATCACATCCCATGTCCCACATGGCATCACATCCCATGTCCTCATACCCTATGTCCCACATAGCCTCCTACCCTATGTCACACATGGCATCCTACCTTATGTCACACATGGCATTCCAACCTATGTCATACTCTGTGTTACTCGTGGCATTCCACCATGTCCCACATGGCATTCCACCCTGTCCCACATGGCATCCCACCCCATGTCCCACATGGTACCCCATCCATGTCCCACATGGCATCCCACCCCATGTCCCACATGGCATCCCACCCCATGTCCCACATGGCATCCCACCCCATGTCCCACATGGCATCCCACCCCATGTCCCACATGGCATCCCACCCCATGTCCCATGGCATCCCACCCCATGTCCCACATGGCATCCCACCCCATGTCCCACATGGCATCCCACCCCATGTCCCACATGGCATCCCACCCCATGTCCCACATGGCATCCCACCCCATGTCCCACATGGCATCCCACCCCATGTCCCACATGGCATCCCACCCCAAGTCCCACATGGCATCCCACCCCATGTCCCACATGACATCCCATAGGCTCCATAAGAAGTCTCATCCTAGCTATCAGTCCCTGATTGAGCATACTAAGTATTGAAGTGTCAGCTCATATAATAACTTATATGCAAATGACTTGTTGAAATGGGGTGGGACGGCATGTCCCACATGATATCCCATGTCACACATGACATTCCATCCCATGGCAATCCACCTTATGTCCTGCATGGCATTCCACCACATATATAATATTCCTGTGCGTGGGTTGTGACAATAAGGGTTAGGTTAAGTTGTCATTCGTTTTAGTAGGACCCTCGCTGTCATTCGGTTTAGTGATTTCATTTATTTTTTTTGCATAGTCTAGAATTCGTCATATACCCCGTTCCAAGCCCTTTACTTCCCCACTGAATTGTTGTTGTTTTTTTCTTGTTGGCTGACGTTCACTAAATGTTGTTGTTTCTGATTTACGGCCTGACGGAGTTATTCAAAACCTATGCAGCTACGTGATACATTTCATTTTAACTGACAACTTCTTTTTTATGTTTTTTTTCTGGCTAAAAAGTGTGAAGATATATTCCTTTAACACAAAAATCAAATGATTCTTGGCACACTTTCTCTGTCCGTTCTTCACACTCTACAGCGTTAAGTTTGTACTGAGGATGTCAAACTTCAAAAATGATAGTTATGTGACTACCGCCTAATAATAATGCAATGGCATTTGCAATTTCCATTTTAGATTTTTGTCAGATCATGGAAATACAAGTAGAAGAATAATTTGAATTATGCAAAGAAATGCAACTACTTATCGTTCTCTTTTGTTAAAAACGCTCTAAAACAGAAAAAGGTTGAATAATTATTTTCTGATTTTAAAGACGACACATAGATACCACACACATAAATTTGTTCACCTGTTAGTATTATAAAGAAGCCCTGAGTACAAATGGGCAGGCCTTATGCTCGACAAAAGTTTTGAAACATGGGGACCAACAAATTATCGGTGGAAATACCCAGCTAAAATTCTCCCCGTAAAAGTTGCTGATTAAAAACTGTTCCACAGCTAACTCATAGAAGAGGTGAAAACCCATCACACTGTGCGGAAAGAACATAAGTTTATCACATTTAGGAAAATATGGCTTGCATAGGTATAAGCCGGAAACACGATATCTGCAACAAGCTACGTACACAAAACAAATATTCCAGTGATTACATATACTGTATGTACATGGGTTGTGACAATAACTAAGTCTAGAAAAGGTATTGTCATTCTCTCTGTACAATTAAGTTGTCATTTGTTTAATAATAACTTGGTAACATTAGAACCAGAGATCAGTTAATAAATGGGTAAAATCCTAGTATAGCGGTAAATATCTATAAAGGGATTTTTGCTATTTTAATTTTGGTTTTCTCTCATTGTAATTTATGTATTTTAACTATTTTCCTTTTTAGATTTGGGTCTTTTTAGTAGAAACTAAGCCAAACGTATTTAAAATAGAAGATTTCTTACGTTTCTGGATCTCAGATCAAAAATTTTACTCTTCAGTGTGTACATGTATACTACTAGCCTAACCTACTATTTTGACGAGTAAAGTCTGCAAGCCGTTTTTGCTGTTTAAGTGAAATATAAAAAAATCAAAAACATGCGCATAATTAACCCTTACTCTACCATGCGGCAATAGTATCGCCGTTTTCAAACCACCTTTTTCTAAAAATAAAAGTCCTATAAGAGTAATCTTGGTATCATTTTAAAGTACTCCGATATTTCTTTCATAAAATGAAGCTTTTTCATAGGAGTCATATTACATAATTTTTAGCAAAAGTACATCGAAAAAGGGTAAAACTCAATAATTGCTAAAAAATTTACCATTTTTTTATTTTTCTCTTTTACATCTTATGATAACTTCAAGATCACATTTTTGCTTCAAAATCAAACACGCAAGTCCTAAGACATGATAGTATTGGGTTCTGGTATAATTTTTAAAATCCCTACGTGCAATCTTTTGTTCTGGAGAAATTTCTTCAAAATTTCATGCATTTCTGCCGTTTTTTTCAAAAAATCGCGTAACCTAAACCGTACATCACACATGCTTTGTTAAACCGCCGTTTAAAAGCGCTTGAAATTTCCTTTCATTTGATATATAAATAAAGGCATACCCCCCTCTACTTAGAGCCTATCCTATAAGAATTAAATTACACCTCTCTAATTTGAACGACCACGTGGTGCAGAGAAAATGTACGCGACTAGCATGCAAGCGCTCCGGGTTCACGTCTCGCCGTGACCACTGCGTAATTATTTTTCTGCTGCAGCTTTCAGGGGACGTTTGACTTTTATCATTTTTGATGTGTTTTCATCTTTCCTTTCTTTCTAAAAATTATAGATTAGTATCATTGGAAAGGAAATATCAAAAAGAATCTAAATATGCAACACAAATCTCTGTTTTCAATACTGACAAGAAGTTATACTTCTGCAAATATTGACCATTTGTTGACCAAATTTAGCCAAAAATTGCTTAATTTGCATAATTTTGTCCAATATTTCCTAAATTAGTTTTAATTACTCAAAAGATACATATCTTAGCATCTCTTCCAACTAAACTTGTAACGAAAGAAAATAAAAGGAAAGTTGTCAAAAATGCATATGAAAAAAGTTACGAAAATTGGGGTCGCTTTTTTTAAAGCCCTGGTAGAGTAAGGGTTAAAGTAGATCCTC